>SNQJ01S0002397.1:40532-102732 GCA_010110895.2 Picea sitchensis | reverse complement strand
TATTTATTGTCTAATTTAATTAAGGGAAAAATAAATTAGACACATGTTTCTTGTTGACTTTTCAACAAATAAAAAGATAGATAGTCCTTTCTTGATTAAAGGACCAATTCTGTATAGTCATGAACCTGAGCCGAGACGTGGTGTAGACGGAGCGCCAGACTTAACTCAATTACAAAATTTATAAACCTTCTAAGATTCTTATTGGGCCATTACTTTTCAATGGAATTTCTATATAAAAATGCTTGTCTACCACTAGTTGAAAGGAAACATGGGAATGACGAAAACTCATTAAAAAAAAAAGCCAATTGTAAACTACTACAATACAATTAGAAGGAAACAAACCAATATTGACGAGACACTTCTCAAGTGATACTTGTCCATCTTTCCCAGACTTTCCTCCATCTGTCATACCGTGATTTTGCATGGGAAGTACGTGGAAATCATGCTCCTGGTAGACCAGACTTGTCTCTTTAATTGCATGGCAACATATGATCGGAATGTCACCAAGATGTTGGTTTCATGGTTGTCTTCGAGTGTTATGAGAGGTGTTCATATTGCTACTGGTTTTGTTCATCTTGCTACTAGTTTTAAGGTTGTTGGCTACCATTTCTGAAGATCTGGGGCTTGACTCTGATTACTTGAATATATGTTTTGGAAAACATGACCAAGGTATGACTATAAATTACTATCCTCCATGCCCAAACCCTGATATTACCCTTGGTCTACATGGCCATTTAGACACAAGTGGCATTATTGTTCTCATGCAAGGCAATGCAAATGGCTTGCAAGTACTCAAAAATGGAAAATGGGTTGCCCTCATCATCAATTTGGGAGATCAACTTCAGGTAATTTCCAAGAGCTGATCCAATATATTTTTCTTTGGTTTAAAATCATGACCATGGAATTAGTAATGCTAAGAATTTGTCAGGTTGTGAGCAATGGGAGATTCCAGAGTGTTGAGCATCGAGTAGTAATGAACATGTCCAATGCACGTATATCAATTTCTATGTTTGATGTCCCTTCATTGCTCCTGTACCATCCATGGTTGATGGACAACATTTGGCTCTATACAGAGGATATCATTTTGGAGATTTCATGAGAGTTTTGGGGCCCAGGAATTAAAGAGAAAGAGGGAATGAGTTTCTTCATGCTATGGGAGTAAAAAAAAATGTTATTGGATGCACCTATTTCCCACAAGCATTGTAGAAGTTCTAAATCAATGAGTTGAAGGAATGTGCACATGGATAGCCAGTGTAGGTCAGGCTAGTAGCTCTGGAAATGTTCACTGCCTACTTTCTTTGACCGACCGAGATGCAAAAGAAAGGCAGAGGCTGCTCTGCCTGCATTCACAAGTAAGAAAGTTAAGGCATAACCTTTGGAAGATAAATGTTAAGTCAATGTTAATATATCAGGTTCCTTTAAATTTCAAAAAATTAAAATAGAGAATTGGTTATTTGGAAACATAAATAGATCAGTTTAATTATGATAATGGAGTTATTTCATTGTTGAAATAGCCTTAGGGAGTTAGTTGTTTGGAAGATCCCATATAATCCCTGAGATTCCACACTTTCTCTTTAGCATAATATTAACTTGATGAGTGATTGATAGCTTTCTCTTTAGCATAATATGAACTTGATAAGTGATAAGTGTTTGATAGCTTTATTATTTCATCAAAACTAAAATAAAATAAAAACATTTAGGATTATGAAAAATGAAAAATGAAAGATATTCAAATGAACACAAAGACAAGAGGAGGAAAATCTAGTATAATTCTTTTCATACAATACTACATATTAAAAAAAAGGTGGATTTTGAAGGTTCAGAGACAATTCCAAGGTTCAGAGAAAACATGGTATTCTGGATATTCCCATAGTTGTGAAGCATGCAGGTGCAATAATTGTTGTAAAAGTAGATAGCGACCGATTCTATCCAGCCGTAGTATTCAATCGGTGTTGCAATGGCATCTACCTGGAGGGCGTCGTTATGAGGCAAACAAATGAAATATGGGTAGCAATGGAAACCCTCATGCAGAAGGTGGAACACGCAGAGAGACAAACCACAAAATTGTTGTACGTGGCAAGGTTTAATACGTAGAGAGGAATGTTGAAAATGGCGTGGAAAAAAACAAAAATGTTCAATACGTGTTACACTTGGATAGGCTATGAACAGACGACGAAACTCTCAAGGGAACCCTCCCATAAAAGAACGCCTTTGGCATAATAATAACTAGCATACCCTTGAAGCAAGGAAAAGAGCACACCAAAGTGAATGTGAGTGGTTATATTGCTCAAAGAAAGGAGGTGTGTTTTTTTGGATAGTTTATGAGTAGCCAATATAGAAACTCTTTAATAGATTCCATCTATTTCTTATTCAATTGTATGTGGACCTTAGTCACATGTTTGGTACCAATCAAAAGAGGTTTCAATTGATTAATCGTTAATGGATATTTGGTGGGCGTACGTAATGGAGAGGTGGTGATATATAAAGGGAATCTCTTGAGGACTAATGGATTAAAAGGAAATTGAAATTCATTGTTTCATATTTGGATATTGTTGTGAGTAGTTGATAGAGGTCGAAAAATATGGGGTCATATGAGATCGATAGGCCACATTGCACAAAAATAAAATAAAAAAGTGTTTCTCGCACTCACAGGAGCTAGGTTCTTCTTGTTATATCCAAACATTGAGTTGCCCCATCTTAAACAAAAAATAACATTCAACAAGCTTTTAACATATTTGTCTTCCCTATAAACATTCAATGGTAATGCTCCAATGCTTTGAACTACTAAACTTTATGACAATTTTAAAGAATAAAACCTCCATAAAACATCACCATCCTTTGAGTAGTTGTTTTTATCAAATAGTACTTTCTACCCTTTGGTTTTTTTTTTTTAACTCTATCAGGGGTTTGATTGTGCATGAAAAGCGATTTAGATTCGTAGAATTCTTGTAGTATGTGAATATATCATGTTTGTTGCTCAATGTGGCACTTCACTTAAACAATAAGGAGAGAGTGAAACCAAGAGGGATGTGAGAGGACAAGGCCTCATGGTTTCATTCCTTCTTTTATTCTCATTATGTGGTTTGGTGCCTCTTATTGGCCAGGTATCCTAGATATTTGTCTCCTCAATATTTGTAGTAATTTAAAAGTTGAAAAAGTGCACGTAAGCTTTGAAGAGTAGAGGTGAAATATTGAATAGTGAAACATGGACCGGTTAAAATAGTTCATACATTTTTTTATGGAAACCAAAATATTTTTCATATATATTAAAAGAATTAAATATCTCAACTTGGTTCACCCCATTTATTTTTGGAGCTTTAAAAGAGGACATGAAATCATCTCCTTTTCAAGTACATATGTTGAAATTTTATGAATAACTAAAGAAAAAGTTCAAGCCAAACTATGTTTTTTTTTTTTTTAATTTTCAAGGATTTAAGTCTTCTAAAAACTATCGATGAAACTTGAACTAAAGTGAAATTACATTTGAATTTTTAGTTGAACTAAAAACAATATTCCTATGAAAATGGACATCAATGAACAATTAAATCTCACATCATTGTTTTCCTCTTTCTCGCACTGATAGAAGTATCTCTATGTGCAATTGGTATAGAGTCATTTGTCATCGAGATTGTTTTGTGTATGCACTTAATGATTGTTTTGTGTGTGCACTTGGTACTTGATATTTGGTGTAGTTTTGTTAATCTTTAGATAGAATGGATTTCAAATAAAATGCATCCAAACAAAATAAGTATCTAATAAGTTTTTCCATGTTACTCGTGTAAAATACTTAACTTAATTGTTTAATTTTTTAATTAATAATAGAAAACCATACCATTGAGTTGTTTTTATTATTTAAATTAATCAGTTCAAAATAACTTGGATTCCCATTTATTAATTTTTTAATTAGTAATAGCCAACCATATAAACATTGAATTGTTTTTATTTTTTTATGAAAACAAATAAATTAACTTAACTTGTTTTTAATAATTTTCAACCCAACCTTAATTGGAGTCTTTGCCTTTTTTTCTGCTTTCATAAACATGTGCTTTCCAAAAATCAATGATTTGGGTTGGGTTCATCCCAAATCATTTTTTTAATTAAAATACATAATTAAAAAAAAATATTAAATTTTAAGTTTTTTGAATTTTTAATTAAAATGCATAATTAAAAAAAATATTAAACTTTAAATTTATTTTCAAAAAATTTAAAATAATGAATATTAAAATCAAAGTGAAATGAACAAAGAATAATTTAATTTCTAAATAATTTAATTTAATTTAACTTTAAAAGTGTATAATAAAATAAAACTATTAACTAAATTATGTATATTGTAAAAATAAAATCATTAATAACCTATTTCATATAATTATTATATAACAATATTCAATTCCATCACTTTTTTTAAATTTAAAATAATAAATGTTGTAATTATTATATAACAATATTCAATTCCATCACTTTTTTTAAATTTAAAATAATAAATGTTGAAATCAAAGTGAAATGAACCAAAGAACAATTTTATTTCTAAGTAATTTAATTTTTTTAAGTTTATAATAAAATAAATAAATATTTTTTTCTTTATTAAATTGTGTATATAAATCAATGTAAAAATAAAATAATTAATAACCTATTTCATATAATTATCATATAAAAATATTTTCGATGAAAATGATTATGATTTTTTTAATGGAATTTTTTTTTTCCATATGATTTATTTGCTTAAATATTTTGATATATTATATTAAAATATAATTTAAAAAAAAACAAACATTTTAATAGGCTAAATTAATAGATATGGTTGTGAATATGAGTTATGAAAATAATTATAATTTTTTTTAAATAAAATTATTTTTTACTGACCCCATTGTTGTAATGTTTTTATATATTATATTAAAATTCAATTGAAAGCGATTTTAATAGGTTAAATTAAATAAATAGATGTGCAGTAAATTTGACCAAAGATCGGAAACCATGGAAATCATGTTTCGATAAAAAACGATTTTAACATGCAATAAATATGAGCAAAGATCTGAAACCATAAAAAAATAGCGTTTTAATTTGACTACCAATAAAATAAACACCCATCATTAACATTACATAAATAGATCTACACAAAATCTGAGCAACATTAAAGGAATAGATCTGCATGAAATCTGAGCAAAGATTTGGAACAGTTGATAGCATCTTTTCAAATTGGCATCTTCATATCCAAATCACCAAATAAGTTAAAATTTCATTGCAGTAGATGCGAGATATCTTTGTCCATAACTATTTTGACAGTGAGGTGATACGTTTTCTCTGTAGAGTGGATGGCATCCCAGAAGCCGAACAAACAAATGAAGTATTGGAATTGCAAGTCACTCCCGCCTCTATTAATCCTGTTCCACAACAACCTTTGTTGGATTTCTCAAACCCTACAACAAACCCATTACAACAACCAGGTTATAGCAACTAATGACAGTTGCATTACAACTAATTGAAAAATAACTTTTCATTACAAGTCGTATCATATTTGGTAGGATTTCTGACTATATCCAAAAAGGATTCGTAGATATCAATATACACCACTTTAATATCTGGAACCCGACTTTTGAGGCTAGATATGGCTACTTTCAGTTTAATGTTATAGCCCAACGCCTTTTTGTTCAATTCATCCATACAACCATCCAGTTCGGGCTTACCATGAAAAATTTTCAGCTCAGGCAAGCATCCCGGAGGTGCCATACCATAGATTCCAAATTTGCGGGCACTCGAGTTGTATAGATCCTGAAAGATGCGAGTTTGCAAGTAAGATGGAAGAATTTAGTTAAAAATGCATTGAGTTTGCAAGTAAGATGGAAGCATTTAGTAAAAAATGCATTGAGTTTGCAAGTAAGATGGAAGCATTTAGTAAATAATGCATTGTACAATTCGGAAGGAGATTTGTAAATGAAAGAAAAAACCATGATGCATAACCCATTTTGTATTGAGAGTAAATAAACCATTTTGTATAAAGGAGAGTAAGAAAGCCAAGTGCCTTGTACAATCCAGCCAAAGATGTGTAAGCTACTTAATATGCAAATAAACTACAACCTTTCTCAACTGTGTTTATGTAATGACGTAATATAAATGAAAACTCTCTACCTTGATCAATTGGTTTAAACTTGGATCAATAGATTTAAATGAAAAGCTGTAAATGAGAACTCTCTCCCTGTATATCAATAGTACTTTAGCATGGAAAGAAACTACAACTTTTTTGTACTAGATTTCAAACTAACCTACTGTAAATGAGAACTTTCTCAACCTGTGTATCAACAGATTTAAACAAAAAACTATACAGGCCAGTCGACGTAAGGCAGAGGACTTTATCGAGATGCACATTATAATATAGCCTTCTATTGTGGGTTTTTAATGGGAGATCACAATTTCAAAATGGGTTTTAATGGGAGATCACTACAAAATTCATAGTGTGAGCCATGTGCATCTTTCATCTTTACAATCAATATGCATATTGGAGTTTTACAATTTACACACTTAAATATAAGTGAACCAAATATTAATGATCTGTTTACTACACGCACATCGATTTATTTAAACCCCTAAACTTGGATGTCTTGAATCAAATTCAAATGTCTAGATTTAATAATTCCGCAATATTTTTAGTCTTCCTCCAAAAATGATGGATGAGATTAAACTAAAACCCTAGACAGTTGCAAATTCGTTCTTTCATTTTTTGGAGGATTATTTTAAAGAAATGTTACGAGGTGTCTCTTTCTACTTGCCTCGTTTGGATGCTATGGCCATAAAATAATCATGGTCAGATCTCCAAAAAATAATAATGGCCAAATGTTTGTTTTCTCTGGCCACGTTTTGATGGTGAGCATCGGTGGGATGGCATTTCGGTTTTCGAACAGTTTCATCGTAAAAAAGATATCATGAGAGAATGTAAACAAATTGATTCATTCCACACCTTGTAAATAGATCGCACTCATTGTTGTAATAGTGTAATTTCTCTAATGGTGTCTGA
This sequence comes from Picea sitchensis, assembly GCA_010110895.2. Lineage (NCBI taxonomy): Eukaryota > Viridiplantae > Streptophyta > Pinopsida > Pinales > Pinaceae > Picea > Picea sitchensis. The sequence continues at coordinate 95,726 of SNQJ01S0002397.1, read as the reverse complement.
TTATCGACACTGCACATGAGAAACTAAGGCCCACGTTTTATAACAAATCTTGTAAGGGTGTTGTCAATAGTTCAAGATGTGGTGAAGCAGGGAGACAAGAAACGCAAGATGTTCTGAAGAAGAAGCATTAGAAGAAACTGCCTTACCAGCAGCTGCAGGTGAGAAGTTTGTCAATTTTTTCATAGTAAAAAGGTTGCACAGACACACTTAGTCTCTCAACTTAGACTGTACAACACCTATACATAATAGTGAGATAGATAGGAAATAAGTTGCAAAAACTGTAAACAAATAATACCTTGTGAATAATATCTTTTCTTTTCCCCTACTGAAAACAAGATCAATATGCCAATGATGCATTACCTCAATAACGTTTTGGCATGTGAATGATTTCTTACATGAATGAAACTTTGGGAGAGTTGCAGCACAAAGTTCTGATATTGGGTAATGTTGAACTGCTTTCTCCCGATGGGCAAAATATAGTAATTTTGTACAAAATCGTCGGTTCCTGCACACGATAGAAATATGGCTTCTCTGATTATACTGGATGCCTTCTCCTCTCCCACCCGATCTCTCAAGATCACACTGTAATCTTTAAAGAATTTTGTCTGTTTCCACATTGGTATCACAGACTGCAACAATATTCAATAGTGCTTCTCAGCTTCACTTAGTTCTTTAAGATTGAAATATTATAAAACCATGAATATCCAAAAAAAACTTACAGCAGCTTCAGCTGTGAGGTTATTGTATCCAGTTCCTGTAGAAGAAAAGTTGACGCTTGTTACGAGATCGTGGGTATTGAGATGAGGATCTAAATATGGCGGCAGCGTCTCCTTAAGCACCAGTCCTGCAGCTTCAAACTAGATTAATGATCTACAATTAGGTATTAGTTAGGTTATGCTATTTTATATAACAAAATAGTCTGGAACATCTGTTTTAGTGGATATACCGATGAAATTCGTTGACAGATTTCCATTAGAGTAGCAGCCTGTGGGCATGTGCTCGATGAAATCTCGACCATATGGAGGAAAGTTGGCTTTGGCTAATGTGGGAATGTAGTTATTCTTGCCAGCATCTGCAATCAAATCCCCAAAAACAAACAGAGCGGGCACTTTTCCTGTAATGTTCTTTTCTCCTCCATTGGCTTTAATCATCCCCGCCAAAATACATAGAAGAGATAACATGAAAATTCATCGAACATATGACATGGAGGAAAATACATAGAAGAGATAACATGAAAATTCATGGAATAGATGACATGGTGGAAAAACCAGAGTAGGCATTGGCAGCACTGATGAAGCCGTCATATGTGTAGAAACTCTTTCCAGCGCACCCGTTGTCTGCTACTGCAAGAATTCCGTCAATGAATTCCTTACTTATGATCGATGCAATGCCATTGTCAGAATCGCTTCCACTGCCGCTGCTGGAACATGGCCCTTCTTTGTAACAATATCCACAGTAATAATTTCTAGAGCCACAGAAACCATATTTTTTGCAGCACAGTTCACTGGAACACCCACAATTCTGAGCATACACAGCCCGCATAAAGATCAGCAGGAGGTATGAGGAGATCATTATGAACATCCCATTAAAGCCGATGGCTATTGCAGCAGAGTCTACACTTATTCTAATTGGATTTGCTCTGGATCGATGATCAAAGGTAATGGATAATGCTAAAATGGAATCAATTCTCTTCCAATATATTATATTATAATCAATTATTATTTTTTTCTCTTAATAAAATTATATGTTTGGTTTGTAATGAGATTTATTTCTTCACGTTGGTAAATTTATTATAATTTAATGGTTGATAATAGTGAAGAGAATTATTATTGGTTAAGTTATCAGTTGTTAAATAATATTGAGGACAAGTGGGTATTATCCTCCAATATGGGTTGACTCATCACTCTTATTCAAGGGTTATTAGGTCTAAAAAGATGAACTCTTAGCCAAATAGAAGTGGTTTAGATCTTACTCCAAAAGACATTTTCAACCTATACAATATAGAAGAGAGAGCTCAATGCTACATTTTTTTTAACAATATTTAGTCTTAATCTCATAACCCCGATCATTTGTTCTTAGAATATATGTCAATGAAAATTTAAAATTAAAATTCTTTTCATAAATATATAATTTTTTTTTAATGCATGTGAAATTTGAATACAAAATATTTAGTTACAAAACACATCTTATATGTTTGCATGTGTGTTATATTGAATTAAAATATTAATTTAAATTTTTAAGTTTTCTTTGTGAAAAAGGATGAAAAGGATGAGTAATGAAAAATAAAAGTCTTTAAAAATATCATATGATCAATACAATAATTATAATGAAAGTCAATTTATCATTATTATATTATATTACACATCTTTGAAGAGTAGATTGGGACTGCAACTAGGGAAACCCTAGCTGCAGTCCTGCATTTATTTTCTTCTTTCCAGCCTGCAAGTCTGTGCATGGTCTCTTGATCGCGGAGGCCTCTACAACGACCTTCTCTCATGCTCTTGTTCCTGTCTGTGAATCCGTATCTGGTTTTTTATGGTATGGTGAGTTCGTTCGGTTTTTCTCTGGGCTTCTGTGGATACATGTTGGTTCGGCTTGGGTGCCCGATGCCTGAATGGTGTGGAGGGTTTGGGATGGGCTAGGTGCTTTTGGCTCCATACCCTTCCTCTTTTCTTTCATTTTTTATTTCTTCAATATAGCCAGGGTCTGGGGCCTTCTCCAGTTTTTTTGGCATCGTCTCTTTGTGGGGATCCTTCCCATCCCTTGTGGGCCTTCTTCTAGATCTACCTCCTTGTTTCGGTATCATTGTCAGGGTTTGATGCATACCCTTGATGTTTGGCTTTGGTTTCAAATATTTTTTGCCGAGTTCTGATATTGCAGCCGGTGGGTCGAATAGTTCTTGGGATCTCTCTTCCCTTTGAGGGGTATGTATGCTGCTCATACCTGGTCCGTTCCATTTCTAGTATTTCTTGGTTGGTTCACTTGCTCTTGATAGGTTTTTCTTGGGGGTTAGTTCCCTATAGTCTGTGGTCCTCTTCTCTGGTTTTTTGGTATGTTCAGGGTTTGATGTATACACAAATTGGTGCTTTTGGTGTGTGGTTGTTATACCGCTCTGACTTGGTCCATCCAATTTTATGGTATGTTTAGGGTTTGGTATATACACATATCGGTGATTTGGTGTGTCATTGTTATACCGCTTTGTCCTGGTCTTTCCAGTTTCCGAAGTTTCTTTTTTATTTGTTTCTCTTGGCGTTTTTCTCTCCCAATGGGAGCCTTGACCCTTGGTTGTTCTCGTTTCCATTCTTGGATTACTATATATGTCCTTTTGATCTCTGATGCCTTCATGTTGTACTCTCTATTAGGGGTTTTAATCTTGTTTTTCTTGGATATTTTATCTAAGGTTGAGAGATGTGCTTAAAAGCACTTACAAAATGTAATTTTGTTCTCTTCGGATGAATAAAATTATGTTTTTTTTCATGGAAAAAAAAAAACAATAATTATAATAATTAATCATTAAGTATATATATATATATATATATATGAGTGTGTAGAGAGAGGGAGAGTATTAATGTGGAATTAAAATTATAGAAGCCAAAAATGGATGAGAAATGGATGACATAAAAGCATAATTTTGGGTCTCATCAGGCCCTCCAACTGAAGGGTTGCCAGATATTAAAATGAATAAAAACTCTAAACAACATGTGGTCTTATTTGTTCATCTACTCTTGATTGTTCCTTCCTGCATGGATCCTTTCATTACCAACTATAACATATCCAAAATGTGTATTTCTCTTCAATTGAAGTTTGTCCCATTGACCAAAAAGAAAAAATTGGTTTGATAATTATCTCTTTATCATTTCATCGAGCATGGTTCAAATGGCAAGAACATATTAAGCCTTTGAAATGAACCTTGTCTTGGAGATTTTTCTACAACTACTAGTAAATGAATCTTTAGTGTTCAATTATGTTTTTTAGGGGCAAGTATTCTAATAATCATCTTTGTTTAGGATCATCCATGCACATATTCATTCATAAACAAAGAATATCCATGATAGCCTCACGCGTTTAATAGAAGACTCCATGCACTTTTTTATTCATAGCATTCCATATTCTTTGACTATAAAGCTTTGGCATTCTTCAAAAACAAAGTGAATGGAATCCTTCATAAATATCGTAAACTACAATGGCACTCCTATGCTGTAAATTATATTATAATGGCACTTCTCTAAAGAGAAACAACTAGTGCTCCTCTGTTAAAAAATACACTACCACTAAAAGATAAATTGTAATGGCACTTTTGCTTGAAAATAGACTCTTCTTACCTCTTGCTTACAGTGTTAGTCTTTTGAGTTGGAGCAAATTCACTCTTCCTCTATGCACTATCCTTTTCTTTGCTTATGGTTCCCTCTCTTGAGATCTCAAGCTTACTATTGTTGCGCAATATTGTAGGCAATCATACTGTATAAATGAGCTAACCTACAACAATCACATTGTATAAATGAGCTAACTCTTATGTGTGTAATGGCCTTTGTCATAAAACTCCCCTATGTTGTGGTTTATCACCTTTGATTTCTATTGTGGCTTCACTTTTTAAGCTTAAGTTGATTGACAACTAACCCACCTAAAATCAACTACCTCGCTAGGGAATCCATGAATAATGGCAATCCACATGAAGGGGGCTAGAAATTCCTAAATCTTCAAATCCTTCATTCAATGTTGCCAAATTAATGACTCAACAATAGCTTTCCATTTGAAAATTTATGGTTTTGAGATTTTGAGTTTCTTTAGCAATTTGAAACATGATGAGAGATAACTGAGAATATAGCAACTTTCCCCCAACTAAAGAATTTGGCCACCCTTGGTCGACATGTAAGGGAAAGTAGATTGCCCTCAGAAATTTTGGGTGGAGAAATGATGAAGGGATCAAAGGAATTTGATGATTTGCGAATTATAATAGCCATATAAATTTAATCTAATGTTTCTTGAAAAATAAAGGATTTTGAGTGAATTTTTAAAGAAAGGGATAGATATACCTCATTTTTTTTAAGAACTAAATATGAACAAGTGTTGCCCATTTTGAATGATTCAATAAGAATTTTTGTAGAAGATTTATGTGCCATATATCAAAATCTTATAGCAAACCCCATCCATGAAGTTAACCCTTATATATTGGAATTGCATAACTCTATATTGTAGAATTGTTGGAAATGCATAAGTTTGTAGTGCATAATTGTTGGGAACGCATAAGTTTGTAGTACATAATGGGCAGAAATGTAGAAGTTTGTAGTGCAGAATTGTTCGAAATGCAGAAGTTTGTAGTTTTGTTCAAATTGTTTGAAATGCAGAAGTTTATAGTGTGGAATATCAAATGACTTATGTTCATTTTATTAAAAATATAGTGGTTTTACCCTATATCATTCGAGATAAGATTTTCAATGAGCTATCATTTTCCCTATTCTGAATTTGTATGACTAGTCTATGAAGGGCGCGAGTTGCACAACTCTTAAATGGACGAATTTCATAGTTGTGACTTATTAGTTTATGTTTTGAAATATGACTCAAAATGGGAATCGGGCCTACATGTGATGTAGGGAAGTGAAATATCTTTTCAATAGTATATCACATGCCAAGTTTCAACCCTTGGTTGTTGAGAACGAGCCTTCGCAATTTCAGGACTAGTTTTAGGGCCCAGTTTGGTGACAATGGTTTAGGGTTTAAAAAATGTTGTTGATAGGATCATAATCAAAAAATCAGGAATTCCATGCTATATTTGACTCAAACACATTTCCAATGGTGCCTCATTTTCCTCATTTTTGCATCGTATGACCTAGTTAGAATTGTCACAAATCTTTGAATTGGTTGAGATAGGATGCTCTAACCAGCTTGCATGGCAAAGGTCCAAGCTAGTCAAAACATCATTTAACATCCTCATCTTAGATTTTTTTGTCCACGTCTTTGAATTAAACACTAAGTGATACTTTGTTTACCTTGATTAGATATCGTATGGCAATGTGTCAACCTTCACAAGTTTAAGTACAATGTAGGCCCCACTAGCAAATTAGGGTTTAGATGGCAGATCTTCCTACCCAAAATTAAGGGCCTAGGTGGCACCAGATAATTTGGTTGATTGCATAGTCTTGATAGGCTTGTTAATACATTTCCAACAATGTGGCCCACACTGCATTCTAACTCCGTCTCATCTGGCCACATTCTTGGCCTCCTTTAGTGAAATTCAAAGTCAACTATGTTGACTTTGCACACATTTTGAGGGAAATAATAAATAAATAAAATAAATAATGAAAAAAGGCAAGGGACAGGAGCACATGGGCTGCCACACACCCCCTCCTATACAAAATTGGAAAAATGAAAATTATTTTTTTTGGAAAATACAAAGTCCCTACCCCCTCTCTCTCAAGCTCATTTAACAAATTTGTTGGAGAGGGGAGGGAGCTCTAGTTCCAACTTTGGTTTGTGGGAAGTAGGAGGATAGCAAGACATACAACCCTTCAACATGACTCCTTCAAACAAGTAGGTACACCATGCTACCCACTACAAAAAAATAAACTCCATTCTTGATCAAATTTCATCCATGGTAGTTTTTCCCATGGTTTGTGGCTAAGTTAATGTAAGTTTTAACCCTTTACAATAATGTAATGCACATACAAATTCTTGAAAAAATAGAAAATAACACAATTGCAATCACACATATACCCAAAGATTTACCTTGGAAACCCAAACCGGGAAAACCAACAACCTACTTAGAGCCACACCTCTAATACTTATTTTTTTATCCCCGTTGTTTACAATGTAATATATATAGGATCGCATGGCATCCAAAGCCCCTAATCCATTGATCCAAATTAGACTACAACCATAATTCCTTAACCAGAATTAGAAAACCATGGGTTGAAACACCATGCGCCAAAAAACCTCTAAGGGCACAAAACGTGTGCTAAAAACCACTAAAACAGACACCAAAACCGCCAAAAAAAAATCAGGGGATCCACCCCCCTTGCAACCTGTCCAATAAGGGGGTTTTCGCCCCCCTATGACCCCCTGCGTGCGTGATGCAACCAATGCATGGGGTTGGTCGTGCAAATAATTTAACACATACCCAACAGTTAATTGTCAAAGCATGTGCTCTCACCGATTCAAAATCTGAATAAGGTTGTTTATGAGAGTTTGAGTGCATTAGATTTCTTATTCAAGATTTATTTACTAGTTCAATATTTTGTTATGGCTGGAATGTTTTTTCTATATGTGTTGGTGTTCTAAGTGTTGGGTAATTGTTGGTTGGTTTTCTCAAGAATCATTGGATTACTTGGAAACAAGTGGATGGATTATTATTTTTGGTTATGATTATTTATGGCTATTTTTGGGTGTAGTAGGCTTGATTTATAAATTGTACTAGTTTGTTGAGTGACTAAGTGTTTTTCTTGCCAAAAAATTGAAAGAGGGAGGGGATTTGAACCCCTCTTGGGCACTTTTAATTATGGGTTTCTCTTTTTCTTGACTATAGTGTTCTTGTGTTTGCAAATTTGAAGGGGAGGGAGTTTGAACCCCTAACCTCCCCTTTCCCCCTAACCCCTTTGAAATTCTAAAGAAAAAAGGAAAGAAAAAAATGGCATAGATTGGAGAGGGAGGGGAGTGAATCCAAGACCCCTCCTCCTTCTCTCCCCTTGGTTGTACAATCTACAACTCCTCACCATAGTAAAACACTTTCTCCCCATTCTATTCTTCCCCCCTCCTCCTCACCCCTCTTTCCCTTCCCCCCAAACCCCTCGGTCCTCACACTCCCCTCCCATCTCATGTGGTCGTGGCTCCTTGATTCCCCATCCATTTTTTTTTATATACACAAGGTCTGTATAGGGTCGTACATCGCACTACCTCCATAAGCATGAAAACCAAAACTTTTATTTTATGAAGATTCATATGGTCAAGGGGTGGCATGTCAAAGTTCTTTTTTTTAAAGATATCTTATATGGTTTTTTAAATATGTTCTAAAGTTTTTTTTAGATATTATATAAATAATAATTTATATGCTATATAAATTAATATTTATATTATATATAAATGAAAATTTGAAAAAGAAAACAAAAAATTCTAACACATATGTGAAAAAACCTTAAATTAAAATTTTAATCTTTGCCCTCGAGAGTTTGGACAAACTAAATTGCATATCTTCCTCATCCAGAGGTGGATTTTCACCCCAAAAAAGTCTAAACAGCCACAACATAATGTAAAATCCAGTCACAACAAGCACACTTAGAAATCCATCCTATATTTTAGTGATACTTTCAAGAGTGTCTGGGACCCCTTGTTTGGCCTAGAAGCAAGTGCTAAAAGGGGGCCTAATTGGAGGACTTTGGGGCTGAATTTCCTAAACAAAAGGAGACCTATTTTAGATACAACCATGCAAGCCAGTAGTGGCCCATCAACTCTAATTTCCAATTAAGAATTCAGATTTTAATTTCATATTTTCCCTAGATCATCCCTTAAACCAATGTTTCCCCATGACCTTTATGGGGCCATATCTCGCTCATCCTAAGCGCAATTTGCACCAAATGAAATACGTTGGGACTCTAGTGAGAAAAAATTCAATATGGGTGCATATAATTTCAGAATGATGCATGTTTGGTACATGGTACCAACCTTTCAAGTTGTTAGGCCTGAGGCCCCCTTTGTCAGTGTGAGCCCAAATTGAAGCCATTCTTAGCTAATCCTTGGGGCAGCCTTATAGGTAGCAAGGGGGGAATAAAAACATGTCTAAAAAGTGCTTGAACAAAAAGCATTCCTTTACTTTCAGTGGTCAATGCCATGATCCCTTTCCCTCCAAAGAAGACCAATTTCCCCCCAAGCCATGGGCTCGCATTCCTGTTGAATTTGACAGCCATTGACGACCTTTCTGACACAATGAATTCCCTAATTTGAAATTGTAAGTCCATGGCCAACAATCACAGGTTTCATTGGGAGACACAAATCCCAAAGAAAATGATGATGTGGCATAGATTTTGTCATTTTCCTCAAGGACGTTTTTCCAAAAGTTGATTTCCTCGGATGTTTTACTTTTGAATAAAATAATGTAATTTAATTTGGTATCAAATTAGATTTGATTTAGCTTTTGAAAAAGATAAAAACTTTTAAGGTTGGTCCACTTGTCACTTTTCCAAAAGTGACAAGTGTCTTATGACCTAATGTTAGGCTCTTCTCTTATAAATAAGAGCAAGGAATTTGTATTTTGGAGGACTTGTTGAATATAGTAGCTAAGCTCTACTAATTTCTCAGGGTTCTTAGTGATTGTGCTTACTTGTCCTCATTATGTTGTTGGGATTTGAAAATTTGTTGGTTAAGGGTTGAGGGATAGTGGTGAATGTTAGTTATGTTAGCTATATCATTCAGGGTTTGGTTAGCTAGGTCTTTATTACTATTTCCTTGGGTATGAATTGCTTATTTTTTCTTAATATCAACTCTTGTATATCTCTTTTATGTGATTGTTTATGTAGGTTTCTTGAAGGAGCAGGGAATAGTAGCATTAGTTAGGAGCTAGGAAGCCCAGGGGTCCTTTAGGACAACCCTCAAGTCCACCTTTCCTTACTGGTTATAGTGGTCCTTCCCCTCATTTTCACTTTATTTTTGTCTCTTAAATTTATGTTATTTGTTGTTGTTGCCCTGAATACCTAAATTGGCCATTTTGGTCAATTTACCCTTCTAGGACAATTTTCTTTGTTGGTTATTACACCTATAAATTTAATTCATGTTTCTTTTATTTACATTTATGTTTATTAAATGCACTAAAAAATATTTCTAACGTGCTAGGAAGTTGATCGGTTGCCTCTCTTCTTCACTCGAGTGGTAGGAAACCAACTGAAGACTTGTTTGAGGCAAAGTAGCCAATAGGTGAGAAAGTAAAAATAGTGAACAACCATGTAAAAACCCCTCCTCTCACTCCTAAACTCTTTTTATTTTATGTTTATTTAGTTTCTATAATCATTCACACACTTCATTGTCACTATAACATTAATTTTCAAGACAAAATCTTTGTTTTTAAGAGTTTTTTGTTCAATGAGATGTGTATGTATTTCACTATAATTATCATTTAGCACTCTTTTATTTTAAATTTCCTTCCCATTAACCAAGGAACTAGTTGAAGTTCCTTTGCACATGGTGCTTATGCAACCCACAAAGAGTTTCAACTCCATTCCTCTAGGTTGAGTAGTGTAATTAATTTTTGTATATTATTTATCCAATTTCATAAGTGCTATGCCACTTGAGTTGAAGGATAAAGGCACATAACCCTGTGATTGGGAGATGGTTGTGTTTCCCTACCATCGTACCTCTACGGTTAATGTCAATTTTAGCAGGGAGGGCAAACCGACACTAATTTGTTTGTATATATTTCTGCTTATTTCTCATTTTCACATTGTTTCCCTTAAAGGGGCCAACACATAACAAACACAAAACACAAAAAACCCAAAAACATAAAAAAAAAAAATTGGTGTTTTCCTCAAAGAGTCAAAGCCAGGGAATCCTCATCAAGGGCTCATCAAATTTTTTTTCTTCCTTGTATTGATTGAGTGATCTTTCCTCAAAATAGTCTCAATGGATAAATCTCACAGTTCCAAACTTTGAATAATTTCGCTAGGATTGGAATACTACTTTTCTTGACTAAGCTCAATTAAACTCCCTCAGGGGGGTCTTGAGCCTCTTTCTTTGTGCAGGTATCCTTCTTCCTTACAAGTAGATTTAAGAGCCCAGAATCCCTAGTGACAAGAAGGGGTTAACCCCTCCTTCTCTAAACTGCACAGGGTACTCATTATTCTAACTAAGTAGTGTACACCAACTCACTCATTTTATACTAGGTAGAACAATTGCAAGATAAAAAGGTGCGAGCATGATTGGGAGTACCTTTACAATGGAATGGTATCATTACTTGTTGATTAACCATATTCAAATCTAAAAATAATATATGGTTAAAGTCTCAAACCTTTTGTCAGTCCACCCAACATCCTGGTAAAAAACAATTCTAGCCAATTAAATCTTTTTCCATAGTTGTAGCATCCTATTGAAGGGCTGAAATCAAACTTTTAGACCCAAAATTTTACACTCATCCCTCCTTTAATTTACTTAAACCAATTTTCAAGCACTTTCCAAGCAATTTTAGACTTTATTTTAATCCATTTGAAGCACAAGAAGGTTGTCATTCACAATTTCGAGACATATTAAATGACATGGTTGTTGTAACACACCCAACCCCTAAATACTCTTTTAAGGGGTGGGGCATCAAAATTTTGTTTTCCTTAACTATCTCAAATCCTAATTTTGTGATCTCCATCGTCTTATACTCGCCACAAGCTTTCTAACGATCGCCACCATACTGAAATATGAGTTCTAGTTTGCAAGTTATTGCCTCCCAAGGCTCGTTGGGCATTATTAGTCAAGGGACACGTGGGTCCATCTCATACATATCATTCAAAATTCCTCAAAGTCCCAGGGCTCCCAGCATTCCTGTATTTATGGTGGAGATCCATCCACAATTTAACCCGATGATAGATCTTCCTCCTTATTAAGGCATACACCTAAGGATAATTTGGGGTTAGACATTGAGCTCCCCTTTTTGTCTACGCACGAGACCTACTAGAGTCCCGAACTCCCGAAGTCTCATAATATTTCCATGTGGTTCTGGCCTTCAGGCCTTTCAGTCTCTCTACGATGCTACACCCCAAATCCTCCAGATTCCCGAAGTCCCAGACTCATGGAGTCCCAGTCACTTCACCAACCACTTTAGCCAGGTGGGCACGTACCAGGGGCTAACATGTAGCAAGGGACAAGGGTGACACATGCCCTCATCGGGGGGTGACATGTGTCATGATCTAATAGGCATAATGGATTTGCAAAAATTCCATATCCCGATGACACGTGGCACCTTAGTTGTGGGTCCACGTCACCTTGGATGACATGAGTGAGCCACGTCAACCCCAAACAAACAACCTTATAACATCCTTCAGATCTCACGGTCAAGGTCTGTCCATGTAGATTCATAGATCCACAGCTCCCATTGCTTCGCAACTCCAACTTCGGAGCTTATCAACTCACCACATCTCGAACCCCAGGAGTGCAAAGTCTCCAGACTATAGGATCTGGTGCCATGTTTTCCCTACCTGTCAATGATTGATATTTACTTTGTTGTTCGTTACTTCAGGAGTCTTCACACTTTTGAAGACTCTCGACCAAGTTCCTCTGGAATGCCAAGTCTCTGGACTGTAGGATCTCTTGCCACATAGCCTCTCATCCAATGACTCGGGTCCAACGAACGACCTTTGACAAGGGACCAAGGAGGGGGGGGGGCATGTGTCACTCCCACGGCATGTCCTGGTTGGTTGTGTAGTTAAGAGGGGTTCTCAATGGAGTCCTTAGATCGACGGTTGAGAAGGATCTCGAAGGATCCGAGGATCGACTGTCCACGTCACTTCGTAAATTCGACATTCGGGAGTTTGGCATGTAACTTCCAACTTCCTCCCAAAGCTCCAAACTCCAAACCACGTTCGATCTATCACCACGTGCACCTAGCATTCAGGGCCAGGATTTACTCTGGCTTGTTGAGATTTGAGTAAACTTGCATGTCCTTGTATTTACACTTTGATACCGTTGGATAACCAGGCTTCTGAATAGTTGTTGATCCGTGGACACGCGACCCTCTTCTCTCAACGGTCCAGATTAATGTCACGACTCTGGCATTTAGGAGTTTCGACGTTAGACCACACCTATTCTCCCAAAGTGGGACTTTGCCGAAATACTTAGCTTCATCCCCTCACTAGGTTCGATCTAACGACTGAGAGAGATCCCCAATGGATTCTCAGATCCATGACCCTCATCAATTCACATCTTTGGCCTTCGACTATTCTCAAGGGTTGTGAAGTCATATGTCCCAGAGCTTTGAATTCTTGAAGTTCCGAAGCTAGAGTAGCTTCACTCCTTTCGGGCTTAGAGAGGGGTTTCCAACCCTGGGTCATATGAAACCTTACCGAGTTTCAGGGGCTACACTCAGATTTTAGCTGAGATTTGATTAAGGTTGGGGCATGAGCCCTTGGTCATACAAGTGAAGGGTCTGATAGAGGTGCCCTACTTCCATCGGATTCAATATTAATCTTCCCGTGAAGGGAATTTGAGAGGTCAACGACACTGAAATGATATGGCTAATCCCATCCTAACTCTTGCACTACAATGTCCATCTTGGGGAAAAGTCCCCGTAGGAAATCTCCAGCTAGTGCAGAAACCGCAGCCTATACTTAGACTTACTTACAGACTCACGTCCCATAGCTCTCTAACTATTAAACTGGGACAAATGGAATACCATGTAAATATTGCAGTTTACATAAGCAAATGAGCATTTCTAATAACTATTCAAACACTATAAAACTTAACCATAATCACAGACATGCAATCATCACATCCATTTTATTACACAAAATATGAAATACTTATCAGAAACTAGAAACCGTGAAGCAACTGCTGAAAGGGGTGCATGTTTCCTCCCAACCATAGGCATAACCAATCCTAATGGATTTACCGCCAGCCACTCCCAAACTAGACCATGATGCTTTGAGAGATACTCTTTCTCCTTGCTCAACGATAGTGAGGGACGGAGGTTACTCTCCTCCTCTTGCAGGATCTTGCCAATCAGTTTTTCTTAATACCAAGCAAGGAGGTTTGCACGAGTACTTCCACAGTCACTCGTCGGCCTCATTTATCAACTTGTAGTGAAAACCATGCCCGTGGCTTCTTTCACCCAAAACGAGCTTGCTTCTCAATTTTCCTCTCAACTCCAGAGTTGAACATCGCTCTCTTATCTTCTGGAGATCGATTTCTCCACTCTGCTTTCTTGCAAATCTACCTCTATCCCCCGAATTACTTCATTTCTTGCCTTTCTCAGCAAGATTATGTGGGTCTGAATCTTGAGCCTGTGGTCAGGTCTGGAAGCCTTACAGATGGGTACCCTACCCCATCTCCTCATTAACTCTTAACTCTTGAGGAGGGCCTTCCAACTACCAACCTGACTGGTAATTCATTTTGGGGTCAGAGGATTGTTGAGTAATTACATCCAGTACAATACTAGTTTGGTGAGGGTCATCTCAACCATTCTTGGTTTTCCTCACCATCTCTCTCATAGAATCCATGGTCTATCTTGGCAAACTCCCCCCTTTCAACAATTGTGCAACACATATCCATTCTCTATTAATAACAAAAAATACATACATTGACCCTTTTATACAAGGGTTCATCAAATCAAACATTTACACATATCCAGTCTGCCATAGTCTCTTGGCCAGTTATAGTTCTATTTACAAACTGGGGGAAACAAGGGTATTACAGTTGTAGGTTTCTGAAGTTATTTTCACTCTTAAATTCTAGTATTTTTGCATAATCCATTTACCGGATAATTGTTTTAGTCCTCGATTTACCCCGGGAACCAGTTTAGATCATTTTTTCGAGGCCATAAGGAAGAAAATAGCTTGTTATTCTCTTTTATTATTTTTTTGGTCCAAAAATCAGTGAGATCATTTTCACACAGATTTCCCACAAATACCACCCCCATGCCTTTTCATTCCTCCAGGGAGCCGAGGGAGGACAATACGTAAGCTGGGTGTTCCTAAGAGGACTTGCACGCAAGTACTTCACCTCTCCTTCTTACCCTTTCACCACCTTAGAAATCAAGACCAAAATGAAAGTAGCCTCTACCTTATGTTGAGATACCAAAGAGGTTGTAATCGACTTGACCATTGGATAGGTGGTATTTGTCTCAATAGACAATTTTTTATTAAAACACTTCCCTTTTTGGACAACTCGACTGGGGACACTTACAACCTCTTTTGTTTTGCTTGTATCCCAAAATTTTATTGAGAATTGAATCCAAAGTCTTTGGTGTACATTCTTTCAACTTCTATCGCATTTACCCGAATTCAAAGTCTTGTGTACATTCTTTTCTCAACTTCTATCTATTTACCCCCTTAATTTCCATATTTTCGACACGTAAACACAAGACAAGGTCATCAAGTGATTCATTGAATTTATTTGGTAGGTGTTATAGTTCAGTTTCCTTGGTAATTTCATTACATTATAAATCCATAAACACCTTCAATATTCCTTTTATCATACCTTGTTAATATCTAATCCTACATGTTCAACCTCATTTGAAACAATTATCAACTGTTATAATTTACTTTTTACTCAAAGGAAACTTGAAACAAACTTCTTGTTAAGTTGGCATACTTTAACACATTGTTATAAAGAATAGGATTATTGTTGTGATACCTCTCTTGTAATCAAGAGACATTACTTTATCCCCTTGCAAACAACTTGCAATTTGGTAGGACAGAAAGATCCTGAGACCAGGGAAACAATGTCCCCAAGGATTACAATAAGCCAAAGTTTGTGAAAGAAAGCAAGTAGCGAGACACATACATATGGGAAATTAGAGAAACTCATTACACCTATTGTACAAGCTTAGTCACCCTCTTCCTCTTCTCTTGTTCAAAACCCTATATTAAAACAAACACTAGATAATCCATCAACAATTACAAACACTCAGGTTATTCGCATCATTGTTAGAACAATTGTTGTTGTTTCTGCAACATCTATTCCGATAGAGATGCCTTGGAAACCTGAGACCCCTTTTTCCCTGGCTCAACCTTTACATGGCATCCTTGTGGATGTGCTAATTCAGGTTCCTAAGTTCAGTGTAATTATTCCATTGAATACCCAAGAACACATACAATAAATTTATGATGCATTAGCACTCATGGATATAACAACTCCTAATGTCATCATTAGATTGTTTGTAAAAACCTTTAAAGGGGAAGCAAGAAGATGGTATTACTTACTTCCCAATGGTACTATCCCTGATTGGGACACCATGGTCCAAGAATTCAAGAAAAACTTCCAAGGAGCAGATGATGTGGCTTACCTACTCAAGGACTTCACAACAATCTCTATTCATGAGGGAGAGCCAATTTGTAATTTCAATCAACACTTTACCTCCACCTTGGGCAATGTCCCAATTGCTTCACAACCATTTAGAAACAACTTGTTTCATTAATACAATGAATCCAAATGTAAAATACATGTTGAAATACAAATCAATATCCACTATAGATGTGGCCAAGGCTAATGCCTTAGAGATTGAGAAAAATACGGAGGAATCTAATACGATTTCCTCATCTACAACGTAGCCCCATTTTAATAGGAGGCATAGGAATGAAGTTGTTAGAAATGAGGGTCCTCAATAAGATTTTTTACCTACCCAAACCTTGAGGATGGAAGAGAGGTAAAGTTCTGAAACACTGAAACTATTAGTGAATATGAATAAGCAAATCCTTTCCCTGAATCAAAAAGTGAATGACTTGCAATTTACTGCACCTAGGAGGTCAAGGTCTCCTCTTCCTCCTAGGCATAATGTTATCAAAGTGGATTAGTGTCACTTTTTTCAAGACTTCCATGGTCTCAAGTATTGTTACTCATATACATGCCACTTGGAATTGTCCAAAGCAGGCAAGGCACCTTTACCCCTGTTTAATAACAAACCTACCTTCACTTCTCAGAATGATTAAGTTAACATGCAATAGGATATGCCTTATGATGATAACTCTTCCTATTTCATAAGCTTTGTTGCAAAAACCAAGAATAAAACTTCTAGACCAACTTTCCAATGAGTGGATGTTGGGGGGGCACTAATACTAAAGACAATGGTAAAAAAAAAGCTATCATGGGTGGTAGATCACATTTTCCTCTAAGGAACATTTCTCCTTGGGTTCCAAACAAGGTTAACTTGTCTAGTGAACTACCTCCTCCATGTTTCCCAATTCCATGACCTTATAATGTAGTTGAATATCTCGAGAAGGTTCCAACCCATATGACATTATTAGATGCTCTTAGGACACAAGATCAGTTTGAAAACCTTTCTCATGTCCTATAAACCCCTCCTTCTCCATGATTATATTAGCGATGTATGCCTTCCAAAGAGGCCTCCTCTCAACCAAAAGAAGAATATGATGTAATTTATTTAAATCCAGGAGTTCCTCCTTTATATCTCTTAGTAAATATTTCTAATTTTGTGCTCCATAATTTTGTCATTGACATGGGAGCAAGGCACAATGTCACACCCCTTCAAGTTATGAGGAGATTGGGTCTTGATTGCATAAGGACTTGTAAATATTTGTTGTAACATACAAGCACATTAAAATGAAATTTAAAAATGACCCATACATATACAATAAATCAAGGGGCAACAAGTCCATAATTTAGCATTCATCCAATATCATATTTTAAAACATGAATGTAACTATCCAAGCAAATAACAAGCACACAACATTCATATAAAAAGCATTTACATAATAGAATAACATAATAAACAGAATATAAGACTTATATGTTTATAAAATAACCAACTAGTTGCGTATGAAGGACATTCCTCCCAACCATAGGCTTGTTGTTCATTTTCTCTCAATAACAAGCCACCCCCAAGTTGGTCCTATGAGTCCACAAGGAAATCTGGCCCTCTTGGCTATCCACTTTACATAATTAGTAGCCTAAAACCTAAGTTCTACTCCAACGATAGTTCCTATCTACCATCTCTCTTCCCCACAACCTGCACAACTCAGGGAATGGGATCCTCTTTCACTGCACAAGGTCCCTCGAGCCTTCCCACTTCCCTTCATGGCTCTAGTGCACTTGATTGGCCAATATTCTCATAGTTGGGGACTCTAGGAACTCTCAACCACTCCAAGAGAGTTCACAATAGCCTTCATGAGGTTCTTGAGTCGTTTCCTCAACATGAAAATGCTCCACAGGCACACGAACTATTTTTACAGGAACATAGACCACATTTCTAGTATAAACACAGCCCAATAATGTCTACCTTCAAGAACAACATGGTTGGTGCTCTTACTAGCACTTAGCTCTCCTCTTACTTCCCAAAAATCAACATGTAAAACTCCCCTCCTTTTTCCAAACGAATTTCCTTCTTCTCCCTTGCTTGTTGACTCCCACACTCCCCAATGTTGATTGTACTTCAGCCCATGCTCCCAATAACTAAGGGACGTGACTTCTCACACCCACCCTCTTACATGAATTCAATGATTGAGTGTCTAACAATTCAAACGGAAGATTTTATGGTAATGGCACATTAACTCAACAAAGGACATGGGTTTCCCTTTGGATCCTCCTTTAGCCCCCTCTCTTGTGGAATCATATCCCCCCATCATTATCATCCCTCTTGTATCGCAGCCATTGATTAATAATTTTATTGATTATTTCAATGTACATAATACATAGTTCATCCCTCGGCCATAATAATCAATATGGGCTCTTCGCCCCAATCATATCGGCTCATTGACCTAAATCACATTTATACAACTACATTATAATTTGTGGGGATTAAAAACTAGTGATGTTACATTTGCTAGTTTTGGATTCAAGAACTATAGAAAAAATTGGTTACATAATAGACTTATACATTTCCTTTAACCAAGCTTCTAATGTGAGGATGCTCATACATGTGATTGTAGTTGATTTGCCTAAATCATGTGGTATGATTTTAGGAAGAGAGTGGTCCACCAAGGTCAATTGCAGTTGCTACTTCTTGGAAGGAACCCACTTTACCTTTACTCACAAGGGTGTGGAAGTTATCATTAGGAGAGAGACTAAATAACGAGATTGGGTTGTACTTTCTTCCTACAACACCAAACATGTGTCTTTCCAGGACACGAGGATGGGTAATTATATTGTATTATCTGAAGAAGATGTTCATGTCCCTCCTTTTGAGTAGGATGAAATGATTTGGAGCACAGATTTTGATGGTGTCAAATCCAAAAATGAATTTGGTGTTGGGATCTTTCTGTGTATTCCCAAGGGAAAGGCATTCCCTTTCTCTTTTCGATTAGATTTCCCTAACTCAAATAATATGGTTGAATATGAAACATTAGTCTAGGGACTCCAAAAGGCCGTGGACTTAGGAATTTTCCATTTGTTGGTTAGCAAGGATTCAAAGATATTTGTGAACCAAATTAGAGAAAAATATGTTGTTTATAACCCTCGTCTCAAATAGTACTACTAAAAGGCTAAGGAACTTATCTAAAAGTTATCATCTTGCAACATTAAAACCATACCTAGGTCTGCAAACCATGTAGTTGATGCTTTGGCCTTAGTTGGTTCATGCTTTACTTCAAATTTTGTAAGGTCTGTCGAGGATATATGAGTCTAAATCTTACATAGGCATGCATTACTTGACAATGTTGACTCTTGGAAAAAAATTTATACTAATGAAAAAATTTGTAGATTTCTTCAAAACAAGGAGGAACTCGAAGACTTGGATATCTACCATGAGTTAGAAGAGGAAGCTAAGGACATAATCCTACTAAAAATGAATAAAATCCCCCCTGGGTTATCCATGTTTGATTTCAATGATGCTTATATCTCCATACCTAGTATTAATAGTGAATCATTAGGAAGGTGAAAGTAACTACCCCTACAAGTCTAGGAACAAAATAAGACCCAATGGTTTACATAAGGTCACAATGTTCTCCTTCGGAGTTTAGCTAGTTCACAAAACCCTTAATGGAGTTCATGGATGTTTTTCCTGGTCTTACAAGGACCTCAAGGTCTACAATATGTAGGAGATAGTTCATTCCATACATATAATCCTTGATTAGAAGCCTTATAAGAAGAAACAAAGGAATAACAATCCTTCCTTAGAACAAATAATTAGGGTTGAGTTAGACAATATGGAATCAACAAGGGTCATATACTCCATTTGTTATTCACAATGGGTATCCAATTTGGTTTCAGTTAGAAAGAAAAACAAGGATATTTAGTTATGTGATGATTTTCAATATTTGAACAAGGTGTCCTTAAAACACAACTAACCTATCCCACCTATGGATGAGATCCTCTTAAAACTTTATGGTGCCCAAATCATGTCTATTTTAGATGGCTTCTTAGGCTACAATCAAATATCCCTCAAACCTTCTGATTGTCACAAAACCACATTCACTACCCATTGGGGCATGTATGCATATCACAAAATGCATTTTGGTTTGACTAATGTCAGAAGAACCTTTCAACATGCTATGTCCATTTCTTTTAGAGGCTTGATGGATAAGATTATACTTGTCTACTTTGATGACCTCACAATATTCTCCAAAGAATGAGGTAGTCACTTCAATTGCCTTGGACAAGTACTTCTTAGATGTTGCAAGTTTGGCACGTCATTAAACCATAAGAATACTCTTTATAGTTTCATGGAAGGAAAACTCTTCAGTCACATCATGTCTAAAGAGGGTGTCAAAGTTGACCCTGAGAGGGTGATAGCAATCAAAAGGCTGCCCTTACCTGCCAATAAGAAATAAATGCAATATTTCTTTGGAAAGATAAATTTCTTAGGGTGCTTCATTCCCTATTTCATTCAAGTTGTCAAACTTCTAAATCAGTTAATGAAGAAGGACATTAGGTTCGAATGGGACCCTCCTACATGTCAGGATTTTGAGTCTACTAAACTAGCCATTGCTTATGCACCTTTGTTTATTAGTCTTGATCATTCTAAAGATTTTGTAATATATACCCAACTCACCAAAGGATACTATTTATGCAATTTTGTTGCAAAATGACTACGAAGAAAACCTTAGATCAATTCCCTTTGTAAGACAAAATTTGAACACACATCGACTAAACTATTCTCAAATTGAGAAACGCAGTTATTCTTTAGATAAAGCCTTGGATCTATTTCAACATGACATCCAGGGCCACAAATTTCAAGTCTTTGTGCCTACATATCTTTTACTCACTACTTTGAACCAAACTGAACAGCATAGTAAGTGGTCTAAATGGATCATGTGCATGCAAGAATATGACTTAGACATTAAACCAATGAAAATAATAAGGGGAACTATTTTGGTTGAATCGCTAACTAAATCCCATGCCTCTATCATAATTGAATCACCTCAAGTAAAAGACTCGATTTCTTATGAAGAAATGGTTAACGAAACTGAGTTGGCCTCACAACCACGATATTAACCTGTTGTTTATTCTATAATCAATGGTGTTTTTCCACTGAACATAGATACTAAAGCCAAGCAAACACTTCACTTACAAGTTATCTGATATGTCTTACAAGATCAAATCCTTTATAGGAGAAATGTTGATGGAGTTTTGTTGTGTTTTCTTATTCCTAATCAAGGCCAAATGACACTTGAACAATGTCATTCCAGGGTTTGTGAAGGTAAATTTTCAGCGAAAACCACTACAACAAATTTTTTACATGCATGTTACTATTGACCTTCCCTCCATGAAGATGGCCATTTACTAGTTCAAAAATGTGAAGCTTGTTAATGCTTCAGTGGGAAGTAGAAGTTAGTTGAATTTTCTCCTAAGCCCATTGAAGTACAAGTCCCCTTCACAAGATGGGGTATGGACTTTATTAGGCCAATATCACCACCTTCTAGTGTTGGTCACATATTTTTCTTGACTGCTACTAAATAATTTGTGAAGTAGGATGAAGCGGTTTCCATTGGAAACACTATGAAACAACATGTGGTAGAATTCATTGAGCTTAACATTTTATCAACTTCATAATCCCTACCGAGATATTGACTGACAATGGATCAACTTTCATGTCTAATGTCATGCTTCACCTTGGTGTCACGTATGGCATCAAAATTTTCCAATCTTCCACCTATTACCCCTAGGGTAATGGATCGATTGAATCAACACATAAAAATATGATTTATATCCTTAAGAGAATAGTCAGAGACAACAAGTCTGATTGGAAAACTTAACTAAACTTTTCTTTATGGGATGATCAAATAACACCCAAGACAACTACATGCCAAAGTCCTTACACTCTACTGTATGGAACCCCTTATGTTCTACTTATTCACTTGTAAATTCAAACCTTGAGGTTGGCTATTGCTAAGGTATAATATGGTTTCCATCCCTTGCAACATCTTTCAAACACCCTAATCAAACTAGAGGAGGTTAGAAAAATTATGTTCCAATGCCTCCAAAAGAAGCAAGATATTGCCAAACGTTCATTTGAAAAAAGAGCCACGATGGTAAATTACAAAGTAGGAGATGATGACCTACTGTAGGACAAAGCACATGAGGCCCCATACAAAAACCATAAGTTTGATTTGTTATGGTTGGTTCCTTACACTCTCTATGAGGTTTTAGGGACCAATGATTTTAGATTTAAAACCTTGGATGGTGAACCACTCCAATTCCTAGTAAATGGTACCCACCTAAAGTTCTTTTACGCTTGAGAAACCTCGTCCTTTTTGTACATATGTCACCTCAATTTGATTTTTTACTTTTATATACCTCCTTTTGTTTCAATTTTTGAGCTTTTGTCTTATTTCATTTTAGTTTTTAGTGTAGACCCCTTTGGTTTTCCTCTCGATTTTGGCCTTTTCCATGTTTGTGTTGTAGGCTTCCCTCTTCTCCTTGATTTTTGTATGTTTGATTTTAGCAAGAAAAGTAACTTCTTTGTCACCATATAGATGATGGAAAAGAGTGTCATCCTAGGAGTTCTTTTATGCAATATTTTCCCAAAAGAAAATTGTTGCTTGGTATCACCATAAATGCAATTGAACTTGACTATTATTAAGTTAAAGTCGATGGGATAAACTTTAAGATATTTAGTATAATGTTGTCTGGTGAGGCTAAATCCTGATGAAATGATGGCTAACATGGCTATGTGATTATGACTGCTCTTTGCCCAAAAAATTGTGATGTGAAAATTCCTAAGTGACGTTATTTTCACCTATAGAGTACAATCACTTGAGAGTTTTGAGATACTTCAACATCTTTTGCAAAAAAAAATCATATTTATTTACTCCCTTGATTGATTTGTTTGATTGCTAGTTCTTTCTCTTGTGGCTCACTAATTGCAAAAGGTCCCCACTTGCTTATTTGTATGTCACTAATTGAAGGAATGTATGAGACTTTGTGTTGAGCCAAGGTACACCTTAAGCCCCGATTCTCATAGTTAAGCCATATTCTAAGTGAGAGACCTGTGTCTTTTGAGACACATTGCTCAACAAAACCTAGGTCGCTATTCCTTTTCTTATATCCTTTGTAAATCTGAGTGAAAAATCCTTTGTATGCTTCTACTACACCACTTTCATTATTCGGTCCATCCCTAATGTGAAAAATGGTCCTCATACTACAGTCAAATTCCCCCCTCCTAACCTACCTCAATTAATTTAAAAACTATAACTTTTACTGAGTATTCACACCTGTCATGCACATGATCCTATTATTCAACATGCCTTGGAAGGAATTTTTCCTCTAACGTCAAGAATGTTGACTCAAAAATCTACTTTGGGCTCAACATGATGTTTCTCATTTTTTATCTTCCCGGGCTAGGAGGGTTGTTTTAAGCAGCCTATAAACCTCTGGTTCCAGTCATAGATAGTGGTAGGAGTCATGGTTACTATGGCCCTTTCCCACTAAAGAGTATCAGTAGGTTACTTTTAGACGTTCATTCGAGTAGATAATGTCTTATTAGATATTAAAAGAGTATTAGTCATTGATTTTAAGTCACTTGGTCTTAGTTCAAGTCAATGATAGGGTTCAAATTTCAGTTTGGTAAATGCCTCAATTATTAATCAAAGGGTTAGCAGGGCTAACTAGATTTGAAAGTTAGTGTTCCCTAAACTACTATCACCCATTGGACATCCTCATGACAATCATTATGGCCAACAACATATTTTCGACACCCAAGTAAGCTCAATCCAACCTTTGTAACGTTCAATAGCTTAATCGAGGAACATTGCTATGCGAAAATACTCATAAAATAAATAAATAATTGCTAACTAATTTTCTGTAGCTTACCAACTACGAATTAGGCACATATTTAACCATTCTTATACCAATAAATTAATGCAATTAATGCATCTACAACATGTTGAATTAAACATGAATGCAAGTAATTAACTCATTGCAACAACAAATAATCAATCCCCATTCACAAAGTAAAAATGCACAACAATTAACTCAGAAAATAGATAAACACTTATATTTTTAAAGCACTTGTGCAACCAGCTGCTTGGGACAGAAATTCCACCCAACCATAGACTTGTTGTTCCAAATCTCAATAGAAATTCACCCCCTTTTTGGGGCTAAGAATCCATAAAAGAGGGGTGTCTCTCGCAGTCCACTCATATCTCAGTTTTTCCCATAGCCCACTGGTATTCTCCTATATCTATCCTGATTTTCACCAAGAATGTACCCCATCGTTTCTCTCAATCCATCGGGAATCCCATTCATTTATAAGGGTCTATTTGGCACAAGTAACTAGGAATTTCTCTATTGGGAACTCAAGTGAACTCACTGCCAGGAACAACTACCAGTAAAAACCACATCAATCACTTGTTGTTACAGTGCAACTCACTCAGGATTTCACTCTTCAAACCCAACAACCTAGTTATTTTGTCTTTAGCTCCAAAAGACTCCAACATGCTCTAAAATTCATCCAGCATTATTGCTCTAGCTCCCATGCTCTTTTTCCTCATTCTCTACTTGTTGTTCATGCCAAAAAACTTAATGTGAAAAACTTATTTCCCTACCCATACAAATTTCCTCTATTTTCCCAAGACAGTTGACTACTCACACTACCTAATGTTGATTGTACTTTGTCCCCATGCTCCCTAGTAACTATGGGATGTGACTCTCACACCCACCCTCATACATGAGTTTAATGATTGGGCTCTCATACACTCAGACATAAATATAAGTTATCCCCAATGATAATAAAATTCAGGAAAGTGGGTTGAATTAATATCCATAAATCATTTCCCCCTTGGAGCCCTCTTAGACTATAATATCTCGAGGTAGAACCCTAGTTGTAATTATGAATTGTAAACATGTTTGATAGGTTGGTGAGCCAAGTTATAATAAGCCAGGAGGCTTATGTGATGATTAGGCCAGAGAGCCTAGATGCAATGGCCAGTGAGCCTATTATTGTATATGTGTAAATACTCATATATTTAATATAAATGCATCGTTGTGTGTAGACCGACCACGAAGAAAGAGTGATGGGGGACTAATCTCCACTAGGAAGAGAAAGTGATGCGACTCATAGGCAATAAAGAGGGGCTAAGCTAGAGGGATTAACCCAAGGGAATATTATAATATATTCCTAAAAATGAAAATACTAAAGTGGAGAAAATAAATCTAGTTATTCTAAGTTCTTGGGAAAGGGAACGAGTGCTAAATGGAGGGCATGCAGCTCCAGGAAGACATGTGTTAACCTGGGCACATGCAACTCCAGGAAGACATGTGTTGACTTGGGCACATGCATTTAAAGCTGGAAAGTCATCTCATTGGGGGGTTCGCTCCCCATTCTCCGGTCCTTCGTCTAACTTGTTTGGCCTGCATTATCGACCCCTGCATCTTTCACGCACCTATGAAACAAGTAACCCGTGAAGCTGGCCTGTGTTTTCCTATGAAGCATAGTGTATCTATACTTTCTAGAGCCATGTTGTGCCTTATCAAATTGTGGTTGTTTCCATCCCTTGAGATATATTGAGCCTTGCTATTGTCCTCACTTGTTGAGATTGAGTTGAATTTGGTTGAAGAAGAGGGTTTTCAGGCCTATGGTTGAAGAGGTAGGTTGTTAGGCATGTGAGAAGCTCTCTCCAGGTGAGAGAGTTTGTCGGGAAGTGATTTTATCCTAGAGGGAGTCCAGCACCAACTACGGAGCTCTGAGAATTCCTGATCCGTCCTATTGCTGAGACCCTGAAAGGGAAGTGGAGTAGCCAATGGACTGTGGAACAATGAAGGTGCATATTCCTGGGGTGGAATATGCATGTGCAAAATGAGATTCCATGAGTAGTGGGCGTAAGTAGGATCTTGGAGAGAATCCTTCCAGTTGCACTGTGCAGTTTTCTATAACCTCAGCCTAGTCTAGGATTCCTTTTCCCTAGGTGGAGCTTAGTCCCATCTCAGGGGTGACCCACTACTAAGTGTGATGAGAAACATGGTCTATGGTTGAAAGGTTCGTGGAAGGTTTGCATGCAGTTGGTGGTCTTCTATTAAAAGATAAGTACCACTTTTATGTTCATTTACATGCTTTGTATATGTACATGTGTTATAATTGATGAGTAATGCCTGTATATGATGTATGAGTAGGCTTATTGTTATTTCCGCATTAATCTATGTATGAACATAATATGTTGTATGTTTATGTTTATATTTATAAGCATATGATAATTGTTGTTTCTATGAGTAGCATGGCCTGGCCATTGGTGGTCGAGGACGTTACAAAATGGTATCAAAGCAGAAAGATGTTCATCTGTGGCGTTGCCCAGCATGTTGGGTGGTTGGGGACGTCAAAAAATGGTATCAGAGCCATGGTTTCAACACTGAGCCTGGAAGGGCCAGGAAAGTGGAAGTTGAAGAGAAGGTTTCAGAAGAAAATTGTTGTCAAAATGGACAAAATTGAAGTTCAGAGCCTAGTTTTCGACACTGAGCCTGAATTAGGTCATATAAGTGGTTATGGAATCAAAATATCGGAGCAAATTGTTGTTTAAAAGGACAAAATTTGAATTTTAGAGCATTCCAAAGTGCCAAGAGAACACCTTGGTCATGTTTGGAAGCTCAAGAGGTATAGTAGTTCAAGAACGATTGCAGAGAAAAGACACTGTAGTAACCATGGGTTTGGAACCGCAAGGTTTGAAGTTGGGTTGTGGGATCTATTCGGGAGAAGGAGGATCCTTCACAACCATCAGATCTAGAGAAAGGTGCATAAGGATTAACCCCTAAGTACTTTGGACTTTGTGACTTCGGTGAAGTTTATGTGTGATAGAGCAGAAATGGTTGAAGCCCGAACTTCCAAAGTCCCGAAGAGGATCTACATTGTAGATCCATGGGGGGGGGAGTGTTTACCGTTGGATTTGACCAAGGACGAATCAGAACCGTAGGGTTAAGCCAAGAGAGAAAGGTAAGAAAGTTCGAAAGTTCGGCGTTCGAGAGAAACGAGGTATGCTAAGGTGAAATCTCTCGAAGTGACGTGGTCTGTTGACTTCACGATGGATGACATGGACACATGGGACGTGTGCCCCGTGTCAGTGAGTTAAGAAACTTTGTAAGATAGAAATGCAGTTAGAATGTGACATATGTCACCCGCTTGATTGGGCCACATGTCATCTTCGTGTGTCCTGCCATGTGGCGCTCTGGGTGGTGGTACAACGTAGTTAAACTTGGTGAAGAAGTTAGCTAGATCAGGGTTGCATTAACTTTGATCATAATCAATCAATATCGATGGTCTGGAAGCATTGCGGAGATCGAAGTTGCACGACAGATAATTCTACAGGGCGGTCCCACAATCCAAACCACGGTTTCCTAGAAGGGGTACATGTCAACGTGGGGACAATTGCGAAACGATATACAGGTTACTCCAAAACCGCCAACCCATGTCCCAAAAATTTGAAAATTACTAAAGTTGATGTGACATTTTCAGTATTTATTAGTTCAAGCACATGATCCCAAGGTCTGGAGACTTGGTACTCTGGAGGAAATGTGTTGCAGTTGCGTTGAGTCGAGAACTCCCAGAGGTCGGAGTTAATCTTGACCATTGATTGGGAGAAGGTAAGTGGCAACCGATACCACAGTCCAGAGACTGGGAACTTGGGAAGGTTGGAGAGTATGGACATCCCAGAACTTATGAAGCCCTAAGTTCCATAATAAATCCCAACCATCGGTTGTTGAAGATGTTGTGGATTTTTTATCCACCCCACTTCGTGAAGTTTGTCAATTCAGTGTTTGGGAGAAATAAGGCACGAAGTAGGAAGAGCTTCTAAAGCCAAAGTTATGGAGCCTCAAGGCCCTCAAGGCTCCGGATAAGCACCTATTCGATAGCACCGGGTCACAGCCCGTGGTCACATGCAATTGAGGGATGAAGAAAAAGGGCCAGTGCCTGAAAAAAATGTTAAAGAAGGGAAAAGGGGTTAGGAAGGAAGCCTGCGGGTTTCATCTGGTTTGAACCTGCATCAAAAGAGGTACTGAAGACCTGGGAACTTTTTGATAGGGTCCAACAAATATCTAAGAGCCATTAGCTCAAAGGAAAGAGATCAACTGCACAAGGAATGCATCAAATAAAAATCACAAGTTTTAAAGGATCATAGCTTTCTGCTCAAAGATCAGAATTGAGCAAGGAAGCAGTCATTGGAAATATCTTAGAAAGAGGATTCTAGGTATTCATCCATATTTGAGGATTGAGCAACTTAGATCACAGGAAGTCAGAGAGGATATTTTTGGTGACCATAAAAGGAAAATTTGTGCATATAATACCAAAATGGTATATCATGGTTCTAGATAACAAAAATTGTTGTACGTTCATTTTTAGATGTAATGGTCACATTTAAAAAAAATGCTAGAGATGTCTACAGATCGAAGAAAGAAGGACAGAGACGATTCTCCATTTGCATTGAAATCTTTAAGAATTCATTGGATCAGATGTTGGGTTCAATAAGCAGCATGGAAACCCCAAATTAAATTCTTGTTTGTGGAAGACAGTCCAGGTGACAATATTTTCACATCAAATGTGAATACTAGGTAGAGAAATCCATCTCCGATACATTATAATGCATGAACCATAAGTTCATATGGAGATGCAAATCCATGGGAATAAGGAAGGTTTTATGGAATATGAAAGAGTTTGGAGACAAGATGTGACATCTCCAAATATTAGTCCTACAAATTGGAGGTAGCACCTCCATTATTGATATCAAAGTGCGCAGTGGAAGCATGGCATGAAGGTCATCAAACATGGCATGACAGAAGTTGATTTTTCCAGTCAGGTTGAAAAATCAAATGGGTCAAGTTAAGAGAAAATAATAATTCATCAAGATAATATCAGTGCTGATATGATCAGTCATGGAAAGGCTAAACCAAATTGCTTCAAGAAAGAATTTGGTGTTAACTATCCAAGGTTATTCAGAGAACATGATTGGAAATATAATTGGGTCATGGAGGAATTGGATCAGAGGGATCCAAGTAATAGGGGAATGCTGAAAATTAATATCAGCATAATATGTGGTGGTAAGTATGCAAAGTAGACGAGGAAAAAAAAAATCCTGGATGGAGTCAAGTCCATGAACATTCTAAGATAATGGAAGAAGAAATCATGAGATAGATATGAAGCTAATAGGAATGAATGTCAACACTCCAGGAAGAAAAGCTAGAATAATACAGGATTGTTGATGCACTCCAAAGGTGTGAAGGTATTTCCATAAGAGCATGGAGATATCAAGTCAAGAATAATTTAAAAGTGAAGTGACTTGTAAAGAGAAATCAATAAGGAACTAGGAAGAAGAAAATGGTTCTAAGCATGGTTTTGAATGCAGAGGAGATGGTGCCTGACAAGAAGTCGTCTTAAGTGACATAGAGCCATGAGTGACAACTCAAAAGGTTGGAGGTATCACTTGAAGCTATGATGGTAAGGTGAAAGAAGTACTTTCAGTTAATTCTATGCGACTAGAAAAGGAGACATATGTGCATCCTTACAATATGCTAGAGATTCCCTAGGCAAGTCAAGTTTGAGGCTAGTTGGAAAAGGGAAGAGAAGAGTACAAGAAAACCTCAAGTGCTAAAGTATTTAGTCAGGAAAAGGGTTGAAGAAGTTCAGTCCTCAAGAGTAACTGGATGTTGAAGAATCCAGAGTCTATAAAACAACTTGGTTTGGAATTTAATTCATCCAAGTATGATTTGGGATAGTAGGATTCAAGGGATAAATGAAAGCTAAGGGTTAATATCAGCTTAGTTCGTGACTATAAATGCAAAAGTAGCCAAGAGTGATTTGGATAGAAAGTGCTTACGTCATAACTAATCATGTACAATTACTACAATGAGAGCACAAGAAGATCTAGGAATCTAGGAAGAACTGTAGAATTATGGGATCAACAAGGAAAAGTTTTACAGGGAGAAAGAAGTTGCTGCAATTTTTGTGGTAGCAAGTATGTGATGGCTTGTTGGGTTAGCCAGAGGAAAGAATTCTTGCATGTTTGCAAGTGTTGCTAGTGATGTTGTTGCATATGGAAGGAAGCAACAAAAAGTTGAAGTGTTTGTTATAAGTTTGATAAAAGAAGCATGAAAGCTTCTACTGTCATCAGCCATCCAAGTAGCATCAAATTTATTAATGGCAGTCATGCAGGTATGAGTTTTTATTACTCTTATTGCATAATTTCTAAAGGAAATTCAGGTAAGAATTTTCCCCCGATTGAATTTTTATGATACACGGGATGGTATTATTTGAATGCATTAACATGAATAAGATACCACTAGATGTGGTAAAGTCTAGAGGCATGTTATAGTTATCAAATATTTTTAGCTTTTGAATGCACACACTGACATAATAGAATGTCATGTTAATTTGGTTATGGGGTAATAACCAAAGAAATAAAAGATAAGAACTTGTTATAGGAATGAATGCCAGTAGGATAGTCATGTGTGAGACTAGGACATAGTTGGATATGGAAAGGTATGGATATGGAAAGGTTATGAGCCACATAGGTACTAAAATCCTCCTACCTTTAAATAAAACTTGGACTGCAACCTTTTTGCTAACACTAATGAACACCACAAAAATATATTCTTGGTGTAGTGTTTGGGTGGAAAAGGAAGGCATCCAATTAATTGGGAAGACAATAGGAAGTGTGTGGAGATTGTGTCAACACATTGGCCAGAGTTCTAACTTATGGATGGTGAGATACATGATTGAGATAAAGAGAATTGTGTAATTCAATGCAAGGTCCATTGAATAAATATGCATTGAGAATTGCACTCATGCATGCTAAGTGATATAATTGTATACTTAAATGCATTTGTGGAATGTGTTTTGTAAGTACATGCATAGATATTATTGCATGGAAATAATTGTTACTAACAGTTGAAATGTTGTTAACTCATGAAGTTGAGGACATTTTAGGGAGGTGTTAGACATTGCAACAAGAAGGTTGCAAGTCAAGTAGTCACATGAGAATTGACTACATGAAATTTTCTTGTTCAGAAAAAGAAGTAATGAACTTACAGATATTATTGTGAACATGCATATGTATAGAATGACGAGTCATTCTATTTTGTTAAATTGTTTGGTAATTGTGATTGAATCGCTAGGTGCGGGAAATTCTAAGATCACTGCATAAGATTTTGTACATATTGCAATTGAATTATGATGTACAACAAATAATGACAATTTGTTGGTTGTATGCAAGATGAAGGATTGCTGGAAAAATGCTATGCAGTTGGTGCCTATGGAAAACCACAAGGAAGGTTGTATTCATAATATGACAACAACCAAGAAGAATTATGAAATAGAATTTCATGTTTTGGGGGAAAAGTTGAATTCCCTTTTGAACTAGGTTGAAGTTCCTAAATGAATTTTTTTATGTTCTCTCATGATAATCGCATGTGGGTGATGCAGATGAAATGAAGTTGATTAAAGTGGAATGTTGACTACAAAGAGTAGCTCGGGGAAGATGTTGATTGGAAATCTCTAAGAGCAACTGGAACTCCTGGAGCCACGGTGCTCTGAGACTTCATGATCCAACCTGTTGTTGAAGGCCAAGGAAAGGGAGGTGTAGCAGCCGATGGACTATGTGACAGTGAAAGTGTACACTCCTGGGGTGAGACATCCATGTGGGGAATGAGAGACCGTTGGTTGGAGTGTTGTTGGGGTTTGGTACCTTGGCCTAGACCATGTTGATATGGAATTCTTCTCAATCGAAAGATAAGTATCAATTCTCTATTCATTATATGTTATGTATCTCGTATACAGCTTATAATGTTATTAGAATTGCCTATATATATATTGCATGTATGTTCTAATGTCGCTTCCGAATGAATAGGTGTACGAGCAGAGTGTTTACGTCTGTGGAGTCATAGCCCTACTGAGAGTTTATCAACAGTGAGATCTAAGGTTGGGAGGAACATTATGGATCTACAACTATTCGGTGCTTTCAATGAGGTTTAATTGAAGCATGTAACAAGGAAGAATGAGTTGAATTCTTTCTCGAGGCAACTCTATGGAATAGAGCAATTAAGTTTCAGTTGTAGTATGAACACCGAAATTGGTGCTTGAAAGTAGAGCACCAGGTGGATAACAGTCTTCCAATAGCTAAATCTTGGAGCTTTTTGAATAATTTTGAATTGTATATGTATAAACAAGTTGCACTGAGGACAATGCAAAAATATGAGGAGGGGATTGTAATATCCCCAGGTAGAACCCCAATTGTAATTATGAATTGTAAACATGCTTGATAGGCTGGTGAGTCGAGTTATAATAAGCCATGAGGCTTATGTGATGATTAGGCCAGAGAGCCTAGATGCAATGGCTAGTGAGCCTATTATTGTATATGTGCAAATACTCATATATTTAATATAAATACATCGTTGCATGTAGACCAACCACGAAGAAAGAGTGATGGGGGACTAAGCTCCACTAGGTAGGGAAAGGGATGGAACTAAGCTAGAGGGATTAACCCAAGGGAATATTATAATATATTCTTGAAAATGAAAATACTAAAGTGGGGAAAATAAACCCAGTTATCCTAAGTTCATGGGAAAGGGAACGAGTGCTAAATGGAGTGCATGCAGCTCCAGGAAGACATGTGTCGACCTAGGGGCATGCATTTAAAGCCAGAAAGTCATCTCATTAGGGGGTTTCACTCCCCATTCTTCGATCCTTCACCTAACTCGTTTGGCCTCCATCGTTAACCCCTGCATCTTTCACGCACCTCTTAAACAAGTAACCTGTGAAGTTGGCCTGTGTTTTCCTATGAAGCACAACGTATCTGTACTTTCCAGAGTCATGTTGTGCCTTATCGAATTGTGGTTGTTGTCATCCCCTAAGCTATATAGAGCCTTTCTATTGTCCTCACTTGTTGGGATTGAGTTGAAGCTGGTTGAAGAAGCGGGTTGTCAGGCTCGTGGTTGAATAGGCAGGTTGTCAAGAATGTGAGAAACTCTCTTTAGGTGAGAGAGTTTGTTGGGAAGTGATTTTCTCCTAGAGGGAGTCCAACACCAGCTACGGAGCTCTAAGAATTCTTTATCCAGCTTGTTGTTGATACCCTAAAAGATAAGTGGAGCAGTCGATGGATTGTGGAACAATGAAGGTGCATATTCCCGGGGTGGAACAGGCATGTGGGGAATGAGATTTCGTGAGTAGTGGGCGTAAGTAGGCTCTTGGAGAGAATCCTTCTAGTTGCACTGTGCAGTTTTCTGTAACCTCAGCCTATTCTAGGATTCATTTTCCCTGGGTGGAGCTTAGTCCTAGCTCGGGGGTGACCCACTGCTGAGTGTGATGAGCAGCATGTTCTATGGCTGGGAGGTTCATGGAAGGTCTGCACGCAGTTGGTGGTCTTATATTAAAAGATAAGTACCACTTTGATGTTCATTTACATGCTATGTATATGTACATGTGTTATAATTGATTAGTAATGCATGTATATGTTGTATGTGTAGGTTTATTCTTATTTATGCATTAATTTATGTATGAACATAATATGTTGTAGTTTATGTTTATATTTATAAGCATATGATAATTGTTTTTTTCTATGAGTAGCATGGCCCGGCCATTGATGGTCGGGGACGTTACAAAATGGTATCAGAGCAGAAATATTTTCCTTTGTGGCATTGCCCAACGTGTTGGGTAGTTGGGGATGTTACATAGACACTCTATTGATCTCTTGTGGAAAATCATCCCCCATCTCTGTCCATATCCCCCAACAAATGGAATAACATTTTATTTATTATAATTCAGAAAATACATTGTGCATATTACATCGCTTGGCCATAGCCACATTCATATATACATTGTGCATTAATTAAAATGGGGATTATAGCGGAGATGTTACAACCTTGTTCGACTTGTTTTAGGACCATAATATTTCCCCCCAAGGTGAGGCCATCCCAAGATTATTTTAGAGTTCCAAAACCCTTCCATATCATATTTTTGTATGTCAAGTTTGTTTAATTTATATTTCGTGAAGTGAGAACTTAGTTTGCAAAATTTTCAAAGTTGAGCCTTTTCGTTGGTAATTAGGCGGGTTTGATATGAACAGAATCTTTCATAGAAGATAATATGTGATTTATATTAATTTTATTAAAAATCCAATGGTTTTACTCTACAGGGTTTAGGATAATATTTCCAACAGGCTATCATTTCCTAATTTCGAAGTTGTATGACTAGTCTATGAAGGGCATGAGTTGCACATCTTCTAAATCGACAAATTTCAAACCCATGACTTCCCTATCAGTTTTTGTTCTGAAAAACTACTCAAAAGGAAAATCATGCCTTAATGTGATGTAGGTAAGTGTAGGACCTTGCCAACAATATATAACATGCCAAGTTTTGAACCCTGATTGTTGAGAATGACCCTTTCCAATTTCAAGACTAGTTTTAGGGGCCAATTTGGTGACAATGATTCATGGTTTAAAAATTGTCACTGGTAGGATTAGAATAAGAAAAATAAAAGTTAGATTCTATATTTGACTCAGATAAATTTCTAACAATGCCTCATTTTCCTCATTTCGATATCATATGACCCAGTTAGAGTTGTCACAAATTTTTGAACTCATTGCGGTGGGGTGGTCTAACTAGCTTGCATTATAGAGGTTCAAACTAGTCAAAACATCATTTAATAGCCCGATCTTAGATTTTTGTGTCAACATTATGAAAATAATTGTTGAGAAATTTCCTATGATACTTTATTTTCCTTAATTGAATATCAATTGGTGATGTGGCAACCTTTGCAAATTTAAGTACAATGTGGGCCCCAATATCAAATCAAGGTTTAGATGGAAAATATTCTTGGCCAAAATTGAGGACCTAGGTGGCACATGATCAGTTGGAGGAATATGTAGTCTTAACATGCTCATTAATACCTTTCCAATGGTGTGTCCCGCGCTTCATTTCAACTCTGTCTCATCCATCCTCATTCTTAGTCTCCTTCAGTGAAAGTCAAAGTCAACAATGTTGACTTTGCATGTATTTCAGAGGAAATAATAAAAATAATAATTAATAAATATTAAATGTAAAATGTAAAAAGGGGGGGAGGAGAGAATGGCCATGCCATGCACCCCTCCCATGCAAAATTGGAAAAATGAAAAATACATTTTTTGGAAAATACAAAGCCCCTACCCCCTCTCTTTCAAGATCATTTGACAAGTTTGTTGGAGAGGGGAGGGAGCTCTAGTTCATGGGAAACAAGGGGACAACAAGTGGTACAAGCTTTCCATATTACTCCTTCAAACAAGAAATTACCCCAGCCTACCCACTCCTAAAAAAAAATCTCCATTGTTGATCAAATTTCATCCTTGGTTGTTTTTCCCATGATTTATGGCTAAGTTAACTATTGGAGCATTTGCTCTCATTGGTTAAATATTTGAATAAGGTTTTAATGAGAGTTTGAGTGCATTAGATTGGTAGTTCAAGATTTCTTTATTGTAATTATTTTATTGTTGGGATGGTTTTCTATGTGTTGGTTTCTATTCTCCTTCAAGTGTTGGGTAATTGTTGGTTGGCTTGCTTAGGAATCATTGGTTTACTTGGAAATATGTGGCTAAAATTTTATTGTTGGTTATGATTATTTATTAAAGAGTTTGGGTGCAGTGTGATTCGTTCAAAAAAATTGTTGGTTTTTTTATTGCCTGATTTGTTTTCTTGGCAAAAAATTGTAAGAGGATGGGGATTTGAACCACTCTTGGGCCTCAGGCCCTCTTTAAAAAAAAATATTATGGCTTGCTCTTTTTCTTGGATATAACATGATTGTTCTTTCAAATTTGAAGAATAGGTGGTTTGAACCCCTAACCTTCCCTTCTCCCTTACCCCTTTGAAATTCCAAAGAAAAAAGAAAACATAGATTGGAGAGGGAGGGGGGTGAACTCATAACTCCTCGTCCTTCTCTCCCCTAAACCATACGATCTACAAGTCCTATCCACATTCCAACCCTTTCTCCCCCTCATATTCTCCCCCCCAACCTCCTCCTCTCCTTTATCTTCTCTCCATTTCCCCCAAACCCCTCAGCCCTGACACTCTCTTCCAATCTCACTTGGTTGTGGCTCCACCATGGCTCTTTGATTTCCTATCCATATTTTTTATATAAACTAGGTCTGTACAAGGTTGTACATCTCACAATCTCCATAAGCATGAAAACCAAAATTTGTATTTTATGAAGGTTCATATGGTGCAAGGGGTGGCATGTCAAAGTTTTTTTTTTAAGATATATTATAAGGTTTTTTTATATGGTTTTTTTAATTTTTTTGTATATGTTATATAAATAATAATGTACACGCTATATATATATTAACATAAGCTTTTATTCATTAAAAAGGTTGTGGTTGAGACCACTTAGTACAAAAATAGAACCAGATATCATAACAAAATTCTAGTTCAGTCAAAGCTTCTAACAAACTACAAATCAAAACATGATTAAGAATTAATATCTTGATCCTGACCTATCTCTTTATCTATCATGTCATTAGCATCAGATGGCACCACATAGTCATTTAAATCTAGTAGTTGAGCTACCTCCATAGAAGACAATCTTCCATTGTCCCCTCTAGAGGGTGTAGTCTGATGTTCCTCTTCCCTCTGTGCAAGTTGTATCTACAAAGATTCAATTTGAGTTCTAAGAAAACCAGCCTCGTCTTGGAGTTTCCCCACCATGACCCTATGTTGAGCCTGAGTGTCCAATGCAAAGGATGTTGTGGAACTAAGATAATTGACCCTAAAACCAAGCGCTGACGCTCCAAGAATTCATTGTCCTACATTTACTCTTCCCAATGAACATCGTTTTCTCGGTTTTCCATTATAGGTCAATTTCCAAAAGTACCCAACAATTGATTGCAAGGATGTCGAGAAGAAAGTAATACAACCAAGCCTTCACAATGTACAAGAGGACCACCAGATAAACCACTCTTCGCTTGAACCAACAAACCAGAGAAGGAGAAAACCAAACTACAAACAAACTTATCCAACATGAAGCCGAGAAGAAATACAACATCCATAGCTTCATCGCCACATTTAATATCAAAACCACCAATCTGAATTAGAACCATACATGCATTTTGTACCTTAATATCTTTGTTCGAATAATCTCCCACGAGGTGGCCATACGAGCACACAATCTTGCTAATGACATTGCCCAAATTAGGTAGCCTAATCTATACTTCCACCTCCTTTCCTTGCACTTCCATCATGGTTGCTTTCCCATGTTGGGTCATATCCATCAAACTTGGAATGAGATTGTACAGGATTCATACCCTCTTTCCAGATCTCCTCATGTGCCCATGAAACAAAATACTCTTTCCACTCATGAAACTAATTTCCTATCTTTCCCTTGGATTCATGATATGACAATGAATTAATACCTGCATGCACTCTCCACATGGTGACATATGAGACTCCACATGGTCCATACGAGCCCCACCCACATTCCCAACCCTCGTCATCACGGAAGGTTCTCAAAGCGCACTTCACCACAAACCGCCAAGGAACCAAGGGCTAAACCAATGGCTCTATTGGTCATTTCATCAACTTCTTTGTTATGTTTGTGAAGAACATGGAAAAACTGAACAATGATATTTGACAGAGAGATATGGATATGCTCAACAAGGACCTTCGAGCTAGGATCCTTGGGATAGTATCCAATAAAAAAATATCTGATAGTGTTTTTGAAATCACCCACAATGTTCATATGATTAATTTGCCTTTGCTTTGCCAGCTGCACCCCCTCAAAAACCACATAAGATTATGCCTTGTTATTTGAGGTTGTACCAAGATTCCAATAAAAACCAAATTCTTGAGTTCCTCTAGGGCCATAAAGAACCCCTCTCACACCTGTCTCCCTTGGATTTTCTTTAGAATCCCCATCAAAACATAGAGTATAACACGATTGGGAAGAAAGCCAAGAATGAAAATCTATCGAAGGAGAATGAAGCTACAAGAGTGATCTCTGTGACACTTTGGTACTAATTGTAACTGAAATATTAAGTTTGGACATACATAGTTCCTCCTATGTGTCTATAATTTGTTTTGCCTCCACTCTGATTGTCATGGAGTTAAAAAACTATGCCATTTTACCCAAAGAGCGCATTGCTATAGAGTTAGGATTGGAGTGCTTATTTTTTTAAATGACTCTATTCTTGGCAAGCCACAATTTCCATCACACATATTTAGGGGACACCCTCCATGCTCTTTGAAACACAAACTTACCATGAAAAGAGCCCTGACAGAATTATCCCCACTTTCCCAACAATGTTTTAGTAGTCGCAGACCACACTACCTTACGGAACAATTTTGAATACACTAATTTCCATCCCTGAATGGAGAATTCACATTCGAGTAACAGATGATGAGACATTTGTAAATTTTTCAAACAGAGGGCACAACAAAAGGGTCCTTGAAAACCCTTTCTACTCAAATTCTCCTCCATAAGGGGATTACGAGAGTATCCTGCAAAATATATTTATTTTTGGAAGCACATCGTTATTCCAAATATTCCTCCACATAGAGGATTTTGTTGAAAGAGTGGTTTGTTGAAACAGAGCATTATATCCTTCATTTACTGAGTAACCAATTGCTCCCCAACTTCGGCTATCTTGTGCATGCAAATAGATTGGGGCTGCCCCTTTAAGAGATAACAATAAGTGTTGAACCAGATTGTTGATGTTGGCGGGGAGTGGACCCAAATCCCATCTTCGCCAATATCCATTGGAGTTCCAGGATGAAATATCAAATAACATGTGCTTGTGCTAAGATGACAGCCAATGCCTGAGTGGGACAAAAGAGAGATCCCGAAAAAGAGGAAAGGAGCCTAGTAATCCATCATTCCATATATTGATATGCTTCCCATTTCTCATAATCCAAGTAAGAGATTTTTGGAATTGAGGGAGGGAAGCCCAAAGCAACTTCCAAATAGGATATCCAGACTTCCTACCTGGGGGATCATCCAAACATCTTCTTCTTTCCCCCGAAAAATATTTTTTTAATAAGGCCCTTTTCCACCATTCATTTTCCCTCATCACCATTCTCCATAATAATTTTGATCCAAGGATTATGTTCATCACTTCAGGATCTCGAACACCCAAACCCCCACATCCCTTGGGGGACCTCACCAAACTTCATTTTCCCAAATGAAATATTTTACTGTTAGATTTTCCTCCTTGCCATAGAAATTTACGTATTGCATGAGACAAGGCTTTTTAAATTCTGGCAGGAGCCAAAAGAGCTAAGAATTGAAAAATAGGGAGAGAGGACAAAACAAATTTGACAAGCACCAATCTTCCTGTTGGGTTCAACCAATAAGCACCCCAAATTTCAACCTTCTCTTTTATTTTCTATAAAATAACTTGTCATGATTCACCTGGTAGTGATTTCAAACAAACCGACAATCCCAAATATTTAAAATTTTTCTAACTATCCATGAATGGGAATTGGAAGAGGTGAGTTATACCCATCAAAATATGAGCATTGATATTTAGGGTGTATAACTAATTTTTATTCTTATTTATTATCCCCCCTGAGATCTAATTAAACAATTTCAACACAAGTTTAAATATTCGAGCAATAATTTTTTAGACTCCTCCCATCAACAAAGTCTCATTCATGAATTGGGAATGATTAATTCTTTTGACCCCTCTAGTGATTTGAATTCCTAGGATTTCTCTTGAGGAGCGCTCCCACTCTAGTCTTCTATTTAGAGCTTCCTCCAAAATACAATAAAGAAGAGGGGAGAGGGGACAACCTTGTCTAAGTCCCTGAGATGCATTAAAAATGGGGGTTGAACTGTCGTTGATCAAAGGAGAAATCTAGGGATTGTTGATAGAAGAACCAATCCAAGAGATAAAAGACTTATTTAAGCCAAATTTCTTGAAGACTGCATTGAGAAAATTGTGTTTGGCTCTATCAAATGCGTTGGCCATATCAAATTTTATAATCATACCTTTTTCCCCTCATGTGTAGCTCGAGTGAATGGCCTCCTGTACCAGAATGATATTATCATAAATTTGTTGTTTCGCCACAAAGGCCCCTTGATTAGGAAGAATGAAATTACATGAAAATGGTTTCAACTTTTTTGTAATAATCTTTGCCATAATTTTAGAAGAGACATTACATAAAGAGATGGGAAAAGATCTATCAAAGGAAGAGGCATTTTTTTCCTTTTGGGATTAAGGTCAAGAAATATGAGTTTGTGGCCCTTCCCATGCGCAACTATTTGTGCACATATTGAATCATCCTAATGAGATCATATTTAATAATGGACTAGCATCTTTTATAAAAGTGAATAGTAAAACCATTCGGCCCAGGGGATTTTTCAAGATTAAATTGATTTATGGCTGCAAATATTTCCTCTTTTGTGACTGGCTTATTCAACTCCAGGTTGTCTTCCTATAAAGTTTTCAAAGGAATGTGAGAGATGAATTTCTCACATAGGTGCACATTCATTTCTCCCTCTTATGAGTAAATTTTTCCATAGTGCACTGTAGCTAATTTTTTAATATCCTCAAAGGATGAAAACACTTCTCCAAATTGTGTGCTTGATTTCTTCAAACCTATTGTGCCATTGCCTAGATTTGGCCTACTTATGGAAGAAGAACATGTTTTTGTCACCATATTAAAGCCACAAACATATGGATTTCAACCTCCACATGGATTCCTCATCTTTCAAAGTCTTAACATAATTCTAATACACAGTTTGTTCTTGCTTTGATAGATATGAAAGCACTTCATTACTCTCCATCCTTTCTTGTATTTCCTCCAGCTTCCTCTGATTCTCTAGTACCTCTACATTCGGATAATGTATGGAGACCTTGACCCAATTCTTAATTGGTACTTTGGTTCATTTGATATTGTGT
This sequence comes from Picea sitchensis, assembly GCA_010110895.2. Lineage (NCBI taxonomy): Eukaryota > Viridiplantae > Streptophyta > Pinopsida > Pinales > Pinaceae > Picea > Picea sitchensis. Next base: position 54,824 of record SNQJ01S0002397.1, on the reverse strand, counting down.
TCCCAAATGTGGATAGGGGATCTAAAGATCCATTAACAGCAAGAATGTGAAACCAGAGGGAAGAAATTAGGATTCTCCATCCAAAGGGGGTTAAATCAAAAGGGGATGGGCCTAGCATGCCCAAGGAGATTATAAGATAGGATAAATATTTAGGAAGGGACAATAAATAACTATGAATAAAATAGTGATCGAGCTTAGCCATGATGTGCCCTGAGCCAACTCTTTTGTTATTCCATGTGAATTTACCCTTGCTCGGGGCAACATCAATTAGATCCAAAGTAGATATAAGATCCTCCAAATTTTCCCTTGATGGATCCCTAACAACGAAACCCCCTCTTTTTTCTCTCGGATGCATGGTAGTGTTAAAATCTTCTGCTATAATACACTTTTGGGAGAACTCGGATTCCCCAATTCCCAAAAGAGAATCCCAACATTATTCCTTTTCCTTGTAATTATTGGGCACATTCACATTAAAAATATGAAATGACATACCAGAAGAGAGATGAACGAGCTTGACCATAATCCAATTTTTTGCTTGAAAACTACTATCTAATTGATAAATATCTAGATTCGAGAGAGTCCAAATTCCCCCTGAAGCCCCTCTTGCACTTATTGTTACTCCTTTGATTTTCCTCCATATTTGTTGCATTTATTGAAGAGCTTCATGCTTTATCCAGGTGGATATCGTGATCACCCATCTATTCCATTGGCTCAAGGAGCATCTTTCCATTTTGGTAGTTTTTTAACATTTTTTCATATCCCAAACTTCTAGGGTCGTTTTGAGGCCCTAAACGATGTTTTATTTTTCTTAAGGCTTGGAAGTGTCTGGAATGTAACTAAAGGTAGATGCTAGGATTAAAGAAATGTGTAATCCTCAACTATACATTTCCAATAGTGCATCAAGCGCCCCAAGTGAATATCATATGCAAAAGTTATACCCTCGGGAAGTTGATGTATCAACTACCCCTCATCGAGACCCACAAACCTTTTGGTGTTTCATCTCTCAGGGTTAGGGTTTTCTCATTTATGTTTTATGTTAAAAATGACTTTGGAGCCTCATTATACTCATCTTCTTGCAAATGAGCATAGACGTCACATATCTTCTCAAAGATAAGTTGCCACCATTTGAGCAAGTTTGTTTCATTCTGCATTTTACAGTTTTAGCATGTTCTCTTTATTAATAGAAGTCAACTTTTATTGTATCTCTGTGTATTTATTTGTTATACATTTGTATTTCATTTCATTCCATTTATAAATTTGAATCAGTGGTATTAGAGTGGTCTCCTCTTTATTTTTTTCTCTGTGTATATCCCCAACGAGGTCAGGGTACAAGGAGTTGGGACTCAAAGTAGTTGGGCCCTTGCAAGACTGTCCTTGCTGACCCCGACAACCTTCGATGGGAGAAGAAAAGAGAGGCGAGGGAGCATGATATCCTTTTAAATTGTTTCTTGAGGAAGCCCTTGCACGACAGAGGAACAAGATGATGGATAATTTTTCATAGATCCTTCAACGACTGCCAACAACCGATGCATCTTCTTCAAGCGACCACTTTGGAGGCCCCGCTCCCTTCAGGGTACAAGTGAGTTTTGATATTCCTATATTTGAAGGTTAGATAGATGTGTATGCCTTAGATAAATGGTTGAATATACTAGAAGGGTATTTTTTTGTCCATAATTTTTTTGATAGAGAAAATATTACCTTGGCGCTCCTTAAGGTTGTCCCCCATGTCAAGGATTGGTGGGAGACTTACTATGAGCAAAGGGCCACTGGGGAATATGAAATATTTGTGGTCACCCCCACTTGGGATTCTTTCAGGGATGTTATTAAGGAACATTACTACCTTGTGGAATCTACAATGACCAATACACGAGATGGACCACACTGTGACAAGAAAGGGACCAGATAGTGCCAGAGTTCACAAATATATTCCACACCTTGCACACTAAATTAGATATCAAAGACTCTTAACGAAATTTGGTGCTCAAGTACTGCGGTAGTCTGCATAGATACATCTAAACAGAAATGGAGTTTCTAGCAGAAATTTAAACATAAGAAGCGAGAGCTTGCAAATTCCTCACAGCAGAAGCAGGGAAAAAATAGCCCCAAACCACAAAAAAAAAAAGGACAGAGCAAGGATGGACCCTCTCAAGACAACCATTCCAATCCACAAATAAATAAGGGTAATGAGAAGATGAAGAAAGACACCAGAAAGTGGTGTGAATTAGATAAAATTTCCTAGCATAAAATCGATGAGTGTCGCTTGAAGAAGTCGTTGATGACCGAGTTGAAAGCCTCAAAGTCAGAGGTAGATTCCAACTCTGAATCATATATGGACAAGGGGAAGCAGATCATTGATGCAGAACCCAGTGCCATTGTCTCTACCACTAAGGTCCAACTAAGTGAACCAGAAGAACCGAAGGAAGGTGAACGCCTTTTACACTTGCAAATGTGGCTAAAGGGTACTCCTCTGTACTTCATTATCGATAATGGAAGCCAAAAGAACTTGTTTTCAAAAGAGGTCGACAAGAGGTTAGAACTGTCGATGACACCACACTTGCAACCCTACACCATCAGGTGGCTCCACCAAGGGAGATATCTTCACGTTATCCAACAGTGTTTCCTACCCTATGACATAAAGCCCTTCAAGGATTATGTATTCTGTGATATTTCCCCCCTTAAAGTTTGTGATGTTCTTTTAGGCCAACCATACTTGTGGAAAATTCATTTTGTATATGACTCTAGACCTTGTAGTGTTATTACTTTGGGTAGGCAATTATACAGGATACCAGAGGTAGCTCCGCCTATCGTCATTTCTTTTATCTCTGCTAAGCAATGCAAGAAGGTCATTTCCTAGACCGAGAAATTTGTTTTCTTCATGATTCACTCTCAAAGTGAACAAAAGGTCATCGCCACATCCATGGATTATACACAAGGCCTCTCCATGCAATAGAAGTAGGTGGACAAGGTCGTGGAAGAATACAAAGACATCTTCTCCTCACCCACAAGGGTACCATTGCACTGTTAGGTCAAGCATTCAATCGATCTAACCCCCGGTGCAACTCTACCTAAAGGGGTAGTATATCATTTCTCTCTTATGGAAAATGAAGAAATCAAGTGCCAGATCTAATATTTGATTCAAAAGGAGCACATCTGACCCAACTCCTCACCTTACAGAAGCCCAATTTTACTCGTGCATAAGAAAGATGGGACCTGGTGTCTTTGTATTGACTATAGGGCCCTAAACAAAATCACAGTCAGAAATTGGTACCCAATTCCCTAAATTGACAACCTTCATGACCAACTCAAGGGGGCTAGGTACTTCAGTAATATTGATCTGAAGTCTGGTTACCACAAGGTCCCAATAGAACAAACTTATGTATGGAAGACTACTTTCAAGTCCAAAGAAGGTATTTTCGAATGACTAGTCATGCCCTTCAGTTTAACAAATGCTCCAACAACTTTCATAAGGTTGATGGACAATATATTGCAACACTTCACCAATTATTTTGTGGTGGTATATCTGGATGATGTCTTCATCCTTAACAAGACTTGGGCGGAACACTTGCAGCATATTCAGTAGGTCCTTCACACTTTGCGGTAGCACAAGCTATATGCTAACTTGGAAAAATGCTCCTTTGACATGAACAAGGTACAATACCTAGGACACATTGTTGATGAGAATGGTGTGCTTATGGATCCAACCAAGATCCAGGTCATTTGGGACTGGCCAGCCCTAAGCTCACTCACTGAACTTTATAGTTTCTTGGGAATTTCCACCTTCTATCGCATGTTTATGTTGGGATTCTCCCATATTTCATGGGTCCTCAACCAAGTGACCAAGGGTGGTGAAAAGACAAATTTTGTGTGGGGGAAGTCACAATAACAAGAATTCGATGATCTGAAACATCACTTGTGATCAACCCCTATACTCTCCTTATCCGATCTGCAACAACCTTTTGAGATTGAGACCGATGCTTCAGAGTATGTTGTGAGCGTAGTTCTCACTAAACACAGTCATCCAATGGTATATCATAGTAAGACACTATCATATGTCATCCATAAGCACCCCACCTATGACAAATAAATGTATTCCATTGTACAAGATTGTCGCCAATGGAAGCATTACATTCTCGGGAAGGAGACGTCCATCCACACTGATCACAAGCCTCTGTAGTTCATACAGACACAAGGCAAATCGAAAAATGACTGCCATCAAAAGTGGTCCACATACTTGAAACAGTTCCATCTCAACATGAAATATAAGACATGGAGCACCAATCATGTTGTTGAATGCCTTAGTCGATCTCCAGTTTCCCCCCTAACCATGGTGCTCCACTCCCGCAGACATGAGGCCTCTGAGTGGCCCTAACTCTACAAGAGAAATCTCGACTTCGCTACCACGTACCAGTTGTTGGGCACAGACGCTAAACGTTGAGACCTCACTGGTACCAGGTGTTAAGATACTTTATGACATGTTAGGATGTGTGAATAAGATGAAGTATGTTGACCATGACGTTACATATATGGGTAGGTTTCTTGAGTTTGCACCGAAAATCTACATGCAAAGTAAAAGAGTAGGTCCATTAGGAGATCCCATTTTGGAGCCAAAAGAGTGGATTGTGGGGATATATAACACAATAATTATGAACTTGTTGGATATTGCTCACTTTGGCAAAGGAAAGGATGTGAATGCACGTGTCAAACAACTACTGGCACTGGTACATGGAGGAATCTTATGGATGGATAGGCATGTATCCATAGATGTGGACTTAATTGCAGAAATCATGGGATTACCAATAGATGGAGCAAAACCAGAAAAATACATGGATGACAAAACTAAAGAAAAATCCATGGAAGATGAGATCAATATGAAATATGGGATTGGTAAAGGATCCATGGGAATTATTATTAGAAATATAAATGATCCAACAACTAAGTTTGCAACAAAACAGATGGCATGTAAACTTTTGCGAAAATGTCGCAAGGAGGAATCCCCCATAGGAGTAATAGAAGAAGTCGTGCAGTGCGTAAAGGTGAGCCTACTCCTCGCCTGACACTGGATGTTTTATCAGAAATTCCCTGAGAAGAGAAAGGTCTCGCTTTGGTTGTGAAAATTCTCGAACAAACCTTGTAAAACGCGAATAGCTTGAGTTTATAGTTCTTTAACTTTAGCTTAACCAGAAGTATGTCTAGGTTAATCCTAACCTTATTAGCCTTCCTAACAGGAATAAACTGATTGGTTTTGCTCAAGGAAATTTCTTAAAAAGATGTCAAGAAGTTTCCCTTAAGAATTTCCCTAAAGCCAATGATGTTTGAAGGCAAGAGAGAAGATTAGTCCAGAGCTATTTAAGTGAGTTGATAGGCCTTTGTTGTTAAAAAAAAAAAAAAAAAAATTCAAGCAGATATCTTCCCGAGTATATTACATACTGATNCCTTTGTTGTTAAAAAAAAAAAAAAAAAATTCAAGCAGATATCTTCCCGAGTATATTACATACTGATTGATTGTCCCCAATTCATATTAAAAAGTATATATAGATAGATGATGAAAGGAAATTCAATATTTATTTCCCCCTTCTCATCCAAAGAGATGAAGAAAGGAAATTCATTATATTGATTGCCCTCATCTCAGCATTTAAATGCTAGAAAACAATGAAGTGGTGAAAGGAAATTCAATATGGGAAGTCTGATAACTTCACCGGGGTATTGAACAGGCTCGTTGGAAGTGAAGCAATATCTATATATCCAATAAGACTGTTATACATGAATTACATGACGCTCTGGTAACTTTTCTTCTTTCGGCTGGATTCACATTATAGGTTTATGGGATCCCCTAATTTAACACATTGAAATCACTTTACTTTGATGCAAACGGAATCAGGTGAAACCTGGTAGAATGGTTAATTTGGTTTTGATTATCTTACATAGATCTGAGGTTGGTTTCAGAAAAGGAAATCTATCGAGAACCTAACTCGAGATCATCGGATGTTTTATTTTTGAAGAATTTTCAAAGTCAAATGTAGAGATCCTAAAATCCTGTTTTGATTTTTTCTCCTGGTCTGTTTCACAAAGTCGAATTATTGACCCCATTTACCCAATGAAGGCACTTGGTCTATATGTTCTTCTCATCCCACAAGGAAATGAGATCCCTAGATGGAGCCTAATGTTGACCCGAAGTTTAATTTTGTACCCTTTAAACATGAAACTTCGCTTTTTCCTAGTCATGGAGTCGCCCTTAGTCCTAAAAAGGAGTCAAAAGTCTTTCGATTTTTTCAAGTTTCGGGATTCGACTTTTCACATGGTATTTATTTTAGTTAGCAACTATAGAGTCCCGGTGCCAAAATCCCAAAAAGGATTTATATTAAAAGTAATAAAAAAATAAAAAATAAAAAATGAGTGTTATAAGTCCCGACACGCGTTTCACAAAGTACCTTTTAGTCGTGATTAATTAAACTCTTAAACACAATCAACAATTCATTAATCTTTCATGATTTGTGTTTTCTTGTATCAAAGTGCTTTCAAAATCTCGACCCTCGAACGCTCGGTCCCCATTTTTTTGAAAACAAAAAATTAATTACTAATCTCAATGAATTAAAGCATTAATACAAGTGATTAGTGCCTAAATTAATCCCATCACGATTTCGCGATTTGGGGTTTTCTTATGACATACCTCTTGGGTACAAGATCCCTGAAATTTCGAAATGCAAAATCGTGAATTTTTAACAAAGTCTAAAACTAAATTAAGTTAGCTTAAAACAGGAGTAATAATGACTAAACTACTTTTCGCGTTTCGCATTTTGGGTTTTTTTGAAAGCAGTCCTTTCAAAACTCCAGTTTGAAATCGTCGATATGCAGTAGTATTAATAACGAACAAATGGAGATATTTTTCACATGAAGGCGTATCTCCAGGCGTATCTTCCTCACTAAAACATTAATTCTTTATCGCCTGTGACAGTACGCTCATCGTAAGACAAGATAAAGGCTAATAAATGTTTTGTAGTTCGAATTTCATCCTTGTTTTTTACAATCAGGAGTGAGTTGCATTTATCCAGGCTTATATATTTTTCCTCTGCAAAATAGGTTTTTAGTCTAGCGCTAACATTATGGCACCTAGAAAGGCACCTAAGAAAAGCGTAGAAGAAGTTGAAAGCTCAAGCCCAGAAGGAGACGTTATATCTGATACTACACCGCATGCCATTGATTCCATCAAATCCTGGAGGCAAATTTTTGAAACCTTGGACTACGAAATCAAGAATTTTCCCGATGATTCTGAAAACAAACTCTGGGACATAGAAAAGTCTGAACTTCACAAAGTAGCTATGCACCCACAACTCGTGACATACAACAATATGATCAGTTGGGCTTTAGAGAGGACAGACGTGCAGACGAGAAGCATTTTGGACATCTGAGGGGTCGTCATTGGCTCTTTCAGACTGGAGCATATACAAGTAATGTATAAATTGTCTCCCAATTCTAAGTACAATTATAATAAAGAGTTTGTAAATGAATTTCAAAGGAAATAATGCATAGAGGCAGATCAAACATACCCCGACATAATCAAATATTGGTGGAGAAACCCAGCAAAATTCAAGGCCGATACCCATAGCATTTATTCCACAACCTCATTGAATGAGTACATGGTCTATGTGTCTATGATGCTATTTAGACTTATCGGGAAGAAAAGTCCTACCCATTTCCCTGCAAAATGGGTGCCCCTTCTACATGAAGCAGCCGAAGGTTATAGCTTTAATTGGAACAAAATTCTATCAGATAACCTAGCTAAGGAGGTTATAGAGTATCAAACCACGAGATCCAGTGGTCGGCCAGTAGCCTTCTACATGTCCACATACATTATGGATGTTATATGTTTCACAACTCCTTTCCCTTTAATGAATTAGAGTTGGAACCCAACCTGCACTGAACCTATTCATGAATATCATTCTAAGTTGTGGGAAGAAAATGCTAAGGATTCTTTTTACGAAATTTTTCATTTCGTGGTGATACCAGTGCATCAGATGTTGTATGGTTGTACACCACCAGGTATTTCAGAGTCAATCGTAGGAAACCTCAAGGCAGTTGCTGATTGATTTATTGAGGAGAATTGCTCCCATATCAGGGTTTTCGGATGTTCGATCCCTCCTCGTGCACTTTTGAAAATCCTCCCTGACAGACTGGTGTGCAGGGAGGTATCTCATTAGATAATAACGGGCAGCATTGGGATAGAATTAAAGACAGCTCAGAAGAAGTTCTAGTCAGTTTTCCCTGTATAGATTAGGAATTTTTCGCTACTCAACTTGGGTCATTCCAAGGTTGAAGTTGTAGCTCTAGAGGAGGTCAAGTTGGTGGACCTCAAACACAAGAAACATGACCCTTATCAAATAGTGGGAAATCACATGGCTCATTGTGGCATGAAAGCGTATGAACATGAGTAATCCCCTCGTGATGACATTTTCAAAGGGGCCAAAACCTATGAGGAGGTGTTAGACAGGGTACAAACATTACCACCCGACTTGCAAACCAGTTTTCTAACCTTCCAGAGACACAGACAAAGTGGTTTTCCGAAGGTATTGCAGGGAGAAGCAACAACCCCTACTCCAGAAAAAGAAAACATTCCCCCAGGTTTCAGACAGAAAGCTCAAGATAAAGCAGACACCGATGAAAATCCACAGGGGGTTGAAGGATCTTCACAAAACAAAGAAGTCCCACAGATAGAGAATCTAGGAGCATAAACAGAAAGAAGGTCTGGGACACCTCCTGTGTCCAACAAGTCTACTACCCCTTCATCATCTACTGTTCATGTTGATACCCCCAAGACAACAGGGGAAATAAAATCCACAGAGTTGGATAATCCCATTGCTTCCTTGACCCCTTTACAGTCTACTTTTGGGCTCCCTCAGATAGGAGTCATATATGCTAGTGACCTCAACCCTGTCTCCAGAGAAGAAATACCTCCCTCTGATAACTTTTTCAGTAAAAAGAGGAGGTTTGTATTAAAGCAGGAGATGTATATGAGAGAAGGTGGTATGGTAAAGAAACACAGGGTGTGGTTAGATGGGAAAAACTTGGAAGAGGGACATTTATCTACAGAGGTAGCGAGCTCCATCGGAGCTCTGGCAACAACAAATCTATTCACCGTTGAAAATATGAGAACAAGTTTGAAACAGAGTAACCACAAGATAGTCCAGTTGCAAAACCAACTAAAAGATACCGAGAAAAATATCAAAGAAAAAATAAATAAAGGTCTAGAGCATGCTAGAGCTACCGACAAGCAAGAAATTCAATCGATTAAGTCAAGTCTAGACGAGATGATGCAGGAGCATCTCCCACATCAAGTGAGCCAGCGTGAATGCAAGTGGACAGCTGGACGAGTGCCAGCACAAATTTTGAAAATCACCTTGGAAGTTGTTGCACAATCTTAAATGAAGTCATTAAGAAGAGGTGCACTTGTATATTGTAATCGGACCTTGGGCCTTTAGCTCTCGTCCTTAGTAGGTAGGAGGCATTTAAGATAGTTAATGCAGGTAGATAGAATTTAATTCTAGATTAGACTGTTTGAGAGCGCAAGAGGGAAACGGGATATAGACACCCTCATTGTGTATTGTAACATTATTCTGAGCATTGAGAAGAAGAGCAGGTAGAGAGCTGTGTGAAGACACCCATGTACAGATATTTGGATTAATAGGAAGAGATTGATTCAAATTCATGGTTTTGTGTTGTTCTCTGTGTATTGACGCTAAATGATTTTCTCATGAATGTTTGCTTCCTGTTATACATTTTCTTTAATATGTTGTGTATATGATTTCATGTTTGAGTTTGAAGTCTGAGAGGAAGTAGGAATGAGTTTCAATTGTTTCTCTAACTGAGCAAGGATTCCTGCAAGGAGTGCAGTCGAATTGTCCACAAGGAGTGCATTGACAGAGGGTTCAGATAAGGTTGCTTTTGTTCTCATTCTCTCAAAAGTGCAGATAGGCACAGGAGCCGTGCAACGAGTGCGCAGGCCGAGTGAAGTTCAGGGTTGCGAACCTGAGCGAGAGTTGAAGGACTGCTACTGCAGGTGTGCGTAGAGTCAAAAGGATTTAAACACTTAGATGTGTTTGAAGGTTGCCATAAGGAGTGCGTGCAAGGGTCTTTTATAAAAACTCGGGAAGGGTAAGGCCTTCGAAACTATTGAAGGGGCACAGGAGGGGTGCCTGGAAGAATCAAAGAGGCGTTGCAAATTTGTGCGCAGATAGACAAGTTTCCGTGGAGGAACACTTGGTCCTTCGCATAAATCATCAAGGAAGGATGGACGGTCAGCCTTCTCTGAGGAGGTCTTGCAACGTTCTGTGGACCGTTAGATCTAAAGGAGGTGTAGGGAAGATACGGTGACGTATTTTCTAAAGGTTCAAAGCTCAGTAGGGGCAGGACCGTTGGATTTGCGCGTGGGATCGTGTATCGGGGTTTCATAGGTTGAAGCCTATAAATTTGGAAATAGGAATCGCGAAATCACGAAACACAACATCCCAACGGCTAAAGGATAGTGTGGGGCCACAAGGATCAGAAAGGTGGACAGGTGTCACTTCATATCGGGGTTTCGCAGCGAGAAGTCCCGAAACTATTGCATCAGGATTCGCGATATTGCAAACTCCGAAATACTGATTAGGTGAAAGCGTTGAAAGGTTAAACTCGCTCGTGTCTCGGAGTTTCAGCATATCGGGGATCGGGAGTAGGTAAAACAAGTTACTCGACACCGTGAGTGTCGAGATCGCGATAGAAGAAATCCCGATAAAGAGAGGAAAGAGTCAGCGTTGACTTGTATCGGGTTTCGAGGATTCGAGAACCGAACGCTCGACCTTTGGCTTCACGAAGTCGCGAAGTACGATCTCCCGATTTGTAAAGAAAGGGGGATCCCACGAGGATTGTTGTGGGTGCATATTTCTCGATAGGGAAATAGAAGAGCCTTAGTGTTCTTCGATTCGTAAGAAAGAGAAGATCCTATGAGAGGACGTGCTTGCGAGGGGGATGCATCACGAGATGAACAAGAAGATGCAGACTAGCCAAATACAAGTTATTCGGCAAGAAGAATTGGTAAGACAACTACAGGCTAAATTGAATTCAATGGAAGGCCAGGTTATAGATTTGAAATTTTTTCAGGACCAGTCACTAGAAATGCATACGAAGATAGAAGTCGAGCAATAGAGATTAACCTCCAAAGTAGAGATTATTCAGAATTATTTTCAAGAAGTAAGCAATGCTCTTGATAATATTATTTTTAAATAAAAAGAATCTAAAGCAGCAAGGGACACTTTCCAAAGGGCGGTTGTATGTTCAGAGAACGAAGAAGTATCGAAAAATCCAAAACTATCTGTCACAGATCAAATCAGAGGTGATATTATGCTCAAAGTGTGGGAGGCCAATATAGAAGAAAATAAGATAATAGCCAAGGAAATCAAAGATTATTGTGAAGAAATCTTTGATTTATTGGACAAGGGATCATTAGGTATTGGAAGAGATAATTGCACTGGGCAATTAGGACAGATAAACATTGTAAGACACCAGATGGAAATTTCATAATTAAAGGAAATTGATGTTACCCTAATAGACAGGTGGTTGGTGAAGCCAAACTTAAAATTGCAATCAATTAAGTTTTTTGGTAAGGGGATTGAAGACCAGCTTCCAAAAATTTAGAGAAAATTTTATCTATTCGAAGCGAAGGATTTTCCAGAGCCTCCCACAAATTTTGTACACTTTCTTGAAAAATGTATTGAATGTATTGGGTTGAAAGAAGGAGACACTTCAATAAAACAATGAAGTAGCATTTTGAAAGATTACATTATTGATACGATAGAAAAATAAAGGATAATCATGCAAACGGTTGAGGTTTGAATTTTTGTAATTGTCTTTCCCTAGGAGTTAGGAAATCACCAACCATCAATGTATTGGTGGTCTTGAATAAGTATAATTTCATGAGACTGAAAGAGGCCTTTTTTCTGGGGGCATTGTAAAGAAGAATTTGAAGACATTTTTGAATTAATACAAATACAGGTTGAAGATTCCAAATCTGGTCAAGTTTCAGTTATGTGCTTCTCTTTTGTTTCATATTTTTCACATATCTCTTTTATGAATGCTTAACTGTAATTTAGTACAACCTCTACTATGGTGATTAATTATTTTTGCAATTTAATCGTTTACGGTTTTTCCTCTGTATCGGCTATCAGCAAATACAAGACCTGTAAATGTTTTAGATTTCAATATCATATGCTTCATTAAGAGTTTTTCCTAACTATTTTCTTCTTCTGTCACAAAGTGAGATTCCTCTTTCATTGATGCCTCACCTTGTTCGACAGCTTTGTGTTTTCTTTTCATTTCATGCATATTCCCTTTTCAAAATTTAACTCAGATACTAGAAACAGCCTTTAGTTTTTTCATACTATTAATTCAAGGTTTTGGAGTTCTTACATATTTTGAAAACAGAAATAGCAAACCCTAAAAGAAAACACCAGAATTTATCCTTTCAGTCTTTATCCCTCATGATTGTACCAGTTACAAGACAGCTCAATATCAAGCCTGGACTATTAGATCAAACGAGCATTGCCTTAAATTTATTTATCACCATCTTACAGACAGCAAATAACCAGGTTGAGTTAGAACGTTCCTGGGCAGCAATTGAAAGGGATATTAGTATCGAGGAAAACTGGGAAGCTAGATAGAGACAGTTAAGAAACCAGCCATAGCCCTTTTTGTATAACTGACTTCTCTATCCTTAAATTTCTCTATATTTTCAGATGCCTTGATGGTATACTTTAGAGCCTTAAAGTATAAACTCAGGAACAACATCTTTTTGGCACCGTTGCCAGGGACGAAGAAACGAAGCTTTTTCCCTGGGAAGAACAACATTGACACTTTCTCTCTTTGATAGTGAACAAAGATTCAAAACCTTATAAGGCTACCTTTATCTTTCACTTGGTGACTCCATGATAAATAAATTGGCTTTAAAACGAAAGAACACCAGGAAAAACTCAGACGACAAACAAACTTCGTCTGTTCCCATTCCAGAAAAAAATTTAAAATCAAGAAGATATCTCAAACAAACTGTATCATCGACAAATAAGTTTTATCAACCTAAAATTACAGAGTCGAATACTAGAGGTCAATTTGAAGGAATGAATACCCCACCTCCTTGCGGAGAATTACCTACTGATAGGATTGTAACCCTTGAGCCTGGTTTGGTCTTGCCTGATTTTAAAACTGAGATTTTCCCAACCATTTCTTTCACCAATAGAGGTAAAAGATCTGCCTCACTTCCCGCTTCGATTGACACCTCTTCACTTCACGAAGATCATTTTCCTTTCTCTCAGAACTCCTATGGTCATCTTATTTTTCTCAACACGACTCTTGTTGGTTCTCCTTTATATTCACCCTGTGAGTTTGAAGAAACTAGTCCACTTTTCCCTAGTTCCCCTTCCTCAAGTTTCCTATCCCTTGGTAACCAATTTCCTGAAACCCTTCCTTATAGTATCCAAGCATCAACCTCTAAATCATCAATGGTTGCAGCCAGAGGAGGTACTGCTAGAGGTGGTGCTAGAGGAGGAGGAGAAGGCGGCCAAGTACCACCCCCTCGAATATTTGCAAATGTGGTTGCCAGATATGCTCCTTTAGTCCTCCCAGTTCCCCTCCATGACTTACTTGAAAACTACATGAAGAATCTACTGAAATTCATAGGAGAGGGTGATTTGACTGCAATCGAACACATCAATTTCTTTGACCAATTCGTTAACATCCTTGGACTTGAACATGAATATGTATACTCGAGACTCTTGGTTCAGACTTTTGAAGGTCAGGTAAGAACCCGGTTCCGAGGTCTAGCAGCAAGATCTATACCATCATATGAGGAACTTGAAAATGATTTTATTAGACAATGGGGGGGAAGGAAAGACCATCTCTATTATCTAACTGAATTTGGAGCTCTAAGAAAGAAAAACTCTAAATCAGTTCCCGAGTTTACCCAAAGGTTTAATAAACTGTATAATAAAATTCCAGCCGAGGTCAAACCCTCCCAACCCGCAGCGAAAGTAACCTTCGTTGGAGCTTTCGACCCTGATTTCGCCCTCTTATTGTTGGATTACTGAGAGGGGGGGTGAATCAGTAATAGCATAATTATAATCCTTTTTCTTCAAATGTTATATCAATGTATCATTATTATCCAATAATGAGCAGTAAGAAATAAACAATCACACACATACATAGTACACCAGCGTTTTACGTGGAAACCCAAATCGGGAGAAAACCACGGAATGCTTTTTCTTATATGTCTTG
>SNQJ01S0002397.1:18275-40522 GCA_010110895.2 Picea sitchensis | reverse complement strand
ATGCTCAGTTGGTTCCTCCCAACTTGTTGCATGAAATTCAGGGAGGAAATCTTCCCATTGGTCTCTATCAAGAAGTGCATTAGGAAACCCAACTATCTGGGAAAAGTCACAGAAAGAAAACCTTTGAGCCATAATTTTCTCCATATCAAACTAGTGGAGTCGCCAATCGATCCTCGAATCATGGATTCGCCAGGTGAAAGATGCGTAGCTTCAAGTGTGTCTTGTCCTTGTTCACCATCAAAGGCCAGATCTTAACATTGTCATTACCCCAAGAAGCTTCTCAGGCTGAGAAAGCAGCTGCTGAAACCTTCTCGAGAAAGCTCCTTAGGGTCAGCTTTTAGGTATGATAACAGTAGTCATAGCTGAAACAGTGATGTGGAAACAATGGAGTCACCAGGTGCACAGTAGCAATCTTTAAGGGCTCTGATGTCTGATGCACCTTCAAAATCAGAGGCTTAATGTCGTTCTGCCCAAGGAAAATATTCAACTTCGTCCCCGGCAACGGCGCCAGAAATGTTGGCGATGGAGGTCACTCCTAGATTGCAGCAGGAGCAGAGCCCGACGCCCATCAGTTTATGTCACGATTTGTGTATGAAAGTTGTGATCGAATGGAAGTAAACTCGGACGATATCGTTTGAAGTCTGAAACTAGGCTAAGAATGCATGAGCAGGTGAGGTCTTACATAAACTTCAGACAGTGAGGCGTAGTAAGGGTGAGTAGGGGGAAGACTTATATCAGAGAGATGCGAAGGTCTGTAATAAACATCGGGTTTCTAACAGACTGGAGAGGAAGGCATACAAACACAAGATCTTCTTGCATTCAAACACAGAAAACCAGAGAATACAATAATGCATAAATAAATCCTTTATCATGACATAATTGCAATGATTCACATGAATCATTCGTTCATGAACTCTCTTAGCATGAGACGAAAATTAGACAAGGTAAGAAAGACTGTCTATCATAAAGCAAGAAATCTCAAATACAGATGCATAACCAGAGAACTAGAGTTTGTGCTAAAACTTTACAATCGGGAGCTCTGCTCTACCATTGATGCTTACCAAAATGGCGAAAACGCCTACATATACTAAAAAACAACTACAGCAGCAAAAACAAGACACTGCATTAAAAACATTGCGTATGCATGTCTTCTGACAGTCTACGCATGAAGACTCGGGATGATCGTGCACCTATGATAGACGCTACCTTAACTTCGCATGGCCTTTGCAGGGGAGGTAGATGAAACATTAAAGGCCAAAATGGTGTGTGCAGACTTCTCTATCTAATCGAGGACTTTGGTATGGCTTCTTTGGAAAGAATTAGTATGGAGGACCATCTCAAGTGGACCTTCAGTCGGGACATCCATACCCTGTAATTAATGAGTGAAGCTAGGCTTCAACCACCTTATCTCTTCTTCGTTTATCCTCAAGTTGGCATCGGGATTTAGATCACATGAATCAGTGCCTGGAGAACACAGCGCCCCCTCTCTTGAATCTTAATTAGGTGCCTTTGACCTCTCTGTCAGAGTGCTTTTGATGTTTCGGGGTTCGCGGATGAGAAAGGATTAGGATTTTTCTCCTTTAAAGTCGCGATGGGAAAAATGTCGGGAGAGCCTAACGGTCGCCAAGTGTTCCCCACTAATTTGACGGCTCTGAACTAACCCAGTAATACTGTGGGCTCGGGTTTCGGTGTTATCGGGGTTCGGGGTTTTGAAATGTAAAATGGTGAGGAGTGCTTACGGCTCGAACTCCTGAATGTCGTCGTGACATGGATGCGTGTCGCCCGTCCTTCAGATGGACGGCCCAAATAGTATTTGCTATTATAAAGGGGTTGTCCCCCCTTCACCCGCTCGATTGATATGACCTGGTGCTGAGATCCTGGGCTTAGTTCGAAGGGAGCTTCGAAGTTTCACTGATCGGCACTTTCAAGTGCAATGGATGGAGATCTTCCTGACTCCCGATACTCGATACGCCGACAAGCTGCCACCTGTCCTGGTTGGATCGGACGACCCAAATCTGATTTGAACTATTGGTGCTCCCTCTTGCGCTAAACCTTGGGCAACTCGGTAGCTCCGAAAACCCGATGACCGTCGATCTGCTTTGTAAATAGATCTTGGATGCTGCCAACGCTATTTTACTCGCTCGCTTGCCTTGCTACCAGAAAAATAGGGATTCTCTCACGCTGCGCTTGGGCACTTCCTGAGCAACCTGTAGACCTGGGTGCTTTTGTGCCTAAGACAAAAATAATCGCTAACAGAAGGAAATGGTAAACATGGCAAGTTTTATCTTATCTGGTCCGGCCCATATAAGATTTCGTCTTCTGAAGGAATAAATGTTTTTTCATTAGAAAATCTCAATGGATACATTCTCAACGCCCCTATAAATGAGCGGTACCTTAAGAACTTCATGCAATAATATGTTCATGAACTCTCATTGTACATACCATTTTGTTTTCCTGCTTACTTTATAGTCCATTACTTTCGATAAGTTTTTTATTTTAAGATCCCCAAAAAAAATAATACTAATAATAATAATAATTTATTTTTTATTCATGAGATTTCCTGACGCTTAGTATGTTATTTATTTCACAGGAAAGTTGACGAACCAAGAGACTAGAGAGGCTAAAAATGTGAAAAGCACAGATATATATATTAAATATCTTCCAATGAAAAAGGTAATAAACTAATAGCATGTTTGGTTGGAAACATAGGAGTTGCCAAGGTATGACATTTTGCTCTGAAAATTCAGGCTAAATTACCCTAAAAGATACAAATGAATAAATCATTAGTTCAATCAATTCTAATATTATCACTGAAATTTTCAAATAAGGAAGTGAAAAAGAAAGGGGGGACTTAAGGAAAAGTTACGAAAGTTAACTAAGAAATTCCTTAAGAACAGTCATATGTGCAACAGTTTTTATGAAGCCCCTTACCCTCCCCTTAACCACGGTAAAGCCTACTCCTCGCCTGACCCTGGATGTTTTATCATAAATTCCCTGAGAAGAGAAATCTCTCGCTTTGGTTGTGAAAATTCTCGAACAAACCTTCAAAAATGAGAAGAGGTTGAGTTTATAGTTCTTTAACTTTAGCTGAACCAGAAGTATGTCTAGGTTAATCCTAACCTTATTAGCCTTCCTAACAGGAATAAACTGATTGGTTTTGCTCAAGGAAATTCCTTAAAAGGATGTCAAGAAGTTTCCCTTAAGAATTTCCCTGAAGCCAATGATGTTTGAAGGCAAGAGAGAAGATTAGTCTAGAGCTATTTAAGTGAGTTGACAGGCCTCTATTGTTAAAAAATAAAATAAAAAATTGAAGCAGATATCTTCCCGAGTATATTACATACTGATTGATTTCCCCCACTTCATATTAAAAGGTATATACAGACAGATGGTGAAAGGAAATTCAATATTGATTGCCCCCATCTAGTCCAAAGAGATGAAGAAAGGAAATTCATTATATTGATTACCCTCATCTTAGCATTTAAATGCTAGAAAACAATGAAGTGGTGAAAGGAAATTCAATATGAGAAGTCTGATAACTTCACCGAGGTACTGAACAGGCTCGCTAGCAATGAAGAAATATCCTTATATCTGATAAGGTTGTTATACATGAATTACAAGACGCTCTGGTAACTTTTCTTCTTTCAGCTGGATTCACATTATAGGTTTCTGGGATCCCCTAATTTGACACATTGAAATCACTTTACCTTGATGCAAATAGAATCAGGTGAAACCTGGTAGAATGGTTAATTTGGTTTTGATTATCTTACACAAATCTGAGGTCAATTTCAGAAAAGGAAATCTATTGAGAACCTAACTCGAGATCATCGGATGTTTTATTTTTGAAGAACTTTCAAAGTCAAATGTAGAGATCCTAAAATCCTATTTTGATTTTTTCTCCTAGTCTGTTTCACAAAGTTGAATTATTGACCCCATTTACCCAATGAAGGCACTTGTTCTACATGTTCTTCTCGTCCCACAAGGAAACAAGATCCCTAGATGGAGCCTAATGTTGACACGAAGTTTAATTTTTTACCCTTTAAACCTAAAACTTTGCTTTTTCCTAGTCATGGAGTCGCCCTTAGTCCTAAAAAGGAGTCAAAAGTCTTTCGATTTTTTCAGGTTTCGGGATTTGGCTTTTCACAAGGTATTTCTTTTAGTTAGCAACTATAGAGTCCCGGTGCCGAAATTCCGAAAAGGATTTATATTAAAAGTAATAAAAAAAAGAAAAAATGAGTGTTATAAGTCCCAACGCGCATTTCACAAAGTACCTTTTAGTCGTGATTAATTAAACTATTAAACACAATCAACAATTCATTAATCTTTCGCGATTCAGGTTTTCTTGTATCAAAGTTCTTTCAAAATCTCGACCCTCAAACGGTCGGTCCCCGTTTTTTCGAAAATAAGAAATTAATTACTAATCTTGATTAATTAAAGCATTAATACAAGTGATTAGCGCCTAAATTAATCCCTTCGTGATTCGGGGTTTTCTTATGACATAACTCTTGGGTACAGGATCCCCGAAATTCCGAAATGTGAAATCGCAGATTTTTAACAAAGTCTAAAACTAAATTAAGTTAGTTTAAAACGAGATTAATAATGACTAAACTACTTTTCACATTTCAGGTTTTGTTGAAAGCAGTCCTTTCGAAACTCCAATTTGAAATCATCGATATGTGATAGTATTACTAACAGAAAAATGGAGATATTTTTGAAATGAAGGCGTATCTCCAGGCGTATCTTCCTCATTAAAACATTAATTTTGTATCGCCTGTAACAGTACGCTCATCGTAAGACAAGATAAAGGCTAATAAATGTTCTGTATTCTGAATTTCATTCTTGTTTTTTACAATCAGGAGTGAGTTGCATTTATCCAGGCTTATATAATTTTCCTCTGCAAACAGGTTTTCAGTCTAGTGCAAACATTATGGCACCTAGAAAGGCACCTAAAAAAATCAAAGAAGCAACTGAAAGCTCGAGCCCAGAAGGAGACGTTATATCTGATACTACATTGCATGCCATTGATTCCATCAAATCCTGGAGGCAAATTTTCGAAACCTTAGACTACGAAATCAAGAATTTTCCCGATGATTCTGAAAACAAACTCTGGGACATAGCAGAGTCCGAACTTCACAAAGTATCTACGCACCCACATCTCGTGAAATTCAACGATATGATCAGTTGGGCTTTAGAGAGGACAAACGTGCAAACGAGAAGCATTTTGGACAGCCAAGGGGTCGTCGTCAACTCTTTCAGACCGAAGCATATACAAGTAATGTACAAACTATCTCCCAATTATAAGTACATTTATAATAAAGAGTTTGTAAGTGAATTTCAAAGGAAAGAATGCACAGAGGCAGATCAAATATACCCTGGCATAATCAAAGACTAGTGGAGACACCCAGCAAAATTTAGGGCCGATACCCATAGTGTTTATGCCACAGCCTCATTGAATGAGTACATGGTCTATGTGGCTATGATGTTATGTAGACTTATCGGGAAGAAAAGTCCTACCCATTTCCCTACATAATGGGTGCCCCTTCTACATGAAGCAGTCGAAGGCTATATCTTCAATTGGAACAAAATTATATCAGATAACCTAGCTAAGGAGGTTATAAAGTATCAAACTGTGAGATCCAGTGACCGGCCAGTAGCCTTCTACATGTTCGTATACATTATGGATGCTATATGTTTCACAACTCCTTTCCCTTTAATGAATTGGAGTTGGAAGCCAACCTGCACTGAACCTATTCATGAATATCATTCTAAGTTGTGGGAAGAAAATGCTAAGGATTCTTTTTACGAAACTTGTCATTTCATGGTGATATCGGTGCATCAAATGTTGTATGGTTGTACACCACGACATATTTCAGAGTCGGTCATAGGAAACCTCAAGGCGGATGTCGATTGGTTTATTGAGGAAAATTTCTCATATATCAGGGTTTTTGGATGTTCGATCCCTCCTCATGCACTTCCGAAATTCCTCCTTGAAAAACTGGTGTGCAGGGAGGTAGCTCATCAGATAATAATGGGCGGCATTGGGATAGAATTAAAGACATCTCAGAAGAAGTTCTGGTCGGTTTTCCCTGTACAGATTGGGAAGTTTCTGCTACTCAACTTGGGTCATTCCAAGGTTGAAGTTACAGCTCTAGAGGAGGTCAAGTTGGTGGACCTCAAACACAGGAAACACGACCCTTATCAAACAATGGGAAATCACATGGCTAACTATGGCATGAAATCATATGAACATGATGAATCCCCTCGCAATGACATTTTCAAAGGGGCCAAAACCTATGAGGAGGTGTTAGACAGAGTATAGACATTACTACCCGACTTTCAAACTAGTTTTCTAACCTTCCAGAGACACACACGAAGTGGTTTGCCCAAGGTATTGCAGGGAGAAGCAACAACCCCTAGTCCAGAACAAGAAAACATTCCCCCAGGTTTCGGATAGAAAGCACGGGATAAAGCAGACACCGATGAAAATCCACAGGGGGGCGAAGGATCTTCACAAAACAAATAAGTCCCACAGACAGAGAATCCAAGAGCAGAAACAGAAAGAAGGTCTGGGACACCTCCCAAGTCCAATAAATATACTCCCCCTTCATCATTTACTATTCATGTTGATACCCCCAAGACAACAGGGGAAATAAAATCCACAGAGTTGGGTAATCCCATTGCTTCCTTGACCCCTTTACAGTCTACTTTTGGGCTCCCTCAGATAGGAGTCATATATGCTAGTGACCTCAACCCTGTCTCCAGAGAAGAAATACCTCCCTCTGATTACTTTTTTAGTAAAAAGAGGAAGGTTTTATTAAAGCAGGAGATGTATATGAGAGAAGGTGGTATGGTAAAGAAACACAGGGTGCTGGTAGATGGGAAAAACTTGGAAGAGGGAGATTTCGCTACAGAGGTAGCGGGCTCCATGGGATCTCTGGCAACAACAAATCTATTCACCATTGACAATATGAGAACAAGGTTGAAACAGAGTAACCACAGGATAGTCCAGTTGCAAAACCAACTAAAAGATATCGAGAAAAATATCAAAGAATAAATAAATAAAGGTCTAGAGCGGGCCAAAGTTGCCAACAAGCAAGAAATTCAATCGCTTAAGTCAAGTCTATACTAGATGAACAAGAAGATGCATACTAGCCAAATACAGGTTATTCGGCAAGAATAATTGGCAAGACAACTACAGGCTAAATTGAATTCAATGAAAGGCCAGGTTATAGATTTGAAATTTTTTCAGGACTAGTCACTAGAAATGCATATGAAGATAGAAGCTGAGAAACAGAGATTAATCTCCAAAGATTCAGAATTATTTTCAAGAAGTAAGAAATGATCTTGATAATATTATTTTTAAATAAAAAGAAGCTAAAGTAGCAAGGGCCACTTTCCAAAGGGTGTTTGTATGTTCAGAGAATGAAGAAGTATCAAAAACTCCAAAACTATCTATCACGGAGCAGATCAGAGGCGATATTCTGCTCAAAGTGTGGGAGGCCAATATAGCAGAAAACAAGAGAATAGCCAAGGTAATCAAAGACGATCGCGAAGAAATCTTTGATTTGTTGGACAAGGGATCATTAGGTATTGGAAGAGATAATTGCACTGGGCAATTAGGACA
Source organism: Picea sitchensis (assembly GCA_010110895.2). Classification (NCBI taxonomy): domain Eukaryota; kingdom Viridiplantae; phylum Streptophyta; class Pinopsida; order Pinales; family Pinaceae; genus Picea; species Picea sitchensis. Next base: position 32,901 of record SNQJ01S0002397.1, on the reverse strand, counting down.
GATAAACATTGTAAGACACCAGTTGAATTTCAAAGAGGGTTTGATCAAGATTCAGATGGAAATTTCACAATTAAAGGAAATTGATGTTACCCTAATAGACAGGTGGTTGGTGAAGCAAAACTTAAAATTGCAATTAATTAAGTTTGTTGGTAAGGGGATTTAAGACGGACTTCCAAAAATCCAGAGAAAATTTTATCTATTCGAAGCGCAGGGTTTTCCAGAGCTTCCCAGAAATTTTGTACACTTTAATGAAAAATGTATTGAATGTATTGGGTCGAAAGAATGAGACACTTCAATAAAACAATGAAGTAGCATTTTGAAAGCTTATATTATTGAAACGATAGAAAACTAAAGGATAATCATCCAAATGGTTGAGGTTTGCATTTTTGTAACTGTTTGCCCCTAGGAGTTAGGAAATCACCAACCATCAATGTATTGGTGATCTTGTATAAGTATAATTTCATGAGACTGAAAGAGGGGTTTTTTTTGGGCGCATTGTAAAGAAGAATTTGAAGATATTTTTGAATTAATACAAATACAGGTTGAAGATTCCAGATCTGGTCAAGTTTGAGTTATGTGCTTCTATGTTGTTTCATATTTTTCACATATCTCTTTTATGAATGCTTAACTGCAATTTAGTACAACCTCTACTATGGTGATTAATTATTCTTGCAATTTAATCATTTACAGTTTTTCCTCTGTATCAGCTATCAGCATTTACAAGACCTGTAAATTTTTTAGATTTCAATATCATATGCTTCATTAAGAGTTTTTCCTAACTATTTTCTTCTTCTGTCACAAAGTGAGATTCCTCTTTAATTGATGCCTCACCTTGTTCGACATCTTTGTGTTTTCTTTTCATTTCATGCATATTCCCTTTTCAAAATTTAACTCAGATACCGGAAATGACCTTCAGTTTCGTCATACTATTAATTCAAGGTTTTGGAGTTCTTCTTACATATTTTGGAAACAGAAATAGAAAACCCTAAAAGAAAACACCAGAATTTATCCTTTCAGTCTTTATCCCTCATGACTGTACCAGTTACAAGACAGCCCAATATTGAGCCTCGACTATCAGATCAAACGAGCATTGCCTTAAATTTATTTAACACCATCTTACAGAAAACAAATAGCCGGGTTGAGTTAGAATGTTTGTGGGCAACAATTGAAAGGGATATTAGTATCCAGGAAAACTGGGAAGCTAGACGGAGACAGTTAAGAAACCAGTCATAGCCCTTTTTGTATAGCTAACTTCTCTATCCTTAGATTTCTCTATCTTTTTGGATGCCTTGACGGTATAATTTAGAGCCTTAAAGTATAAACTCAGGAACAACAGAGAATACCACCAAAAGTTGTGAAAGAGAATCAAGGAATATAAAACTTTCAAGCTTCAAGGCATAACATGTGGATCCATGCTAAGAGGGATCCTAAGAAGGAATGAATACAATTGAGATACTGTGTCACAGGGGAACAGGTGTAGTGGGATATGAAGGATTGTCCTAAAGAATGGAAGGTGCTAGTAATTCCAAAGAAAGTACCAAAATCTAAACAACAAGTAGAGGTTGGACCTTCACGACAATCAACCATCCCAGCAACAAATACAAGGCGACAAAGCATGCAAAAGAAACAAAGGGTAGCACAACAATTAAAAATCCAAGGAATAAAAACATTATCCCTATTGGATGTATGGGTTGACCTGGGTTCTACCTTAGTTTTCCAAAAAAAACCTAGAAACCATCGACCCCTATGGTAAACCAAAAGGAAACACTGTGCACAGAATGCACAACACAGTCTCACTTGATATGGTTTATGGGTGATTGCATGACCCAAGTTTTTGCAATAATGGAAGGTATGGAACTCGTGGGAATGTTAGGCATATTAGACTTCTTCAAAATCAACATGCATACTACCATACCATCATTCATTACATCTATTATTCTACCCATTCAATAACACTCATTCTGTAGAAAACACCATACTATTCTATTGCACGTTGTAAATAAACCTCACCAGATTCATGGATTCATTCAACATAAAATCGTATCAAAGAAACACATAAGATAATCACACATAGAGACACCATTTTTACCATGGTTCACCCCCTAGGCTGCGTCCACAAAGATCTTATGGTTATTATTATTATTCATCAAAATACGGCATTGTACGCATTACATCAAACGTTTTTCATACTCCGTGAGGTTGACCAATGTCGCACCAAGCTCCATAACTTGTGACCTGACCCTCAAATACAATCCATACATCTCAACACTGACTCCATATGAGCTCCACAACTCTCAACAAAACTAGTATTGCGACTCAAAATTCAGAACTGTTCTCAAAAGGACCTCTGAATATACTCAAAAAGGTTGATCCCTCCTATGTACCTCATACATCGTATTTATACAAAAATATGGGTAAAACCCCTTTACATTGTCTACCAAAACCCAAAATCTAAGTGGAATCAACTTGTCCACATTCTAACTGCCTTCACACGCTAATCCAAAATTTTGTCGCATCGATTTTCTTTTATCTCTGACGTGTTGCTTCCTTTGCCTTCTTACGTGTTGCTTCATTGTCCCATTCCTTATTTTCCTTCCTTGTTTTCTGCACTCTTTCCTCAAACTTTGATCTAAAAATAGCCTTCTCAAATAGGCCCCCAACACTAACCCATGGCTCATCCCGAGCCACTCAGGAGTATGTGCCTCTTACACCGATTTCTCCAATTCTTGGAATCTTCCTGACATTTCTCCAGCACAAGTATTCACTTGTACGCTCTTCTTTGCAGAAGAATCTACAGTCTGCACTGTGAGATACTCCTTCATCATCTCTTCGGCCTCCAACTTAAGAGTTTCCATCTGTCCCAAGGCTGCATCCATTTCTGTTAATATCTTCTCTGCGTCTTCCTGTAGTGGCTCCAGCTGAGCCTCCCTCATCTTCTTCTTTGTCTACATAGTTTTTAACTCTGCTTGTAAATTTTTGAGCTCCTGAGCCACTCGTGAATGTTCATATCCTTTTTCCTCTACTTCAACTCCTGTGCGACTGAATTGATGCTTTCCTCCTTTTGTTCTAGTGCCTGCAACTTTTCATCTTCTTGCAGACTTGTCCAAAGTTGTGCACTTTTCTCATATAAGTATGCAATCTCCTTAACACTCTGGGTCATGTATTGTATGTTCCCTATAGCCTCCTACTCTCTCTGTGATCCATAGATGATTTTAGGGGATAAATTTCGCAAATGAGCTAATTTTCCATGTTTTCCCCAAAAAAAAGACTCGCCAATTTCCATTTTTTCTAAAACTTATTCACCCAAATTCAATAGAATAGAATTGTTTTACCTTACAAATCGCCAAAATTTTATAGAAATTGTATAAAATCCTTAGAAATTTGAATATTTTTACAAAACTATCGCCAAACATTTTACATTTTGCATATTAAGGACTAGTAATATTAGCCCAAGTTTCTACATTTTAATATAAATTTTCATCTTTAAAATCATCCTTGTTGTGATCCCACCTCTGGTAGTGTGCTTGGGTTCAACTATTCCATCAGCTCCGTTATATGACTCTTGTAATCTCCCATTGTTTGCACAATATTCCATATTTTCTCCTCGGTATGTACGTGTGTCCTTTCTTATGCGTTGTCTGGAATTGACTTAAATACTTCTTCAATGCACTCCTCTATCTGGCCAATGAACTACTTTACATCAATGCACAACAAACTTATAATAAATTTACATCACACACTTAAAAATGATAAGAGAACACATGTAAAATAACTAACATAAATAATGAATTTATCAAAAATTTAAAAAATATAGTTTTATCCACAATGAAAAAATAACAAATAATAAATATTTTAAGTTAAAACACAACACAATAAAATATTCAATGTACACAAAGAGCTATATACAAATTTTCTATTTACTTAATTAATTAAATGAAAATGAACTATAAATACAAAAAAATACTTAAATAAAATTATAATATAAAAATCAGAAAATTTATTATCATAAAATTTTAAATATAAACCATTATTACAATATATTTGAAAATTAAAAACTTTAATTTTTTTGTTTCTTTTAATTTTTTTTAAAATAAAAATAAAAGATAAAAACAATTCATATATTTGTACAATAGATAAAGACTAAGAAATATTTACATATACACTGACACACAGTCCATATATTATAGCTTGCATCGAGCTGAGACAAACTTCATATCAAATATATGTAATGGGAATTCAGAAGCTATTGATAAGACTCGACGAAAATCAACTCAATGGGATACTGTGAAAAGTAAGGTTGTCCATTTCCACTTTTATAATGATTTTTCCATTTTTAATTAAAGCTAATCCACGCCTAAAATAAAATTATGTAGGCACGCATGGATGAGGTTTCAATCTTTAAGGTTATGGGGACTTTTAGTTATTGTTAGATGCCCATATTTAAGTATTTTAAGCGCATAGTTCAAAGAATATTGGTGGACAAAAATGTAAATATATTTTCTCTATGGCAACATTTGAATTTACTGTTTTTCTTTTCAGGTGCCCAGGGCAGACCTGTTGGGGATAAAGGTGAATATTAAAACATTGCCAAAATTTGTAGATTCAACAATTTTGGAAAGATTTTGGACAAAATTGACAATTTTTGACAAGATTTAGGATAAAATTAAACAGAAAATATCAAAAAAAAAAAAATAGGTTGTGCTTATGTATTTACTGCTTGAAATTGAATTTATTTACTGAATTGCAGATGTTAAATTAAAAAGAAAAGGTTAATGTTTAATGGGTATATAAAGCCTCAAAGTCAAATCCATTAAGAATAACATGCAAATAATATAATGTTCACGGAATTAGGATTGTGAATCGCATTGAACTGTCTATATCCCCAGCCCCGTTTTTCTTGACACGTAGTGGGTGGAGCGAGTTTCAGAGGCTGCTGTAAAAAATGAAGTAAAAATACATGGGATGTGGGTCAATTAACTAATCAGATAATACATGTGGGGTTAGACTAATAAAAGAACCCTAAATTTCGTCAGCAGAGATGGGTCGGTTAAGTTGTTCAAGAAGAATATTAAACTAACTACCGAGAAACCAATGAAAAATTAGTTACATAAAAAGAGATAATAAGCAGATTAAGCACTAAAAAGAACGATTCAAGTTAAACTAATGAGAAAGAGAGATTAAATTACTAAACAGACGACTTAACTTACTGAAAAGGTCGGTTAAACCTCTTGTTAACGAAAGATTACATGTATTCAACATGGTCGAAGCCATGACATCAAGGTTAACCTATTGAAAGAGAAGGAAAGAAAAGCCAGAGCCATACATACCTTTAGCTCGAATTCGTTTTGTGAAAGGGTTTATAAGGGCTTGAATCCTATCAAAGGCGTGTTTTCTGCCATTAAGCTCTTCCGACTAATGATTATTTTCTTATGGATAGAATAGAGCCGAACCTGAAATATTTGCCATCAAATTGACAAATTGAAAGGAGGGATATACATGGGATTTGGAATAAGCAGGATTAAGAGTCTTGAATGAATTTACAAAACAATCTCTGCATAAGGAAATATACCATTGAGACATTAGTGATCGTTCAGAAGCTCAACCGCCCTTCCCTTGAAGTGTCGTTTGCTCCAAGGGATGATGTAGGTGCCTCCAATTCAATTCATCCTCCTCCTTTATCACACAGACACGACTCAGACTTGACATAGACTCAGGCCCCACTCAAAATATTAACTATGAGGTGGCTATGAGAGAGATCAACGTAAGTTAAACTCTATATCAGTCTGAGACCCGCGAAGCATTTTAACTTCAAGGCAGACTCACCACAAGGTTGAGCAATGAGCAAGTCCCCAAATTATTTTTCCTATGAATTTGTTGTTGGAAAGAATAAGTCATCCCATGTATAGATTGGGTGGAATCGTCCTGGTGAAATTGTTACCCCAGATGTCCACTAATGTGAGCTTTTGACTCTTGTCAAGCTTTCACAGAAGGGCACCCACAGAGATTTGTTCTGAAACATCAAGGTTCCTAGCTTCAACAGGGCTATGATTCATCCGAGAACCCTTTGGCTCATGCTTTCATCAGGTTCTGCAGGGGTAGGCATTTGAGTTGCATGAAGTTATTCGAAATGGGTCATGTGAGCTTGTTTTTTGAAAGATCAAGGAACACAGACATACACACAACAGAACGCTCCACCCCACAAACGCACAAAGAAAATAGTGCTTCCCAATAATCCCTGAGAGAATGAACAGACAGATAAAATCAAAGAGCAAAGGCCACTTCCAGAATGGAAAAAAAGAAAAAATTGAACACACACAATAGAACGCTCCACCCCACAAACGCACAAAGAAAATAGTGCTTCCCAATAATCCATGAGAGAATGAACAGATAGATAAAATCAAAGAGTGAAGGCCACTTCCAGAACGGAAAAAAGAAAAAGTGAACACACACAACAGAACGCTCCACCCCACAAACGCACAAAGAAAATATTGTTTCCCAATAATCCTTGAGAGAATGAGCAGATAGATAAAAGAAAAGAGTGAAGGCCACTTCTAGAACGTAAAAAAGAAAAAAGTGAACAGACAGATAAAAGAAAAGAGTGAATTCCACTTCTAGAATGGAAAAAAGCAAAAAGTAAAGAAATAAAGAAAATAAAATGATAAAAAGAAGGCATGATGGATGTGAATAAGGATAAAATGGTTGAGATCATTGAATTTCACTATCTGTTAGAATGTCATACGAAGTCAAACTAACCATTGAATTTATAATTCTGTCATTATTGAACGGTCTAATTGTTATCCTTTAAGATTTAAATTCAAATTTCCAAATTTTGAAAAATGACACATGGTGAGAGTTCAAAGTGTGTTGCGTGACTAACCAATTGCAAAGAATTCAATATTCATATGCAATGTTTTACATCATTCAACACTAAATGCCTTATAGAGAGATACTTATTGGTCACCATGAGTGACTACCAACATGACTTTTCAATTCTACATATTACCAATGTCAATGAAAACTTCACCCCAAAATTTTATTTTTGAAAATTTTAACTTGGAATGTTGGAAGATAAGAATATTCTTCAATATTAATGTGAAAATGGGAGGTTGAATTCTAATTTTGACAATGGGAAGATAATAACATTTTCAATTTAAACTTTGGATGTGGAATTTGAATTTGGACCGCTGGAAGCTAACTATATTTTTAATCTAAACACTCAAGTCTTGAAAATATCATGTAGAATATGGGATCTAAACACTCAAGTCTTAAAAATATCATGTAGACTATGGGATGATAATAGAAATATTAATTCAAGAAATGAGGATTTTTTTATTTTTAATGGGTCGAATGACTTTTCAAATTCTTGCCTTGCCTTTATCCTCTCTATTTCTTTGTTCTTTTCTTTCTTTGGAATTTTCTTTCATGACATTTTTGTTATTGGTTTGGGATTATAGGTATCTTTCATTATATTTTGTGATATTATTACACTAATAGGAGTCCACTTATTGGATTTGGAGTGTTAGATGACATGGTTATTTAATGCAAAGGTGATGTCTATCACTAAGATTTAATTAATGGAGAATATTTCCGTCCTCTCTCTTAAATGGAAGGTCGTGATTAGATAATGTTGTGATAAATGAAAGGTTACATGCATTTAGTAAATTAATTGTTAGGTTTTAGTTGATGCTTTAGCCATGTATTGAACTTGTCCAGCTCCTTCTATCCACCTCCAAGCCATTTTCAATTGCTTCATGTTGCTCTCAAATGGGTAGTGGTGGCATCAAGCAGATAGTGGGGAGGTGGAGTGAGAGTGTCACTTGTTACATATTGGAAAATTAATAACATAGAGTCTTTTAACGCTTTGGGGATTTTTATCACAAAATACAAGTGGTGATTCCCATTGTAGTCCCTACAAAAATCACCATCCAAAGGTATTAGTGGATATGTTATGATTTCTTATTATTATTTATTTTCTATTGTTTGCGTCAAGTTTATAATTTCTTTCTTGTATCTATGTGATTAAGGTGTTTCGCTTAAATTTTATTAGTAAACATGGAGGGTGATACAAACCATTGCTTCATGTAGGATGCATTTTGTAAATTTCATGTTGTTCTTCACCCTTTTGTAAATTTCATTTTGTTCTTGACCCTATAATATATTTCCTCCGACTCTAATTTTATAATTGAATTCTTGAATATCTATGTCAAAGTTGTTCAAGGTTTTAATATGGATTGAGTTATTATATATTCTCCTCTTTTCACAATTCTAAAAAGAAGTTGGAGTTCATTTACAGGACTCCCTTCACTAAAAGGATGATTTCAAAAAACTAATACTACAAATATATTTGATTTTGTTTTTGTAATTTGATTTTTTTTATAATATTAATTTATTTGAAATCATTCTTTTTCATATATAGGTGATTAGTTTAATTTTCTAATACTAAATTTAGAATCATTGATTTAATATAATATAGTTGATTTTTTAATATAATATAATATCATATTTTGATTTTTATAATATAATATAATTGATTTTTATTTATATTGGTGACTTAATTTTGTAATATGATTTTTTTGTAGAAATCATATATATATATATATATATATATATATATATATATATATATATATATATAAAACAAAATTTCTAAAATTAAATAAATATATTTTATAAACCTTCAAATAGTAATAAATCTCAATTCTTAAGCTAAAGAATGAAACTTATTGTTAAAAAAACACTTATAAGCATTCAAGTAATAATAGAGCTTAAAATTAAAAAGAGTTACTCATGATATTTTTTTGTAAGTAAGTGGTTGTGTAGTAATTATAGAATTTTTTCTGGAAGAGCATTATTATTCCCATCCCAAGGAGACCATGACAGTCTTTTGGAAGCAAAAATCCCCAAAATAAACCAGCCCAAAATTTCTAAAATTAAATAAATATATTTTATAAGCCTTCAAATAATAATAAATCTTAATTCTTAAGCTAAAGCGAAACTTCCAAAACTGTTAAAAAAACACTTATAAGCATCCAAGTAATAATAGAGCTTAAAATTAAAAAGTTACTCATGATATTTTTTTGTAAGTAAGTGGTTATTGTATTAATTATAGAATTTTTTTACAGAAGAGGCATTATTATTCCCATCCCAAGGAGACCATGACAGTCTTTTGGAAGCAAAAATCCCCAAAATAAACCAGCCCCAAAGCGGAAACCAGGCTGTAGAATTTATCATATGTGTTTAAAAACTTAAAATCATCAATCCTAAAGGTCCATGTCCACTACTATGCTTCACTATAGTATTTGAAGCTAGATAGCATAAAAAAAATACGAAACTAGAGCCCCAACAATCACTAAGCCCGAGGAACCTCAGGGAAGATGGGTCTCGAGTCGCCTCGTTGAGCAGCAACAACGAAAGTTTCAGGACCAAGTTGATAGCTGACTGGAGGAATGAAATCCCCTCCATGGCGATGAGCAAGCCATGTCACCACCCCTATCATATAAGCATTCTAACTTTCCAAAGCTTCTAATCAACCTTTGAGCTGGAAAAAGTCTTTGTAACATACCCAACCACCAAGGTTGGACCATGCTACCTTAAAGATACACTTCAAGAACTGATTTCGAACTCTGATGATGATTGATTAATAAATAAACATGAAAGAAATGCAATAACATCTCATACAATAATGAATATTCATGATAGACTTAAAAATAATGCTTAAACATACCTTGCACAAAAATGACCAGCAAGAAAGCACATTATAAATACGAATCTCAAAGATAATAAATAATACACAACAAAAATAAATGCACAAGAAAAGGAAACCATGACTGAGAGAACTTATCTTAAACAAAACCAATCACCAATTGCATGCAGACCAAGGACGTTCCACACAACCTTAGACATTAACAATCCAAGTCTTAATAGCAAGTCACCCATGAGCCAAGGATATAAATCAACAACGATGGCTTCCAGAGTGACACTTAACTTCCCAAACCAGTCAACACTCAAGATCGCATGGGTTTCTCAACACACATCAATCTAAAGTACACTAGTTCTCTTATCTCCATCTTACACCATTGAAAGACAATGAACCCCATTCACTGCCATGCAGTACCTCATGTTGTCCACTTTTTCTAAGGCACCAGTGCATCTAGTAAGGAATATCCATGTTGAGACTTTGAGTATTTGCAACTATGAGGAATTTTTAGCACATGTTAATTCATCTCGGGCTTGTAGCACAAGTTGATCGCTGAAATACACCAGTAATTACTACATCCAACAAATCAATGGATTCTTTCCTCAACAATTCATCCATGTGTCCCAACCAAGAACAATAATGAATGAGCCATATGATAGAGTGGAAGAGTGAATGGAGAAGAACCCCCAAACATCCCACAAGAGGGGTTTATATAATTACATGAAATCAAGAACCACATGGCCTTCCCCCCCTCGGGAAGCTTATGTAACCACTTTTCGCAATTGAAACCAAGATGGGTAAATAAAATATTATAAAAATACTTATCCCCTTTATCCTCCTCTCTCACAGAATCATACCCCCCTATAACACTTTTCCTTTTCCATCTTGCATCCAATGATGTATTTTATTATTTGCAATGCTCAAAGCATTACATTTCCTAGGCACTCTACCCTCTTTTAAATGTTTGGGCACATTGGCCCTTCATCAAATAAAAAAAACACATTATTAATATGGAGTCTCAAAACTAGGGTATTACAATCTTCCTCCTTGGGTAGCATGCCTAAGGAAACCATCATTTTCATATGCCAGTACAGTTCCAGGGTACGAAAAAACTTTGAGTTCCTAGTCCTGGTGCAACCAATATTAGGAATTAATCCCCCCACATGAAAATATACCTCTTTATCATATTTAAAATACCAATTTTGGAAAACTTATGCTTCCAATCCTTGCATAGTGTCTTTGTCCTCCTTAGGAACAAAGTCTTCATAAAACTCGATGGCAGCCATTACTACCTTAGAAGCATTGGATATCCTCCTAGAGGGGGAACAAGGCTTCCATCCTCATAGTGCCATGTGCATAGAGACGAACATAAGAAGAAAAATTAGTGAACTATAAAAAAAATCGGATTAAACCAAAATCCACTAGAGGTGGGAAGCTACCAAAGAATGACCCTGGTTATAAATTAGCTCTAGATTTGAACTATTGTCCATCAACCATCTTACCCCTCTTTCTTCACCTCATTTTTATCATAAAGGGATGAATGATGATAATTCATGTGTGCATCCTCCTCCCTCTCATGCAGAAAATTTCACTCTTGAACCAAATGCCCCTCTTAAGAACCAATGCTTGTGTCAAATCAAGACATGGGTACCAACCTTGAAAAATGTCAAAATGTGATAAAATTCAACAACAATCCCTTGAGTAATGTCACAATGTAACATAACGATTTACATCACAATGTGATGAAATTCAACCATAATCCCTTGATGAATGTCGCAATCCAATACAACCCTTGATGAATGTTGCAATCCAACATAATCCTTGACATTGCAATTCAACATAACCCTTCATGAACATCGCAATATGATGTAATCCAAATTAATGTTTGATGAATATCACAATGTGATGAACATAACCCTGCATCTCAATGTGTCGAACATAACTCGATGTCACAATGTGACAAACATATAATCCAACAAAACCCTTATCGAACGTTGCAGTGGGATGAAGTTCAACCATAATCAACTATAGTTAACCATGTCCATAGTGGACCATGACCAACTAAATAAAACCATGGTTGACATGAGTCAACCATGATAAACATCACTATATGAAATAATGATCGAGGAACATCATAATTTTACCCAACTCTTGAGGAACATCACATTGCAACACAAGCATCGAGGAACAGAACAATTCAACATTAGTCAATCAATATACTTGTCACAATGCTACATAACCATTGAGTAGCATCACAAACCAATAAATGTGACAAAAACATTAATTAATGTTGTAATGTGACATAACCATTAAGGAACATAGAAATTTTGTATAATATGATCAAGATGAATATCACGATCCATCATGACCATTTAGGAACATCGCATTGAAACATAACCCTTAAGGAATGTCGCAAGGTAACATAACCCTTAATGAACGTCACATGTGATGTAACCATAGAGGAACAAAACAATTTGACATAACGCATTGAATCACAATGGGATATAATCATTGGAGAACATCACAATCAAACATAACCCTAGAGGAATCTCACAATGTGACATAACCCTTGATGGAAATCACATTTTGACAAAACCATTGAGGAATGTAGCAATTCAACATGATTCAACCATGATATGACATGATTATCTATAATCAAACATAAGGAACATACCATTGTTAAACATGGTCAAACATAAGGAACATACCATAGTCAAACACGGTCATAACAATTTGACATAAGAAACATATCATAGCCAATCACGTTCAACCATACTCACTTATAATTAAACATGGTCAACCATGGTCAAGAATGGTCTATTGTAATCAACCATATTTACATGTGGTCAACCATATGTCAACCATAGTTCTGATATACTAGAATATGTTTTTGTTCTAACCATGGAATATAGAAGCAAATTACAACAAATTATGAGAAATTTTAAAAAATAACTTAGATAAGATTGTCATTCAGCTAAAGATTGATTTGAGGTATGGCTACTAAGTATTTCGACAAGTGCACCTTCCTCTAGTTCTTCAACTAATCGTACAATAATGTGTTCCTTGCAAATGCTTTTCAAGAACATAAATCCTGGTTCTTTTGGTGGTGTTGTAAGACTCCATGGAATCCAATCCCCACTTAGTTCTTCTCAGTTGAACAAGCAATGATCAAATGGATAATTCATATACATATTCAAAAGAATACATCAATAGCACTCCAACTTGACTTTCTAATCTCTACGTACAATTTTCTTCTACTCTCCCTTTTCTATGATATCAATCCTACATAAATAGTTTAAAAGAGAATATCATATCGATTGATTAGATTTGAAGTACTAGATCTAGTGTGTAGTTGAATTTGTTGATTGTATCATTTGAAGATCGACAATACTAGTAGGTTGTAAAGGATGTGGACAATAAATTTTTATTAAAAGAATATAAATTTATAAATTTCCTACATCAATGGCCCACCATATGGTAGTGGATTTGGGTTGTGTTGTAAATAAAATGGACAGACCATTATCTATGCTCTAATTTCTCCCCTCTTCTCACCTTCGTACATAGATTCCTTAACTACGATGACTACCCATGATTACTTTAAAAATAACTCGTTTGAATATTAACACTAGAGCATGTGATTCACCATCTTCTTATGAAAAAATTGAAATCGAAATCAAGCAAACAATTTGTTTTCACATTATCTGCTTCTTATCCCTACTCTAGGAGCTCCAATGGCTAAGGATGTTATGGGAAATAGAACAATTGTCATCGTGAGACGTAGGTTAGAGGATAGGAATTCAAAACTTATAATTGTAGTCTCCTTTATTTAGATATATTATCAAGATGTTTTACTCAATTTACAATTTTTTATTTACCATATTCTGAAAAGATTTACAATTTCCAAGTATGGCATAACCCTTGAAAAACGTCAAAATGTGATAAAATTCAACAACAATCCCTTAACTAATGTCACAATGTAACATAACAATTACATAACAATGTGATGAAATTCAACAATAATCCCTTAACGAATGTCACAATCCAGCGCAGCCCTTAATGAATGTTGCAATCCAACATAATCCTTGACATTACAATTTAACATAACCCTTATATATTTATTTTATTTTTCATTAAAAATATTTTTTTATTTTCTAAATAAAAACAAATAATACATATTCTAAATTCAAATATATAAAATGTAAAACTTAATTAATATTTTAAAACCAAAAATTAAATATATATACCTACATTTTTCCTATATATCTCAAAAACTAAACTTCATACTTCCATTTCACTGTAGCAAATATATGTTCAATATACATTTGATTTCCAATTATACATTGTGCATATTATATTTAGCCAATCTTTTTACTATAGAAAGTATATGTTCAATATACATGTGTTCTCCCATTATACATTGTATATGTTATATTATCAATAGCCCTAATTGACTATAAATATATGTTCAATTGACTACTTTACTGTAAATTTATGTTCAATATACATTTGCTCTCCAATTATACATTGTGTTATATTATATATAGCCAATCTTTTGACTATAGCAAGTATATGTTCAATATACATTTGTTCTCCAATTATACATTGTATATGTTGACTAATTGACTGTAGTAACTAGTAGCTTTAAAGATTCGTTAAAAAAATAAAAAGTTTATCGAGTGTAAATTTAAATTTGATTGAATAAATTTGGTCGCAGAAGTTGTTTGGTTGAATAAATTTGATCGAAGAAGTAATCAACCGAAAGTAAATTATTTTTAGGATATATTGTGTTGGAAAAGTTTATAGAATTACTTTAATTAGTTTATAATTAGATATGAGTTTAGCATATTTGTTATTGATCACAAGTTAGACTCTTTTAAAGTTACGTAATCAAAATTATAAAACAAAAAGAATGATAGAAAATGAAAAATA
>SNQJ01S0002396.1:302363-317974 GCA_010110895.2 Picea sitchensis | reverse complement strand
AATTTTAATTAGTATTATGTTGGTTAAGTTAGGTTTAAAATGTAAAAAGGTAATAATAATATTATTATTAATGTATGTCAAAGGGGATTTTCATAAGGTATAAGGTTGGTTTTAAAGATTAGGTTAAGTTAAGGTTCGAAAAAGTGTAAGTACTAGAGTTATGAGGGTAAGGTTAATAATGTTTTCTTTCCCAAATGAAAGGGATCCAACTTTCACTAATCTCTAGGCCATTGTCTCTATTTAGGTTATCGGGTTTTTTGATGATTTCGATTGCCTCTCTAATTCGTCTTTTAAGGAGATGGTCTTCTTTAGCTTGTCGTCGACGTTTCGGATCGTGACAAGCTATCAATAGCACTTTCGATAAATTCTAAACAAATATGGTTTTTATGTTGGCCAAAAGTTTTTGACGGTTTGCAAGGTTTACTTGAGAAATAGATGAAAAAATCATCGAGTACCTTTATAAGTTTCTATACTCAAACATGAATATATTTATTATTCTACTTAGTGATTTTTGTTGAGTCCAATTTCAACTCTTATTTTGAGGTCTTGTTAAATTTCCTAACTATAATTTCTATCTATTTCCATTCACTCTAATAAAATCTATATTTTTTTTTAAGTTTGAAAAATTTATTTTCATGGAAATGAGAATAAAAAATACGCTATTCCTTGTTTCATTTCATTAAGAAGAATCAACACTTCTCATAATTAGTTGATAATATAATAAACCCTTTTTAAAAACAAGTTTATTGGTAAAACTTGTTAAAAAAAAGATGTTGCTGGGAATCAACTTCAAAGCAACTCTTCCCTTTTCAAAGGTTTTGCTGTCTCCGTGCTTGACAACTCCCCATACATAGTTCCGAAATCCATTTGAGAAAATGCATAGCAAATGCATAGCAGTGAGCCAGACATCATTTGTTTTGAATTGCTGCCTCTTCTTTTGTTGTTTTCAAAAGGATGCAGTGCTCCAGACCTTGATCCCCACATTGGATTCCGATAAATTTTAAGTTCTTGTATCGACTGATATTATCTGGAACAATGTTCTTGCAGAAACCTTGAATTGCACGTCTCAGTGAGGCGAAGCAGTCCTCACGGACCAAACGAAAGTGCGTGGACAAGTATTCGTCAATACTGTTATAAGTCTGGCATAGTCGGTTGATCGGCAATGTTTCCGGACTCTGGGAAGATATTTCATCTTCGGTTTGTAAAATTGGCAAACTCCCCACGTCTGTCGATCGATCCCTGTGTGCATAACCAACCAGTGATGAAAATTTAATTTGTAATTATCTTCAAATACAGTGTAAAACAAAATTATTTTCTAATACATTGCTAAACAAAAAGATTTCTGGGATTTCTAATTATTTTTTTTTTTTTAAATAATAAATCTGGGTTAACCTGGATCCATTTTCATATGGATTTGGGTTTATGGGTTTAGTCAACCCTGCGGTTGAACCAACGACTTCCCCAGAGGATCCCAACAGGATGGAATTTGACGGAGCCCAGAAGGATGGGGTAAATTGTTTTTCACGGGTTGTTTTGACAAACAATTCGGATCCACTTTTTTTGGTTAAGAAAATTCCCAACAAAATCTCGGTATGTTTGGCAATTTCAATTCCGCTGGTTCTCCCTGGCTCTTAAGGAGAGAGTCCAAACATAATTTTATCGATAGTCAAAAATTTAAACCATTCAATCATAGCACTTTGGATGTAATGTCCGTATGAAATGCCTGAGACAGATCGTCCGATTAATTTGTAAATAAAATTAACACTCAGCATTCCACAGGGCCGGGAACTGTGGCAACTTTGTAGCTTCTGCGCCTGATTGGTATTCTAAAAGCAAGCAAACAGGTGGCAATGAAAATTAAAATTACCTCGGTCATTCAATGTTGCTATTTGTTGACTCTATGAACCCTAATTCGACTCCAGTAAACATTAGCGTAGCTACGCATCCAAAGTTACTATTTGTTAACTCTATAAACTATAATCTGAATCGACTGAAGATTTTTATTGCACAACGCATCAGAGTGGCGCAGCGGAAGCGTGGTGGGCCCATAACCCACAGGTCCCAGGATCGAAACCTGGCTCTGATACATTCAGAAGTTGCTTCTTTGCAGACATTCTTCTTTTCATTAACTGCACAGCAACTTGATTCTTCTTCCCTGCTCCTCCACAAGAAGTAAAAACAACTTCATTTTTGCTTCCACCGGGTGTTCTTAATGTGCTCATTAGTTTTGAAGAAAAAATTGGAGTTGCAATAAGCAACCATATGGATCGATAATGTTATATATATATATATATATATATATATATATATAAATGTTATATGGAATTGTACGTACAGGAGTAAATATAAATGAAGAGCTTACCACTTTGTAATGCAGTCTGATGCTCATGCAACAAACCCCAGTAGCACTGATTTTGCGCTTCCATATAATGAGAAAAATGAGGAGCAGGAGCAAAGCTTGGATCAGATGGATGAGGAGAAAAACCAGGAGCATGAGGACTAAATGTTCCTATGGATCCAACCCATTTATTTGGCAGAGTTTCACTAACAAAACAAAACAATTGCAGAGTAGCATTGATGTTTGATAGAGACAACTAGAAAGACATTGCCATGGATCGTTGGAAGGACATCATGGCAGGTTACTCTGGATGGGTGCCTAGTAAACCTTCTTTGAGTTACAAGAACAAATTCATGCTCCAAGTATCCATAAATGACCACCTGTTGAAAACCCTGCAACATGTCATGTGATTTTGTGTAAAGTTATGAAGCATTAATAAAATTTGATAATTTAATTATTAAATGTTGTGAACATTGTGAGATAATTCAATTATTTTTAATAATTATGTTTTAGTGGATGATTACTTTTTAATTGATAGTCATTGTTTATTTGGAAATATTTATACTAAATGAAAATTTTAGGAAATTAATTAACAATTAGGTGAAATTTAGAAAATTAAAATCGTCGAGGCTTGTATGTTTTCTATTGTTACTTTGTTTTTTCCTATATTAATCTAGATTTTGTCATGATTATCTATTAAAATAAATAATTAATTTGATTTTATATGTTGAGGGCTTTGAAATCCAAGATCTTCATTAAGTTTGTTTCAATTTTTTTCAAAGCTTTGAAGTGACTTTTAATTAACATGGCTTTTTCCAACTAACTATGGGATATTAATTAATTTCATTTTATTTTTTTCTAAAGTTCTCTATTTTACACCGTGATGTTAAGCCTGCGATAACTAATTTTGTGCTATCAAAATTAGGCCTACAAAATAATCAATTTACATTCACTATGGTTAAGGGAAGTTATGGTTACATGGATCAGCAATACCTAAAAACAAGTAGATATTCGATCAATAGTGGCTTGTATATATATTTGGTGTATTGTAACTTTGAAATGTGATGATATGCCTCTGGCAGAATAGACTAAACATTTCATATTGAAGTGGAATGTGTTCAGTTTTATAACATTGAAGCAAGATTTAGTTCTTCTCACATTTTGGATCACACTTTAATATTATTTAAAGTGTTTAAAACATACAATTAAACTCCAACATTAAATGTTGTTTGTATGCATTTAAGTGGATGAAAATAATTAAATTATAATTATAAAAAAGAAAACAAAACATTTGTCATGAATATGTGTAACACACCCACGATAGGGCTAAAATAAAAAGAAAAATATTTGTCCTCCTTACAGGAACAAATCCTCTCTCTACAGATTCTAATTTGGATAGTTGGGGAACCAGCTCGACCTTCTGGTCAAGGATCTTTGATTCTGGAGCCAAACGACTCTCTAAGACCTTGATGGTCTCGTTCTATAATTAAACACAAAACCTTTTGACTACCTGGTGATGGTCTCATTCTGCGCACTTCCGAAATGTAGTATTTCAGGCGTTAGCTCCTTTTCCATTAACCCCCCTCCTCCATATGACACTGGGATATGACATCTTGGAAAATATGTGATTATGGGCACATCCAAGGGTGGTTTTAAAACAACCCACTCTTCACCTCGCAATTTACTACAAAGCGCCATGTATGCCTTTGGCAATACCGTGGTTTCAATTGCTGCCCGCTCAAGGAGAATTAAGACTTGAGCATGTTCTGGCCCCGCAATTCTTCCCAAACGTCGATCTCTTGCTTTCAGTGATGATCCGTGATCAACAACTGCTATCTGTCCTCCATTCCTCTCGATCCATCGACACGCAACTCCCTTCCCAATCGACAATTACGATTGGCTTCGGCTCTCTGGCCTTCGAGAGTTTCAACTCTCAACTTCTTCCAACGACTTTTATCCAGAGTTAATAATCTACTGACGCATATCCCTCCCTTGGATCAACGACTGTGATCCCTTCACGTCTCCGAACTATGGAATTCTCAAGTCTCAACTTTCACTCCCTTCGAAGTATGCAGATTTTTGTCGTGTGTCTGCTTCAATTGGACGGTTGACGTTTACTTTGGGTCTTTGCCCGAAATCCATAGATTCATGCCACCTATTCTCTAGATCTAACGGTTCAGATTCACTTCGGGACATCGAGACCTTGGTCAGTCAACCCTCTCGTGCACACAAATGTTAACACTCATGCACTTTACATTAGATTGGACGACAAATGTCCCTTTGTGCTCAGATCCGACGGTTAGGATCTGTTCCCTCCCAGTGCTTCTCCTTTGCTTCCCTGAATGCTGATCTAACGGTCTAGGCTTCTCCCTACAACTGATCTGACGGTTGTTTTCGCTTCTCCTCCTGAGCTTTTGACTTCTTCCGACTTGGAAGAGTTTGGTAAATGTTCAAAGGCCTCAGCCTTCGTTCCTCCTGCGAGTTCGACTATCTTAGGTCTCATCGACAATTTTGAAAAGTGTTATCCCTTCTCAGCTTGATCCTTAGGGGATTTCGAATTCCCATGCACTCCTTGCGTTAATCCGCTCACGTCAGATTGACGATTCACGATCTTCCTCGATCCAACGGTCCAGATTACATCACAACTTCGGGTTTCAAAATTTTAATCGCACCAACATGCGATTCTCCCGATGTACGAACTCTGATCTCGCCAATTCAATGGTCAAGGAGGATCTCGATAGATCCTTAGATCTACGGTCCAGATCACATAGTTGCTTCGGGATTCAAAGGATTCGTCCCCTTCACGATGATTACCAACATTCGTTGGATTTGTGAAGACTGAAGGAGTCGAGGCATTAACGCTTGCGTCCCTTCTTCAAATCTAACGGTCGCGAAAAACCTTGGATCCTCCCAAATGGATCTCATCCATTCATCTTCCAAACAAAAGGATATTCCCTTTTGATACTTGAATCTCTCTATTCCTCCTGAGATTTGTTGGCTCTGAAAGGCTTAAGAGTTTTGCGCTCTTTCTCTTGAACGTAATGCTTGGAAGAATTCTTCCGCGCACCCCTTACGTTCATTACTCAACTCTAGAACTTAAGATGGTCTTGGTCTCTTCCCACCTTGCAGAGACTCGGTGCATACATGCACTACCTCTCCTGATCTTAATAGATTCCGTCCTGGCAGTGATTATGGGGTTCAACCTCCACAATCAGGGAAGTACTCACTCAACTCTGGGATGGTGATGAAATTCCCTAGGGAAAGTGCTTTCGAGGAATTAAACTAGAGCATAAGGAAATCAAGCAGATGGAAAAGTTCTCAAGGAATGAACGCACACTCTTAACTTAATCATTCAATACAGAAACCATTTATAGGCATATAAATACGAGCATGCATCCATTATTTCCAATTCAAAGCACAAGGCATAAAAACACTTATCAGAACCATACAACGTGATGCGACTACTGAGAGGGGTGCTCGTTTCCACCCAACCATAGGCTCAGTCACTCCCAATGGATTTATCACTGGCCACCCCCGAGCTTAGGCCACGATGCTTTGAGATTCAATCTCTTACTTCCAGCTCAACGAAAGTTAGGGACGAAGGTTACTCTCCTTCTCCCAATACAAGAGTAGATAACGACGAAGGTTACTCTCCTTCTCCTGGCTCAGTCTCTATTCTCTGTGATCAGAACTCACTTTTCACTTTCAATCCTTCCTTGGAATTGAGAGCTTAGGCTCTCGATTTTGCACTCTTTGCAGGTCCTCTCTACCCACACCACACTTCCTTTCTTTCCTTCCTCAGAAAGATTGCGTGTGGCTCAAATTCCTTGTTCGTGGTCAGGTCCGGAAGCCTTATAGATGGGAAGTATGCCCCATCCCCTCATTAATTCTTGAGGAGGTCTTCCCACATACCAGTCTGACTGTAATTCATTCCTGGGTCAGAGGGTTGTTCTGATATGAGCAATTAATTCCAACATGGTACTGGTTCGGTGGAGGTTAACACAACCATTCCGGGTCCCCTCCACCACCTTTCATAGAATTCATGGTTTTCTCTTAGCACATCTCCTCTTTCAGTAGTCATGCAACACGTAACCATTTTCTATTAAAATAATAGAATTTACATTCATCGACCTTTTATACAAAGGTCCATCAAATAAAAAATTCACACTTTTAAGTTTGCCATAGTTCATTGGCCAATATAGTTATATTTATAGACTGGGGGAAACAAAGTGTTACAATTCCCTCCCCCTTAAAGTAACATCATCATCAATGTTCTATCTGTCAACATGACTTGTACGTACAAGAGTAAATATAAATGAAGAGCTTACCACTTTGTAATGCAGTCTGATGCTCATGCAACAAACCCCAGTAGCACTGATTTTGCGCTTCCATATGATGAGAAAAATGAGGAGCAGGAGCAAAGCTTGGATCAGATGGAGGAGAAGAAAAACTAGGAGCATGAGGACTAAATGTTCCTATGGATCCAACCCATGTTTTTGGCAGAGTTGCACTAGCATAACAAAACAATTGCAGAGTAGCATTGATGTTTGACGGAGACAACTAGAAAGACATTGCCATGGATCGTTGGAAGGACATCATGGTAGGTTAATCTCGATGGGTGCCTCTTGTATGATCGAATACTGGGTTAGTAAACCTTCGTTGAGTTACAAGAACAAATTCATGCTCCAAGTATCCATAAATGACCACGTGTTGAAAACCCTGCAACATGTCATGTGATTTTGTGTAAAGTTATGAAACATTAATAAAATTTGATAATTTAATTATTAAATGTCGTGAACAATGTGAGATAATTCAATTATTTTTAATAATCATGTTTCAGTGGATGATTACTTTGTAATTGATAGTCATTGTTTATTTGGAAATATTTATACTGAATGAAAATTTTAGGAAATTAATTAACAATTAGGTGAAATTTAGAAAATTAAAATCGTCGAGGCTTGTATGTTTTCTATTGTTACTTTGTTTTTTCCTATATTAATCTAGATTTTATCATGATTATCTATTAAAATAAATCATTAATTTGATTTTATATGTTGAGGGCTTTGAAATCCAAGATCTTCATTAAGTTTGTTTCAATTTTTTCCAAAGCTTTGAAGTAACTTTTAATTAACATGGCTTTTTCCAACTAACCATGGGATATTAATTAATTTCATTTCATTTTTTTCTAAAGCTTCCTATTTTACACCGTGATGTTAAGTCTGCAATAACTAATTTTGTGCTATCAAAATTAGCCCTACAAAATAATCAATTTGCAATCACTGTGGTTAAGGGAAGTTATGGTTACATGGATCTGTAATACCTGAAAACAAGTAGATATTCGATCAATAGTGGCTTGTATATATTTTTGGTGTACTGTAACTTTGAAATGTGATGATATGCCTCTGGAAGAATAGACTAAACATTTCATATTGAAGTGGAGTGTGTTCAGTTTTATAACATTGAAGCAAGATTTAGTTCTTCTCACATTTTGGATCACACTTTAATATTATTTAAAGTGTTTAAAAAATACAATTAAACTCCAACATTAAAAGGTTGTCTGTATGCATGTAAGTGGATGGAAATAATTAAATTACAATTATAAAAATGAAAACAAAATATTTGTCATGAATATGTGTAACACACCCACGACAGGGCTAAATAAAAATATTCGTCCTCCTTACAGGAACAAATCCTCTCTCTCTACGGATTCTAATTTGGACAGTCGGGGAACCAGCTCGACCTTCTGGTCAAGGATCTCCGATTCTGGAGCCAAACGACTCTTTAAGACCTTGATGGTCACGTTCTATAATTACACACATAACCTTTTGACTACCTGGTGATGGTCTCGTTCTGCGCGCTTCCGAAATGTAGTATTTCAGGTGCTAGCTCCTTTTCCATTAACCCCCCTCCTCCATATGACCCTGGGATATAACCTCTTGGAAAATATGTGATTCCGGGCACATCCAAGTGTGGTTTTAAACCAACCCGCTCTTCACCTCGCAATTTACTACAAAGCGCCACGTATGCCTTTGGCAATACCATGGTTTCAAATGCGGACCACTCAAGGAGAATTAAGACTCGAGCATGTTCTGGCCCCACAATTCTTCCTGAACGTCGATCTCTTTCTTTCGTCGATGATCTGTGATCAACAACTGCTATATATCCTCCTTTCCTCCTGATCCGTCGACACATAGCTCCCTTCCCAATCGACAATTACGATTGGCTCTGGCTCTCCGGCCTTCTAGAGTTTCAACTCTCAACTTCTTCCAATGACTTTTATCTAGAGTTAATAATCTACTGACGCGTGTCCCTCCCTTGGATCAATGACTGCGATCCCTTAAAGTCTTCGAACTGTGGAATTCTCAAGTCTCAACTTTCACTCCCTTTGAAGTATGCGGATTTCTACCACGTGTCTGCTTCACTCAGACGGTTGACGTTTACTTCGGGTCTTTGCCCAAAATCGATAGATTCAGGCCACCTATTCTCTAGATTTGATGGTTTAGATTCGGGACATCGAGACCTTGGCCAGTCAACCCTCCCGTGCACACAAATGTTAACACTCGTGCACTTTACCTTAGATCGGATGACTAACGTCCCTTTGTGCTCAGATCCGACGGTTAGGATTTGTTCCCTCCCAACGCTTCTCCTCTGCTTCCCTGAACGTTGATCTAACAGTCTAGGCTTCTCCCCGCAACCAATCTAACGGTTGTTTTCGCTCCTCCTCCTGAGCTTTTGACTTCTTCTGACTTGGAAGAGTTTGGTAAATGTTCAAAGGCCTCAACCTTCGTTCCTCCTGTGAGTTCGACTATCTTAGGTCTCGTCGACACTTCTGAAAAGTGCTATTCCTTTTGAGCTTGATCCTTAGGGGATTTCAAATTCGCATGCCCTCCGTGCGTTAATCTGCTCATGTCAGATTGATGGTCCATGACCTTCCTCGATCCAATGGTCCAGATTACATCACAACTTCGGGTTTGAGAAGTTTAATCGCACCAACATGCGATTCTCCTAATGTGCGAACTTCGATCTCGCTAATTCAATGGTCAAGGAGGATCCCGATAGATCCTTAGATCTACGGTCCAAATCACATAGTTGCTTCGGGATTCAAAGGATCCTCCCCCTTCACGATGATTACCAACATTCATCGGATTTGTGAACACTGAAGGAGTCAAGGCGTTAACGCCTGCGCCCCTTCTTCAAATCTAACGGTCGCGACAAACCTTGGATCCTCCCAAATGGATCTCATCCATTCATCTTCCAAATGAAAGGATATTCCCTTTTGATACTTGAATCTCTCTATTCCTCCTGAGATTTGTTGGCTCTGAAAGGCTTAAGAGTTTTGCACTCTTTCTCTTGAACATAATGCTTGGAAGGATTCTTCCGCGCACCTCTTACGTTCATTACACAACTCTAGAACTTAAGATGGTCTTGGTCTCTTCCCATTTTGCAGGGACTCGGTGCATACATGCACTACCTCTCCTGATATTAATAGACTCTGTCCTCGCAGTGATTGTGGGGTTCAACCTCCGCAATCAGGGAAGTACTCACTCGACTCTGGGATGGTGATGAAATTCCCTGGGGAAAGTGCTTTCAAGGAATTAAATTAGAGCATAAGGAAATCAAGAAAATGAAAAAGTTCTCAAGGAACGAACACACACTCTTAACTTAATCATTCAATAAAGAAACCATTTATAGGCATATAAATACAAGCATGCATCCATAATTTCCAATTCAAAGCACAAGGCATAAAAACACTTATCAGAACCATAAGGCGTGATGCGACTACTGAGAGGGGTTCTCGTTTCCACCCAACCATAGTCTCAGTCACTCCCAATGGATTTATCACTGGCCACCCCCAAGCTTAGGCCACGATGCTTTGAGATTCAATCTCTTACTTCCAAGTCAACAAAAGTTAGGGACGAGGGTTACTCTCCTTCTCCCAATACAGGAATAGATAAGGATGAAGTTTACTCTCCTTCTCCTGGCTCAGTCTCTATTCTCTGTGATCAGAACTCACTTTTCACTTTCAATCCTTCCTCGGAATCGAGAGCTTAGGCTCTCGATTCTGCACTCTTCGCAAGTCCTCTCTGCCCACACCATGCTTCCTTTCTTTTCTACTTCAACAAGATTGTGTGTAGCTCAAATTCCCAGTCTGTGGTCAGGTCCAGAAACCTTATAGATGGGAAGTCTGCCCAATCCCCTCATTAACTCTTGAGGAGGTCTTCCCACATACTAGTCCGATTGTAATTCATTCCTGGGTTAGAGGGTTGTTCTGATATGAGCAATTAATTCCAGCATGGTACTAGTTCGGTGGAGGTTAACACAACCATTCTGGGTCCCCTCCACCACCTTTCGTAGAATTCGTGGTTTTCTCTTAGCACATCTCCTCTTTCAGCAGGCATGCAACACGTAACCATTTTCTATTAAAATAACATAATTTACATTCATCGACCTTTTATACAAAGGTCCATCAAATAAAAAATTCACACTTTTAAGTTTGCCATAGTTCACTGGCCAATATAGTTATATTTACAGACTGGGGAAAACAATGTGTTACAATTCCCTCCCCCTTAAAGTAACATCATCCTCAATGTTCTATCTGTCAACATGACTTGTATGTACATGAGTAAATATAAATGAAGAGCTTACCACTTTGTAATGCAGTCTGATGCTCATGTAACAAACCCCAGTAGCACTGATTTTGCGCTTCCATAAGATGAGAAAAATGAGCAGGAGCAAAGCTTGGATTAGATGGAGGAGGAGAAAAACCAGGAGCATGATGACTAAATGTTCCTATGGATCTAACCCATGTTTTTGGCAGAGGTGCACTAGCATAACAAAACAATTGCAGAGTAGCATTGATGTTTGACGGAGACAACCAGAAAGACATTGCCATGGATCGTTGGAAGGACATCATGGCAGGTTACTCTCGATGGGTGCCTCTTGTATGATCGAATACTGGGTTAGTAAACCTTCGTTGAGTTACAAGAACAAATTCATGCTCCAAGTATCCACAAATGACCATGTGTTGAAAACCCTGCAACATGTCATGTGATTTTGTGTAAAGTTATGAAGCATTAATAAAATTTGATAATTTAATTATTAAATGTCATGAACATTGTGAGATAATTCAATTGTTTTTAATAATTATGTTTTAGTGGATGATATCTTTGTAATTGATAGTCATTGTTTATTTGGAAATATTTATAATGAATGAAAATTTTAGGAAATTAATTAACAATTAGGTGAAATTTAGAAAATTAAAATCGTTTGTATGTTTTCTATTGTTATTTTTTTTTCCTATATTAATCTAGAGTTTGTCATGATTATCTATTAAAATAAATAATTAATTTGACTTTATATGTTGAGGGCTTTGAAATCCAAGATCTTCATTAAGTTTGTTTCAATTTTTTCCAAAGATTTGAAGTAACTTTTAATTAACATGGCTTTTTCCAATTAACCATGGGATAGTAATTAATTTCATTTCATTTTTTTCTAAAGCTTCTTATTTTACACCGTGATGTTAAGTCTGCGATAACTAATTTTGTGCTATCAAAATTAGGCCTACAAAATAATCAATTTGCAATCATTGTGGTTAAGGGAAGTTATGGTTACATGGATCTGCAATACCTGAAAACAAATAGATATTCGATCAATAGTGGCTTGTATATATTTTTGGTGTATTGTAACTTTGAAATGTGATGATATGCTTCTAGAAGAATAGACTAAATATTTCATATTGTAGTGGAGTGTGTTCAGTTTTATAACATTGAAGCAAGATTTAGTTCTTCTCACATTTTGGATCACACTTTAATATTATTTAAAGTGTTTAAAACATACAATTAAACTCCAACATTAAAATGTTGTCTGTATGCATTTAAGTGGATGGAAATAATTAAATTATAATTATAAAAATGAAAACAAAACATTTGTCATGAATATATGTAACACACCCACGACAGGGCTAAAATAAAAAAAAAAAAATTATTCGTCCTCCTTATAGGAACAAATCCTCTCTCTCTCTGGATTATAATTTGGACAGTCGAGGAACCAGCTCGACCTTTTGGTCAAGGATCTTTGATTCTGGAGCCAAACGACTCTCTAAGACCTTGATGGTCTCGTTCTATAATTAAACACATAACCTTTTGACTACCTGGTGATGGTCTCATTCTGCGCGCTTCCGAAATGTAGTATTTCAGGTGCTAGCTCCGTTTCCATTAACCCCCCTCCTCCATATGTCCCTGGGATATGACGTCTTGGAAAATATGTGATTATGGGCACATCCAAGGGTGGTTTTAAACCAACCCGCTCTTCGCCTCGCAATTTACTACAAAGCGCCACGTATGCCTTTGGCAATACCGTGGTTTCAATTGTGGCCCGCTCAAGGAGAATTAAGACTCGAGCATGTTCTGGCCCCGCAATTATTCCCGAATGTCGATCTCTTGCTTTCGGCGATGATCTGTGATCAAAAACTGCTATCTATCCTCCTTTCCTCCCGATCCATCGACACGTAGCTCCCTTCCCAATTGACAATTACGATTGGCTCTGGCTCTTCGACCTTCGAGAGTTTCAACTCTCAACTTCTTCCAATGACATTTATCTAGAGTTAATAATCTACTGACGCGTGTCCCTCCCTTGTATCAATGACTGCGATCCCTTCACGTCTCCAGACTATGGAATTCTCAAGTCTCAACTTTCACTCCCTTCGAAGTATGCGGATTTCTGCCACGTGTTTGCTTCAATCGGATGGTCGACGTTTACTTCGGGTCTTTTCCCGAAATCCATAGATTCATGCCACCTATTCTCTAGATCTGACGGTTCAGATTCACTTTGGGACATCAGGACCTTGGCCAGTCAACCCTCTCATGCACACAAACAATAACACTCTTGCAGTTTACCTTAGATCGGATGACTAACGTCCCTTTGTGCTTAGATCCGACGGTTAGGATCTGTTCCCTCCCAACGCTTCTCCTCTGCTTCCCTGAACGTTGATCTAACACTCTAGGCTTCTCCCCGCAATCGATCTCACGATTTTTTTCGCTCCTCCTCCTGAGATTTTGACTTCTTCAGACTTGGAAGAGTTTGGTAAATATTCAATGGCCTCAGCCTTCGTTCCTCCTGCGAGTTCGACTATCTTAGGTCTTGTCGACACTTCTGAAAAGTGTTATCCCTTCTGAGCTTAATCCTTAGGGGATTTCGAATTCCCACGTACTCCTTGCATTAATCCACTCGCGTCAGATTGAATTTCCATGACCTTCCTCGATCCAACGGTCCAGATTACATCACAACTTCGGGTTTCATAAGTTTAATCGCACCAACATGTGATTCTCCCGATGTGAAAACTCCGATATTGCCAATTCAATGGTCAAGGAGGATCCCGATAGATCCTTAGATCGACGATCCAGATCACATAGTTGCTACGGGATTCAAAGGATCCGTCCCCTTCATGATGATTACCAACATTCATCAGATTTGTGAAGACTGAAGGAGTCGAGGCGTTAATGCCTGCGCCCCTTCTTCAAATCTAACGGTCGCAACAAACCTTGGATCCTCCCAAATGGATCTCATCCATTCATATTTCAAACGAAAGGATATTCCCTTTTGATACTTGAATCTCTCTATTCCTCCTGATATTTGTTGGCTCTGAAAGGATTAAGAATTTTGTGCTCTTTCTCTTGAACGTAATGCTTGGAAGAATTCTTCCGCACACCCCTTACGCTCATTACTCAATTCTAGAACTTAAGATAGTCTTGGTCTCTTCCCACCTTCCGGGGACTCGATGCATACATGCATTACCTCTCCTGATCTTAATAGACTCCGTCCTCGCAGTGATTGCAGGGTTCAACCTCTGCAATCAGGGAAGTACTCACTCGACTCTGGGATGGTGATGAAATTCCCTAGGGAAAGTGCTTTTGAGGAATTAAACTAGAGCATAAGGAAATCAAGCAGATGAAAAAGTTCTCAAGGAACGAACGTACACTCTTAACTTAATCATTCAATACAGAAACCATTTATAGGTATATAAATACAAGCATGCATCCATTACTTCCAATTCAAAGCAAGAGGCATAAAAACACTTATCAGAACCATAAGGCCTGATGTGACTGCTGAGAGGGGTGCTCGTTTCCACCCAACCATAGGCTTAGTCACTCCCAATGGATTTATCACTGGCCACCCCCAAGCTTAGGCCACGATGCTTTGAGATTCAATCTCTTACTTCCAGCTCAATGAAAGTTAGGGACGAAGGTTACTCTCCTTCTCCCAATAAAGGAATAGATAAGGATGAAGGTTACTCTCCTTCTCCTGGTTCAGTCTCTATTCTCTGTGATTAGAACTCACTTTTCATTTTCAATCCTTCCTCGGAATCGAGAGCTTAGGCTCTCGATTCTACACTCTTCGCAAGTCCTCTTGGCCCACACCACACTTCCTTTCTTTCCTTCCTCAGCAAGATTGCATGTGGCTCAAATTCCTAGTCCGTGGTCAGGTCCGTAAGCCTTACAGATGGGAAGTATTCCCCATCCCCTCATTAACTCTTGAGGAGGTCTTCCCACATACCAGTCCGACTGTAATTCATTCCTGGGTCAGAGGGTTGTTATGATATGAGCAATTAATTCCAGCATGGTACTGGTTCGGTGGAGGTTAACACAACTATTTCGGGTCCCCTCCACCACCTTTTGTAGAATTCATGGTTTTCTCTTAGCACATCTCCTCTTTCAGCAGTCATGCAACACGTAACCATTTTCTATTAAAATAACAAAATTTACATTCATCAACCTTTTATACAAAGGTCCATCAAATAAAAAATTCACACTTTTAAGTTTGCCATAGTTCATTGGCCAATATAGTTATATTTACAGACTGGGGGAAACAAGGTGTTACAATTCCCTCCCCCTTAAAGTAACATCATCCTCGATGTTCTATCTGTCAACATGACTTGTACGTACAGGAGTAAACAAAATCGGATATGCATGTCTCATGGAATCCTCCATTTCCCACGTAGCCTCATCTGGGCCAAAGTGTTTCCACTGCACCTTAACCTGTGCAATGGTTCAGTTCCTAAATGAGGTTTCCTTCCTGTCTAATATGCATTGGGGTTTTGGCAGGAATTCTCCCTCCGGCTCCACCTGGATCAAAGACCAGTCAATTATATGATTAGAATCATGTACATATTTGTTCAATAATGAAACATGAAAAACATTATGTGCCTTTACAGTGGGAGGAAGTGCTAGCCTATAGGCTACAAGTCCCACTCTATCTAAGACTTCAAAGGGCCCAC
>SNQJ01S0002396.1:241659-252868 GCA_010110895.2 Picea sitchensis | reverse complement strand
ATGTTACTTATTCTTGCCTCTTAGTAAATTCAATATTTAAAACTAGGGAAAGAGTAGTATTCTGTCACTGTTTGTTCCAGATCCAGGTGGATCTGGGGAGATCGGTTTGTGTCCGCACTTACGGATTTATCCTAAAACAGTAGGTAAACTTCTAGCACATCTCTCATCTAAGGAAAGACAAAAGACTATCAAACAAAGTGCCATGCACTCTTGGGTTCAAGGTTACCTCTTTCACACATGTCTAGATCTCATAATCCATTGTTGTGTTTGATAAAATGAAATTTATGACATACTAAAATATTGGCATGATGAACCTTATGGTGGGCACTTTTCTAATAAGAGCTTTGGGCATAAAGTGCTACATCTAGGCTACTATCGGCCTAGCATTTTATGAGATGCCAAGAAGTACGTGAGAAGCCTTGACAATTGCCAAATAATGGAACAATTTTTTTAGTCTAATGAGATTCCACTATTATTAGACTCAACTCATGGTGGAGCCTTTTGAGAAATGGGCTCTAGACTTTGTGGGGCCCATTAACCGTCCATCTAGACATAAAACCCATATCTTGGTTTTCACTGACTATGTCACCAAATGGGTTGAAGTCAAAGCACTTCCAAGGAATACTAAACAAGAAATAACGAATTTTCTCTATGAGGATATATTTATCTGCTTTTATGTTTCACTATAAATTGTTATAGATTAGGGGACCCAGTTTACTTCTAAACTCATCCATGCCATCACTAAACAATACCAAATTTGACACAAGACATCTACACCATACCATCCACAAGCCAATGTGAAATTGAAAGTCACCAACATAGTTCTAGAATCCATACTGACCAATATTATGAAGATTCATTGCAAGGATTTGGCCAACATGCTTCTAGAAGCTCTATGGGACTACCACATCACTTGGAAAAACACCATGATCTTCAACCCTTATGAACTTGTGTATGGTAAGAATGTCATACTTCCCATTTAGTTTGAAGTAAAGACACTAAGAAATGCACTGCAGGTGGGATTAGACCTCTCGTAAGCCGAAAAGCATCACTTGGACCAAATCAATGAACTTGATGAAATTCATCAAACTACCTTGCACCAAACCTCTACTGTTCAATAGAAAAAGGAAACATGGCATGACAAATTCATTAAGAAGAAGTAGTTCCAGGATGGATATTGGGCCCTTTTGTATGATTCTAGGTTCAAATACTTTATAGGTGAACTTTGTACTCATTGGCCATGGCCATACAAGATTGACACTATTTATGACAATGGTTTTGTAGAGTTGCATACCATTGTTGAAGCCTAGATACTTCTCATGGTCAATGGTCATTGATTGAGGATATATCAGAAACCATTGTCTAAATATGCTTTCATTAGAGATCTTGGTATTTTTTCAATTTAGATATTGTTGGTACAATGACATGCCGCTTGTACTTTCCACAAATTGATTTTCTTAGTATTTGTACTTGAAAAAAATAAAAATAATTCCAACCATGAAAACTTTTTTTGGGGCACAATTGGACAATTATTGTATGAAAACTAGCTTGCGAGCAACCAATATTTGCAACAATAAAAATAAACAAAAACAAATTGATTTAATCACTAGTTTCCTCCATGCTACATGTTAGCACTAGAAGTCACCTTCGGATTGCATAGAAGGTAATCACAATACCCATCAGTTTATGTGAGTGTAATTGAGTTTTAAGAGGTCAAATGGAGAAGACTCAATGATAATAACGTTCTAACTCAGAAATCTGGACTAGCATGCACAAACAATTGAGGTCTTGGATTAACTTCAGTCAACAAGTTGGAGTAAAGGTGAGTAGAAGGAAGAATTTGGTGAGAAAGGTGTAGAGTTATGCTATGGACATCAGGTCTTCAAGCAGCCTAGGGAGGAAAAACTCAAACACAAGATCCTATTGGATTCATATTTCAAGGAAAATTAAAGAAATCATAACAACACTATAATAAAAAATGCATCATAATACAGTTACAACAATCCATGTGAATCAGTCATTCATGAACTCTCTCAATATCACAGGCAAATAATATGGAGTAAGAAATATGTCTTAGATTAATCAAGAAATCTCAAATCAAGTACATAACCAGAGAACCAGTGTTGTTCATAAAAATATTGCAATAGCAGGGAGCCTTACTCAACCATTCGACCTTAACAAAATATCAGAACTAACTACTTATACTCATAACTACTGCAACCACCAAGAGTGTGATCGGACCATTGCATTCAAAGTTTTTAGTCGACGCCTGATCTATCAGATTGTGCAGGCCTTCTTACATCAGATGTGAGCCCAGCTCAATGTAAGCTCTGCGAGAAAATTCATCCACCAGGGAGCATTGGATTGATAATCGGCCCCCACGAACCTTCTCTCCACGAATTCCATGTATGGGGTGAGACGAGGTCTCAAACACCACCCCCATTTTCAATAACTACCTTCATCGGGATCAGGACGAGACCTGACACCCATGAATGTTCCAGATGGTGCCCATGACTTCTTCGAGTCAATCTCGATGCCTCGAGGCCAAGCAGATCTTCTTCTGTGACCAAATACATGCGCTTTCGGCCTTTGGCGCAACTCCTCTCCATCGCTCCATCTTCATTGTGACCTAGGTCCATGACCCTATGCAATTGCGTGATTGCAGGCGCTACCAAGGGTGGTCTAAAAGAAAACCGCCCCACAATTCACCATGAACCGCCACGCGTCCCTTTCCAAAAACCACGGTTCTGATTGCGGCCCACCCTTAAAATTTTAAAACATGTGCACCTTCTAACCCTGCAATGGAGCGTGGCCGTTGATCTTGTGATCTGAGATGAGGCTTCCTGATCAATGACCCATCTCTAGCGCTTTAGATCGACGAATCAATGACTAAGATCTGCTTCATGAATCAGACTTCAATAATTTCAATTCTCAAACCACATTTCCCTCTAAGCAAAACCTCCAGAGTTGAGGATCTGATGACGCGTGGCATTCTAGATTTGGACAGTCGAGATCCACTTCGGGTCTCAGGGATTTTGGGACTTCTAAGCACTTCTCATTTCAAATCTCCTGAAGCTCATTTCACCGAAGGCTTGGATCAACTGCCACCTATCCCTTTTAAAACCAACGACTCTTATTCACTTCGAGGACTTTTGTTTTGGCGCTATACTTTGTGCAAGTTTGCACTCCCGAACGTCTGTGAGCCACTGATCTGAATTGTTCCTGGAATCTTCGTCGCCGAAAGATTAAAACTGTGTTTTGCTTATGATTCAATATCGAAATAGACTGTTTAAGAAAGATTCACTTTCATTTCATGGTTGTGACCTGCACGATCAAGGATATGGATGACTGGCTGCGAGTTGAGAAAAAATGGAGACCAGGGCACACAAACGAACAAGGGAAAACATAAAATGATTTTATCATCCGAAGGGGGAAAAAATTCAAGACTCGGCCTATGAAAAGGATAGAGACAGGGAAAATCTATAGACTTAGGTAGAAACCACAAACCCATAGGACTCTGACAAGTTCATGTGATAACATTTGTCTCCATAGGGGATGGCATGCTCCCTGCGAGCTGCCAAGAACAAGTAGTTCCATTGCCTTAGCTATTGGGTTATGGAGTCAAGCTCAAAACATTTCGTCGAAGGTCGACATGTACACTATTCTACTTATAAAAAGGAAAACAAACACACATGCTCCAGAAAGAGCTTATTTATGTGCACTCCTGGACTAATGATTTTTTACATAGTGCTAGGTGAAAGCAAACTTCCACCATAGCCATTCAAGTAACTTCCTAACTGGAATCTCTTTTACTCTGTCAGTGATTGATGGAAGATGATGCAACCGTGACAACAAAATGATCACATCCTTCAGCTTTCCTCTGGATGGCAATGGTGGGATAAGACTTGGAGGCTTCAAATCATGGAGGAAAAGCAACTCCATGTATTCCCCTACAGGCTCATAGAATGAGTGACAAAATCCACTGGGGTGGTGGCAGAAAACATGCTCTATCCTACAGTTGTTCACACACGGCTGGATGTCTCTGGCAAGCGCAGGTGAGTGAATGAATGATGCAGGTTGACTGATCCCAGGTGATAGTTGCTCACTCACAGGCTCAGGGCAGGATATAAACTGCCCATTTGTCTCTCCCTCTTCTTCTTCATGGCTCTCCTAAGGGCCATAGTCATAATCTTCATAAACAAGACCCATGGGAAAGCTCTTCTCTAGGTCTTCTGTAGGCCCAGGATGACTGATTTCCACACAATGTTTTCCTTCATTGAATAAAGGAAAAGGTTCAGTTGCATTCTCTTGGAAATCCTTCATATTCAGCTTAGAATCTGATTCATAGCTGTCATACACACGTTGGATTCTCCCTGAGTCATCCAAATATGAGCAAGGGATCTGCTACTCTTCATCTGAATACACAACTATATCTTTGTTTAAATCTGAGACAATAGGTGCATCAAGGGTAGAATATGCTACCTCTATGGCTATGCAATCCTCAACCTCACCATCATGAGAAGGGATTTCAAGAACATCTGCTCCTAGGACTGGAAAATCCTCTGCGCTTTCTTCAAAAGAGCAACGAACACGATCTGCCTTCAATTTATCTAACCTTGTATAAAGTGATCTCGCTAGCCACACCAACTCATCCAGGGCATCTTCTTCCTCCTCGCAGCCTTCATCCTCACATCTTCCATCCTCATAGATTTCATCCTCATAGCTTTCATTTGAAACAGTCATACCTTAAACAGAATCTTTATATTCTTCACAACAATTATGAAAAATTAACTTAGAAGAATAAAACTTTTGGCAGTGCATATTGAAAGCTACATGAAATTCTCCCAAGGAGGAGATTCTATCATGGGGTAAGGAGTGATACCATTCACAAGCATCTCCTGCTAATGAGAGCATGAACATCTTTAATAATACATCCTCATGATGTATCTCCCATTGATGCATGAGTTCATGAAACTCACAGAGATGCTCTGCAGGGTTGTCCTCTTTACGCTCTTTAAATATGGGCAAAAGATCACCCCATTCATCCATAGTAGGAACAACAGAAAAATTGAAGGGAAGAAACCTTCGAGCCAAGATTTTTTCCATTTCAAAACAATGGAGTCACCACTGGATCCTTTAATCATGGAGTTGCCAAGTGAATGATATGCAGTCTAAATGTGTCTGGTCTTTGTTCACCATCAAAGACCAAATATGATCGTTGTCAATCTTCCAGGGAACTTTTAAGATAAGAAAGCAACTACTAAAAGCCTTCTCGAGAAAAATTCTCCGGGTCAACTTCAGGTGAGCTAGAGGCAGCCACAACTGAAATAGTGGAGTCTCCAGGTGGAAGCGCAATCTTAAATGGTTCTGATATCTGATGCACCTTCAAAATTAGAAGCTCGTTGTTGTTCTATCCTAGGGAAATGTCTTCAATTCATTCCCCAACAACGGTGCCATAAATGTTAGCACTAGAAGTCACCTTCAGATTGCATAGAAGGTAAGCTCAGTACCCATCAGTTATGTGAGTGTAATTGAATTTTAAGAGGTCAAATGGAGAAGAATCAATGATAATAACGTTCTAACTCAGAAATCTGGACTAGCATGCACAAGCAATTGAGGTCTTGGATTAACTTCAGTCGGTAAGTTGGAGTAAAGGTGAGTAGAAGCTAGACTTTGGTGAGAAAGGTGTAGAGGTAGAAACCACAAACCCACAGGACTCTGACAAGTTCATGTGATAACACTACAGATCCCACTACTTGCTACAGATCCAACTCCTTGTTATGGATCCTCAAAATCTGTTATGTTCCATCATTTGCTACAGATCCTTGAATCCCTACTTTGTTTCATTTTTTACTACAGATTCTCTAAGGTTTGCTTTGTTCTACGATTTTCTACAAATCCTCGAGCCTTGCTCTATTCCACCATTTTCTATGAATCCTAGAGATTTATTTTTCCATATGCTACAAATCCTCAAGTCGTGTTCTGCTCTATTGTTTTCTATGCATCCTCGCACTCTGATTTGGTTTTGTCATTAGTTATTGATCCATGGGTTTCATTGTTGTTACATGCATGTGCTTTTGATCTACATCCTTATGTTGTTGATGTTATCACTATTCTCATCAAATGATCCCACCATCATTAAAAAATATTGTGGGTAAGTACAGAGTTACAATCTCTCCTTTGTATTTACAACAATCATTAATTTCCTTGTTCATGCATGGAGGGTACCTTTCCCATGTTTGATTTCCATGTTAGCCTGCTAAGGTCAACATGTCCCTTCAATCGGTGGGGGGGAATTTGGTCTAGTCACCACTTGGTGCATGTGATTCACTCACCACCATTTACCTGCACTTCATTGTTGACATGACCTATTATCACTCCCCACCTTTTTCTGTAATCATCACATTAATTACCATTATTAAACTTGTTAATCATTGTCTTGCCATATGATTTCTCCTTATTTAGTCAATTGTTGGTGTCTTCGTTGATGTTATGTTGGTCACCACCCTCTATATTTCCAAATTTGGTCAACATTGGCTCAACATTTGTTGTCACTCCCCTGCAACCCCATTTTTCATTACTCCTCTAAATCGCATTCGTTGTTACTCTGCTTTGTGACTACTCCATGTATCCATTATCACTATTGAGAGCGCAATGGGTGGGTCTGCTATATGTTATGAGCATGTTAATTTAGAATAGTTATAAAGCAATCCAAAGGTGCTCCAAATTTTTAGGAATGTATGTTGGCTCAACGATTTTTAGCATTCACAAGAACTTGATACAGTCGTTGCACTTGACTTTGCTCAAAATTTTTAGTTTTCTATTTCTATGGTTCAGTGTCTACACATACATGTAATAGAAGAAAGCATTTATAGGGTGATGGGTCTACCTCGAATAAGGGATCATTGGTTTGAACGATGTGTCACATTCAATTAGGGTCATATTGACTTCCTTGTTGGTGATGAAGTTGTAGAAGATCGAGGAAAATGGGTTAAGTGGTGGTCATTAAGACGACCATGGTTCGAGGTAGCTTATTTTGTATAGAAGTATATTACCAGTGATGGGAATCACAACCTCCTCTTTGATTATCATTTGAAGTTGCTAACTCGTTTACAATATTAAAGACTCATCAATATGCCTTACTTCATGTTGAGGTCACTACAACTCATGGCTAAAAATGTAAGATCAAGTATAATTACCCTACCACTAGTTTAACGCATCATGGTCTGATCAAACTATTAGTAGTTAATGCTCTCTCCTATTCAAATCAAACATGGGAGGCATTTCAACAAAGGCCTCCTCAAATTCAATAGGTGGCAGAGGAAGAGCATGCAACAAAGGAATTCCAAGTAGAAGAAGTGCATGCATCAGAGGAAAACATTGTTGTAGAAGTCTAGGAATAAGAAGCATAAGTAGAAAAAACATACATTGTTGTAGGAGTCCAAGTAGAAAAAAGACTAAAAAATATTGAAGTTCCAATAGTATAAGTACAACCTATTGGAATTGAGATGGCAAGGGAAGGTTGCCCAATCATAGAAGAGAATCCATTTGCACCCATAGAAATATTAGATGACCCTGTGACTAAGGTTGTCCCTTCAACCAAAAAAAGGAAAAAGTACAAGGAAGAAATCTCCATTCCAACCCATCCCAAGAAAAGAAGGGTTGATTTTATTCCAAGTAAGTACCATTTAAAACCTTCCTATGGTTTTAAATGGTACTTACAATAATCTAAGTTGCACAAGGATGTGCAATAATCTAAGTTGGGGGAGATGATGGGTCCTTATTTTGTCATATTTTAGCCATGTTTTTTCCTTTTCCTTACATCCTTTGACCACATTTTATCCTCATTATTGATCATTTCCTCATCTAAGTTGGCATATTTTTGTAGAGGTACTCTTTCTCTTATTACTTGGCACTTCATTGAATTATGTTGATGCATTAGGAGGATTTCATATATTCTATATCTAACTTGTAGATTAAAGAATGTTATAGATCATGCTACAAGTCATATGCTACAGATCAAGGGTTGTGATCACAACCTCGACTAAAGTGTGATCACTTTAGTCGGGGTTGTGATCACACTTTCCATTTTATGACATTTTAAAAAAGAGAATGATAACATACCCGACAATGTTTGATACTTTAGTTGGAGAAAACATCAAATAAGAAATTTTGTTTTTACTGAATGGAAAAACTTATTCCCTCTACGCGCTATTAGAATTTTTTTTTAACTTTCAATCATAACATTTTAAAACTTTCATCGAGAGAGTAAGTTTAATTGTGCTCTGATCATTAGAGGAAACTTTCACTTTTCATAAACTTGCACTATCAGAATTCCTTTTACCTTTATTTACGCAACGTGATCAGAGTTATTTTTAACTTTTCGTGAAACTACCTCTGATAAATAAAGTGCATTCGAGTAAAACTTAACTTTCATTGGAGTGCAAAGTAAACTTGTTACTTAGATGAAAGTAAACACTTTCTTTGATAAGAGTCTAAAAACATTTTCATTAAACTTTTTTTACGTAGATTTTATTGAACATTTTAAGGTATGTTGAGGTCTCAACAAGAGGAAAGTGATGACACTTTCAAGTTAAAATAGAAGGAATTGATGTGGAACATCAACATACAATCACCAAGGAGGATGCACCCACAACACTCCGAGCTCCCAGGAAAGCACTCCCCTTGTTTCCAATAGATTTAGTTAGCATTTACTTGATGTGTGGGCATTTAGTTAGTTAGTTGCATCTTTCTAGCCTTCAAGTTGCATGCATTAGATTTTATTATTATTTTTCTCAGCCATTGGGTTGTGTGCATCATTGTGTAGACTAGTTGTACATCTATATAAGGTCATTGGCTAGGATGAATAAGATTCAATTGTTTTTTCTTGAGGCTCTTCATTTTTGTTGTTCTTTCTCTCTTGTTTCTATGTTATATAACTTCAGGATATGCACTTTCGTCTTCAAGCTAGGGTTTTTAGTTTGAGAGGCCACAACTCTCCTAAAAAAAGTTCTAACATATAATAACCCTTCGTAACAGGATCAAAATACGAGCTCAAAATCCCTATACAAGCACTAATTCACAAAAATCCTACATTGTTCATATACATTCTTCAAAAACAAACCCAAAAATCTATCTTATACATTCCCATAAAAAGAAAAACACATTACATATGTTCAAAGCATATGTTCAAAGCATAGTTCTCAAGCCCTCACCTCAAAAACATTTATATACATCTCCACTTGAAGTCTCTGGACTCACCAAGAAACCATGATATAAAATTTGAAAATAATTCATAAAGACACTCTCAATTAAAGGAAGGATGATCAAATTTAGAAAGTTGTCTATCCAGAGGTATCATGATGTTTTCATTTTCCGAATTCAACAGTTGTTAGTACGTTATAGTAGACGACATATTTCTTCTGCGGCGTAATTATATGGCCAATGATAAAAGTTATCTAGGCATCTTTTTTTTTTTATCGCATATAATTTTTTGTTCTGAAACACTCTTTTCCATGTATATATTATGTTATTACTGTGCGGTTTTATTCCACCGGAGTGATGTAAATTATAGGCATGTTGTTATGTAAAGCTAAATTGTGTCTATAAAAACCAAGTTCATATTTAT
The DNA here is from genome assembly GCA_010110895.2 of Picea sitchensis. Classification (NCBI taxonomy): domain Eukaryota; kingdom Viridiplantae; phylum Streptophyta; class Pinopsida; order Pinales; family Pinaceae; genus Picea; species Picea sitchensis. Next base: position 243,240 of record SNQJ01S0002396.1, on the reverse strand, counting down.
ATTTTTGTGGTCACTTTTTAGGTAGGGACATAGAGCCATCTTTTTTGGTAAAAATATATATGAGAAAAAAAATTAAATTAATTAATTTAAATTAATAATAATATGTTATTATAATTAAATAAATAATTAGTGTAAAATGGGTTTAGTTTGAGTGGGTTGTTTTGAAAGGTATTTTTTTGTTATCCAAGTTTAATTCCCAAATGACATATTATATCTTTAATAATTTATAATAAATAAATTATTATTAAAAATAATATAATATAATAATAAAATAATAAATCTTTTAAAATTAATTATATTATAAATATTATTATATATAAATTATTATTTACCATTAACATTTTTATAAATATGATTTTAAAATAAATCAAATATAATAGACATTTACTTTTATTGGGATGAAATGAAATATATATGTATTTATATATAAATTATCATTTACCATTAACATTTTTGTAAATATGATTTTAAAATAAATATTAAAATAAATCAAATATAACAGAAATTTATTTAAAATGAAATTTAATTATGTATATGTATCTATCTAATACTTATTACCAATTAAAACTAAAACTCCATAAACACAATTTAAATTACCAAATCTATAACTTTATAAATACAATTTACATAGTAACACATTGTATGCATTCTGCATTTAGATACATTTACATTACACACAGAGTAACACACTGTATGGATTATGATAAACACAGTGTATCCCTCTTCACTATTTTTGGGTACAGTATGCCCACTTTTGACCGCATAAATTGTGAAGATACCACTGTCCTTTTGCTGCAATAGAACTGTACTACATTTTGACCCAGAGACAGCTCTCCTAATTTTGTTGCAATAATACTATATTTTCAAAATATTTCACCTTCTCATCCAAAACAGTTGGATTTTTAGCTACATCCAAGTTGTCTCTTTCACTTTTTTTCAACCTATCCAGCCGCGCCCCCTTGTCGCTGGTCATTCACAAAAAAAAATTTGAAATAGTGAGAACGATGTATATATATCTAACATAAAGCAATACAGTATATAGAAAAAGTGAAAAACGATGTATATATATCCCGCATAAAGCAATACAATACACATATGGAGTTGAGTTCTCACCTGTTACACGTCTCTAGCTCGAAACCGCTTATCTCTGCAACACGAGAAAGAGCTTTTCTCCCAGTTTTAATAACATCGAAACTGTATCACATCTTCTCTTCATGAGTTTCAGAGTCCTGCGTCGTCTTCTTCTCAAGTTTGTATAGGCTTCAGCCTACACTGATCATTTTAACCCCATCGAAGCTCAGCAGGCTTCACACCGTAGAAGACCGGAATAATGGTTGACCCCGACTCCACCATGAACCTGAGTTCATCGAGGCAACAACTTGATTAGGCACAGGTTTCAGAGAAAATAGCGATATGGACAGAGGCGGTTCGATTAGCGTCTACTCTTTGAGAAACTATGTTCTCTCCCGCCTGCAATTCATCCTCTTCCAGAGAGACTCTCAAACGATGTGAGAGGCGCCTACGGTAGAGATGGCTGGCGAAGGTTCTCGTTACATCCGGACCACAATGGTTTATGAAAAC
>SNQJ01S0002396.1:197341-227234 GCA_010110895.2 Picea sitchensis | reverse complement strand
ATAGCACATAAATTTTAAGTCAACTATAAACTAATAGATAGTCGATGAGCAACTCATCGCTATAGTCCCAAGCCTTTGGCAGAGACTAATAAGGATTCAAAACAAATTTTTACCAGCATTTTTTTGTTGTTTTGTTGCTCCTTTCTTTTTCTTTCTGCTGCTAGCGTTCATGCCTTCGATTTTATGTGGCACATGGCTCATGTGAAACTTGTACTATATAAGATAGAATGGGCATGAGGTTTGAACATAGGTCGATGGTAATGGATACAAGTTTTCATTTGTCAATCCTTTTCATGTTCTTGTTATGACTCACATCATATTATTTTCCATTACATTTGTCGATCCTTTTCATGTTCTTGTTATGATTCACATCATATGATTTTCCACCACATATACATATTTTTTTATTGTTATAGAATTTTTTCTTAAATTTTGGTTCACCACTTACATACAATATTGATGTGTTTTTAAGATAAAATGGGTAAATAAAATTTAAGAAAGCTATGATGATAAAAAAAGGGTTAAAATTCACTTTAATTAGTTCTGGTGGAAATATAATTGGTAAATTAAGAAAAAAAAAAAAAAAAACTTTATTACTTTTCTAGTGACAATATTTTTATATTTTTAATTTCATTATTTCAAAATTACGAGTTAAGCATGGTTTTTAAATGGTTTTAATTTTTATACTATTTGAATTTGGTTATATAAAAGGTCAGAATTCTATTGATTTGGAATCTTAATCTTGAGCTGAAATATTAATAGAATTTCCAACAGGTTTGTTTGAATTTGGTTATATAAAAAGCCAGAATTCTATTGATTTGTAATCTTAAACTACTGGAATATCAATAAAATTTCCAACCATTTGGATTCTTAATTTATTGGAATATGTTTGTTTAAATTTGTTGATATCTATAAAAAAAAAATATATTTTATTTTAAAATGGATAGAATTTAATAATTTCTAATTGCACAAAATATTTCTATAAACATTCTTTCTTCAAAAAATTATTTTAGGACAAAATTAGTTAGCTTACCTTATTCCAAAAACAATGGATAAACATGGTCGTGGACAAACAACACGGTTTGTCGTGGATCTACTATCATATGCTAGTGGCAGTGGACAACTGTCCACCAGCTCCTCTCTAGAATGAAAGGCTAAGGTATGAATGATTCAACATTATAGAAAAGACACAAAGTAAATTTAAGGATGAAGAATAAAATCAAAGTGATCCTAATAGAAGGTTGGAATGAAGTGATTTGTACCAAAAAAGAAAATCACCGAGAATAATTTCTAAAAACATAAATTTGAACAAAAATAACTAAAATAAAAACAAAATACAAATGTTGTTAAATTATGGATGATTAGAAAATTTAAAGGTTTCGTAATCTAAAATGAGTAGTGCATTATGTTGGGGGATTGTTGTTGTTCAATTCACCTTATTGTTTACTTTGCATGGTGTCTAAGAAAGGCCTCTAGCAAGGGTATACATCTCGATGTGAAGACTATCTATTGTTTATGTTGTATGTAGTTGATTCGGGACCTTAGTTTACTTAGCTTCAGGTCCTTCCTTTTCCTTCTCTTCCGAAGCTAAATTTTCCTTATAAAATCCCGGCCATAATATTGACACTTCATAAGTTTCATGCAATTAATAATGAAACCAAACAAAGACCTCTATTACATAGGCTATTGACACATCACAATAATTAGCAAACAAAAACCTCTAAGGCTAATGAAACATCACAATAATTAGCACAAGCTTGCATTCATTAAATTTGACGGTTGTTCATGACCTATTAACATGGCTAAAATTAAATTGACATGTCACATAATGCATTTATCTCAAATTAAATTAACACATCAAATAATGTATTAATTAAAGTGATATTCATTGTTTATTTGATTTATTTACCTTAGACAGGTACTTGCAGCATTCCTGTTATTTACCTTGTTCTTCTAGGAAATTTGTATCAATAATCTTGATCACTAATAGTGTCAAGAGAAGATACTTCAAAGATCACACATAAACACAATCAATTTCATATATATTAGTTAAGGAGCTAAATTTAACCCTTACCCTTAAATATAACTAAGAGTAATGACAACAAAGAGTATATGAGAACATTGCAAGAGAGGTGCTTGAGGGTTGCAAGTCTCAACGGTTTTGCATGATGAGCACGTGTAGCTTATGTGTATTTTCGTGTTGTTGCTACTGCTTAGGTCAGTGCATGGAATCCACACGTTAAAGAAAAAAGGTCTTTGGGAAAGCAAGACTTTAACCAAAAAATACACGCTAAAATATAGTCTTTGGGAAACACACCGCAGGGCCTTGTCACATAAGATTTGTTAGATGTCTGTTAGTTCGTTTTGACACACAACATTATGCATGTTTTTTATTTCCTTGATTTTCTTTGCCACATCTAGTCTCTTATGTTTTACCAATTGAATTATGAATACATTGCACTAAGTCCTTTGTATTTTTGTCTCAAAATTTTGAATTTTTGAATCATCGGATAGTCTATGAATTTTTGTATCAATTGTGTAGTAAATAATCTTTAGCATGGCCTGATCTGGTAATGAGGAGAAAAGTCACTTGTCCACAGAGGGTAAGGTGAAAAATTCTTGCTCGAGAAAAGGTAATTTATTGCTCACCCCTTAGCTTAGGGTGAGAAGAACAAGGTTAGAGTGACCTATTATTAGTCTAGATGTCCCCAATTTAATTCTAGCTTTCATTCACGCAATTAATCCCCCGACCTCCGTAAAGTTGAGAAGTCTTCCAAATTTGTTTGTTAAAATCAGAATCCTCCTAGATAGCCTCTGCATCCATCCTCATGGATTTCTTTGAATGACCTCTCAAATTTTACATCTACCTCTAAGTGCCTTCTTGGGTGGGAGCTTTCCAACAAGTTTTTGGTAAGTCCTAAGATCTTTGTTAATAGTAACTTTATTTACAACAACTATAAATCTACTTGTATTGGAATATAATCTACTTGTATTGGAGGATAAATTAAGCTGGAAGTTTTACTAATTTATTTCTCCATAATGTAAGATCCCTCCTTGTGAAGTGGTTATTTTAGAAGTGTTTTATGGTTCTTCAACATGTAATTTCAAATGTATTGCATAGGTTTTGATATGTATATATAAAATTTGGAGGTCCCCTGACACTTCAAGGGTGAGGAACAAGATGTTGTATGCCACCTTAAAGGACACATTTCAGAGGGAGTTGGATGGTGTCCACTATGAAGTGCATGCAAAAATCCCATTGTGTTGGTCATCTATGTTATGAGAGAGAGTGCACGATGGTGTTTTATTCTTGTTATAGGTTTATGCTCAATGTGGAGTTGGTTTCCTTTATGATCTATATGAGAACATTTGTTATAATTTGTTGGCCATTGCTAATTTTGGTTGTGTTTGTTATCCACATTTTGGTTATGGGATGATAATATGATCATGTTATGATGATAGAAGATCAAACTCTTCTTTAAGAACATTTTCCAGAAGAAAGTTACATTAGTCATTTTCTCAAAATCATATTTTAAAGAATGAATGCCTTGTGATTATATCATCTACTTGGAAATCATATTCCGCCGGAGTTGCACTCATTGAAATCTTGGACTTTCATATGTTAATGGTTAGAGATACTTGGAAATGTTTTCTAAGGAAGAAAATGAATAAATTCACCGACTCTTCTAGAAGGAATCTTCTAGAAGGATGAGTTAGGTTGAATGGTTGGCAAAGTAATGGCTTTCCAGATATCTTGGGATTATTCCTATCCAAGTAACTAATCAATCTTCTATTATATAATGAGGAGATTGCTTATGGAAAAAAGGTTAACAAGTTAATAATCAAGCAAGGCAGGCAAGCTAGCTAGAGTTTGATAGGATATCTGGTGCAAGACTGTGTGGAGGATTGAAGCTATAGTAGAAAGACATTACAAGTGATCATTTGTGGTTGAACTTCTTCATGCATGAGCAAGTGTATTATTAATGGAGCTTGGAGCCATCGAAAGGGAGATCTACAACATCAAAGACTCCGAGTTGTATATTTCTCTTCAGTTAATGCAATATATGAGTATGTCCCTTTCCCATAATGATGATGTCATCTTATTACATGATTCCTTGATCGCATGTATAGACTAGGTATTGAATATTAATGCTGTTGTGATTGGTTTGTGTTGTTATGATTGAATGACACAAGAGCATCGGAGCGAAGCTGGAGCAACAGAGACCTAAGGAAAGAGTTCTTAAGGTATGTCCATGATCCTTGGCTCTTAGTTCATTCAATAGTTAGATCTAGGAAAGAGTAGTGATACATTACGGTTTGTTCGAGATCGAGGTGGATCTAGGGAGATTGGTGTGTCCGGCCTCACGAATTTATCCATAAACAAATTGGCGACTCCTTTGGGGAACAATACCTTTTGTCTTTTGGTTTCTTGACTTTATGTAGCCATTTTCTCTTGTTGCCTTTTCTCCTAATTTGTAAACTTCTAAGTCCTCAGGATACCACAGGAACACTATGCAGTTTATAACTAAAGTTGAATTTTGTTTGATTTTGAAAATTTTCTCTACTTCATAGATTTCCGCGTTCTGCTTATTGACAGCCTGCGGAAATCTTGAGTATCTGCACCTTGCCTATATAGTCCAGCGCGGAAAGTCCGCATCTTGCACATAACTAGACTTCTTGAAACTTTAGTTTCTCGCACTGTTTCCAAGGCTTGCCTGCGGGCAGAGTTTGAAAATTTTTGATTTCAAATTTTGATTTTTCCCATAGCTCAGGAAGGTTGATTAAAAAAGGTTTTGACACTTCACCTCATTGGTTTACTTATCTTTTTCTTAGTTTGCTTACCCGATTCACGATCTAGGGGTTTTTAAGCTTATTATTGCTTAGGTCACTTGACTTTCATCCTTTAGCCTTTATTGACTTTCTTCTTCTCTCTAATTACTGGAGTTGATTGTCGTGTTGGTTAGAGATCATTGATTGATTGAAAGTTAAGAGTTTAGTGTTTCTTAGTTAATTATTGTTTTCAAAAAAGGCAATTTCATTTGTATTAAGAGACTCCTTGTTTTGCTTTGTGTTCTTACTATCATTGAAAGTTTGGTTGGGTTATTTGATTGTTTGTGTGTGATTATGATTTTTCTTTCTCATTTGAGTTCTTCTTGGAAAGTGAACTTTTGTTTTCTTTCAAGCATTGTTTTGCTTTTGTTGCGAACTTTGAAAATCAAACTTGTTAACTTTCAGAGCTTTTGAAGTTTTGAAAAAGACAATTGGAAATAATTAGTTGATGCATGATTATTTGTGTTGATCTTTAAAGGAAATTGAGATTTGCATAAGCAGTGATTGCATTTGATTTGGAAATCGTCTTCTCTCTCCATAGCTAGGATTCATTGAATAAAGCGATTACATTTTCTTCATATCCTTGCATTCTTTGAGTCGAGAATCACATTACATGAGTTTCACTTCCGTTGCCTTTGAGGTAAACATGACCATTTAAAAACTTTGCGTAATATTTAAATTGATCTAGTAACTCTTTTCTAGGGCTCATTTCACCAACATATAGCTAGGCTAGTGCTTTGGAATAGGAAGAGATACACTCTCCAAAGCTTAAAACACACATAGTATCTTGAGAATAGGAATGTAAAATTCCATTGGCACTATTGTCACAGGAAGCCCTTCTAACACAAAGGGTCAAAAGCGATACCGTCGCATTGGTGAGATACTAACTTTCTTTGTGTTAACATCTGATGTAGAGGTGCATGTGCGGGGAGGTCACTAGAGTATACTACAATTATGAGTGGAAGCCTTTGGAGTTGATTTCGGGCTCGATACCACATGCGTGTGGATGGTGGCGACTGTTTCCCCAGGTAGTACGGTTGTCTGTGGTAACCTTAGTAGCTTTTCTCTCAAATTACTTGCAAGGTGTCTGTGAAGGGGAAAGTCTTCGCAGTACACAGGACTCGGCGTTAGCCAAATACACTCGAGCTCCTTGGAGGTAAATCCACAATTGCTGCGTGGAAGCTTGCACCAGGGTTTAAGTCCGTTAAGCAGGTTGTAAGTCCGTTAAGCATGTTGTTAACGTAACTTTTCCACCTTAGTAGCCCCTTCTCGTCTGCGTTGTTGCGGCCGTTGGATTTCATCACCAACTAGTGGCTTATGAATTAGAAGGTTTTGTTTGCTTAGTGATTGCTTCTAGATTTTTGTTTACTAGGGTGTGATGTTTTGTTTCGTAGGCGATCCATAGAGGATTTCGGTTGGGACTTTTGTTACTATTTACAGTACTCCTCCAAGCGTTAAATAGGATGCAAGGTTTGTCAAGACATCCCGGGCTTCTGAACCTTTGCCATGGCATGCGGGGTATACGAGGACTCTCCTCATACGGGTGATATCCCTCTTGTGCCTTTAACACGCGTGGACGTAAGTGACGTCCCGTAAGTCTTTACACCACCACCACAAGTGGACCCTACTGATCCTCTTGCTGATCCTCTGTTGGATTCCAATTCGCGGTTCGGTTGAGGATTTTCGCACTCGTTGTGGTGAAAGACCTGGTGGACGTTTTCATCTTTCTAGTGATGATCTTCCTCCTCGATTGATCGGTGGGCCTTCTCCGCGGTGTAGTAGGCGAGTCCTTCTTCAGTGGGAGTGATTTTCGGCCAGTTTGTTTAGTCCTGCGTCTCCACGGAGTCTCACGAATCAGAAATTACACCCGGCTGACTACAACTTGTCGTTTTGTTTTACCTCTGAGATGGCTCATCTTGCAAACACTTCTGATGTTCAAGCGAATAAACCTTCAGCTTGCCCTATTAATACCCGGAGGACTTGACCCAGTTAATCAGCGTTACCTCGGTACCATGCTTTGAATCCGCGTTAGATGTCCCACATCAATGCCTCCTGGAAACCCTGGCGCTGGTTCTTCAGTTGGTCCTCAGTTTCCTGGACATCTTATCCCTGGTTTTATACCAACACTCTCTCAATTTTCCACTGGCAATTTTTAATCCTAGTGGTACTATACTGATCGTTGCACCTAATGTTCAAATTCCTGTAGGTGGACTAGGTGGCACTTTTCCTTTTCCCGGAGAAACCATAGTGTCTACACAACCCCCGGTTGGAACACAGTTTCCGTGTGGGAGTGTCCCTTTAATGGGGGACCAAAATCGCCTTTAGGCCAAAACATTCCTCCCGCTCTGGCTCAGTATTGGACTCAACATTTTGCAAAAGTTGAGTCCCCTCAAAATCTTGGGGAGCAACAAACTATCCCTACTCAAAGCCAACCATATCCAGGGGTGACAAATCCTATTTGGGGTTGTTCCATCCTACTCAACCCGGTCTCTACCGAATCAAAGGTCATATCCTTGGGGTTATTACGCGATTCTACCACCACAGGGGCAACCGGGATCTTCTCTCTGAGACCCAAGCGCATATCTGCTTGGTTCTGGAAGCGGGGTCTTCTTCCACCCCAGAGTCACCGGTACCCTCAGGTGAAGCGACAATTGCCTTTTCTTGCCACTTTGGATTTTCAGTTTATCTAGGATTTTGAATGATCTATTCATCACTCTCCCCAATGGCACCTTTATTCTGCCAAAACTCCCATCGGACGTTAGAAATTCAATGGGAAGGCAGGGGATGACCCTGATAATCATGTCATGACTTTCCATTTGTGGTGTCGTCTAACTCCTTGATGGGCGACTCCATTAGACTGCGTCTTTTAAGCACCTGCAGTCTTCTGCTGCCCAGTGGTACATTGAATTACCGGGTTTCTTTTCAGTTCAACACTCTTTCCATGGATTTCCTAACACACTACGAGTTCTGCGTCCGTTGCGATCACAGGTGAGATTTTAACCTCCTTTAAGCGAATAAAGCTGCTCATATCTCGTCACATCCGCTTGAGTGTGACGAAGGGCGTCTCGTGGCTTCGAACTTCACGATCGATTCTTTGGTAGAGATGGTTTACAAAGATCATTTGTAAAACAAATTGCGAAAGACATTGCCATGGGGGGTTATTCTTGAAAACGGGATGATAGTCGTCAATATTTAGATCTTGTTTGATAGCAAGCAGACGCTGTCGACTTATTGCGATTTACCTCGTCGAATTTGCTTCGGCACTTCTCATCGATTGCTTCTCATGCGGTATGGTGTGATTGGGACTACTCAGGCCCACTCACATTCCGTGTCAAATAAGACCCTCAAATCCAATTCTTCTAACGTTCAAAATGCCCCGTCTCCTGCTCCTCCGCGGTGGAATTTCCGAGGAAGTGAGCGGCTATTCCAAACTACAGGCCGTAAGAATACCAAAATAGGAAGGGGAGAGGCAGAATAAGGAGAGAAAGAGCGTATCAACGAAGCGGCCAAAATCTGCTGGCGATGAAGCGGATAAAGCGCCAAATCACGTTATCCACTTATGTGTAATGATGATCCGCTACCGCAGTTGTCCGAGACATGTCGAAGTTCATAAGTTCCTTCCAGCAACATCGAAACCTTCTACTCGTTTGTCTTGTCTCAACCTTTCCCGTCTCAACAATAGGCTCCGTTGGTCATTCATGATCAACCCTCTACATCTCCACAATCTTATGTTTTAATGTGCAGGTGAATCAAGGCGATGCGGTTACACTTACCACTCGAGGCAAAGATTATAATTCCTCTAAAGAAGGTTGATGATACACCTCTGATTTGGTATCTGCTTCTCCGCCAAATCCATACCAGACCCTCTTCATCTCGAAGGAGCCGAACCTTGTCACCGGTTATCTCTGACCACCCCGAAAGGTGTTGTTAATAAATCGACATTCAATCCTCATGCGGGTGCGGCTTTCGGAACTATAGTATTGTAGAAGATGCGGCCGAGGCACCTTTAGCGATATGCGCGCTTGAAGTCGCCAGTCTGTGGAAGCGCGGCGAAGGGCTCTGTAGAAAGCCATAGGTGGAATTGATCCTGCGGATGAAGATTTGATAGTCTTTGACTTGAGGCAGGCATATCCCGAGGTTACCCGCACAGCCGGCATTCCAAATACAAGTTGTTATTGCCGATAAGAGCATTTGTCGAACAGTTGTTGATGAGTGTGCATCTACGTGTGTTATGTCTTTCCTTGTTGGAAAGCTATCGGCTCTCAACGTTAGCAAGTCTAAAAACACCTTGCGAGGCCTTAATGGCTCTGGTTTCAAACCTCACGGTGTTCTGCCATCGTTGCCTTTTACTCTTGAAGGTAAGACCGTTCAAGTAGAAATAGAAGTTTTTGATACTCCTCTTGATTATAATCTTACGCTGGCGAAGTTGGTCGATTCTATCGTCTTTGTTATTATCGACCCTTTTTAGGTGTTTTCGCGGCTTTCCTCCTTCGGGGAAAGGTGAATTCACGGTCGATCAACTCGCCTTCTTTAATCCTGATACTCATACGGGCAACATGCAGTTTATAGCAAAACCAGGTTATGAGAATGTTGTAGGTCTCTTGAAGATTCATGCGTTGATGAATTGCATTTTCCATCTCGCCACCTCCCAATATTCCGAGCCCGAAGTTTGCGTCTATTCATATGATCTCTACTATGCCTCATTGAACTTCCGGGTCTCTGTGACCCTTGGATGGTACGGGCACGGAAGTCATGTTAAGTTTCGACAGCGTTATCGCGTTAAGTCTAGTTGAATCCTATTACCAAGCCATTCAATCGACCACTCCCTCTATTTCTTCTTGGCGTGAGTTGTCTGGATCCCTTAGGTGTTGTCTTCCGTGGCAGATGATCATGTACGTTTTACAAGACACCACTTGGGGCGATGGACATCATCGTTCCATACTTTCTAGAATTAGCGGACTCTCGATAATTATCGTAGTTCCACATCAGGTAAGCGTTATTGTTATCTCTTTGTTCCTCGATTTACACACCAAGATGTGTTTGCTGAGGGAACCTTAGTAACATTTCGCTTACGATACCCATAGATATTTCCGTGGAAGCGAGGGATAGTTGAGAATGTTAATATTGGAGCGTCGTGTTCTCCAGAAGAAATTGAGTAAACAACGCTTCATTGTTCAAGGAATTTGCGATATCTTTGGCGGAGTTATGAGAATCTGGGAAGTATTGATCCGTCTATAGTACAGCAAATCAAAGCGTGCCGAGACCAAACCCAGGTCGGCCCGGCATGTCGTCTGTCCATCCGCGTAAGCAGGCTATTAAACTTTCGAGGTTGAAAAACTTCTGAAAGCCGAATTTATTTATCTGTAGCGTGTGAATGGGTTTCAAACCCTGTGCTGATCGATAAAAAGGTGGTAGTATTCGCGTTTGTGTTGATTATGGGATATCAACAAAGCTTGTCTAGGACAATTTTCCAACTCCTTTAAATTCGACCCGGATCGTCGATGATTGTCGTCTTGAAATCTTTTCTCATGGGCCGGATTTTTAGGGCTATAATCAAATCAATATATCGGACCAACATAAAGCGGCTTTTATTTGTCCTTGGTACTTTCGCCACCAGTAAGCTTCCTTTAGGTCTTAAGAGCAGCAGGTGCTCACGTTCAGCCTTGTATGTCCCTCGCATTCCGCGATATTAAGCATATTTTTCAACCTTATTTTGACGATTTGCCGGCTCACTCTTCACGTCGAGTCGATCACCCTATATATACATCTCAAAATGCGGTTTTTATTCATTAACCGATTACATCGCGTGCGGCGAATCCACATAAATGTGTTTTAAGTAGAATCCGGGAGACTCCTTGGTTTTATTGTTTCCGTCATGGGATCGGGGTGGATCCTATTAAGGTTGAGGAGATTCTTAACCTCCCTCCTCCTTCTTCTTTACCGGTTACCCAAAGTTTGCGGGGAAAGCAAACTTTCTCGATAAAGCTTCATCGAGAATTCTGTTGAGATTACTTTCGGGGTTTCACGAATCTTTTAAAGAAAGGTTTTGAGTTTATCTGGGATAAAGTTGACAATGATGCCTTTGAAGCATTGAAATTGTCCCTTACAAAAGTTACTCTTCTTTTTCCTCGGGATTATGGTCAAGATTACTTTCTTTATTTAGCTCGTCGAGGTATACCATGCGACATGGTTCTGGATTCGAGATGATGACCACGGCCAGACATGTTATATATTAGAATTGGTTGCTTCTCTGGAAATTAAATATCAACATGTTGAAAAAGGCGGCCTTATGACGCCATTCAGCGGTCCAAGCGTTTTCGTCATTATATTCTCTTTAGGAAGACTACAGTGATTTCACTTTGTAACCCCATGCAACATATATTGACTGGTCAATTGATGGGGGGCAAGTACTCCAAGTGGATTATTCTCCAGGAGTTGATCAGAGTTGATGTGCCACATCGAAGAAGTCTCTAGTTTATGCTGAGTTGATTTGTGACTTTCCACATCGCCGCAGCGGAAAAGTGGCGGTTGATTTGTTACGACGAGTCACTTTTCCTTATAAATTCCGGCGATATGTGAATGCGGAGATATCATTATATCTCCAAACTTCGGACTTTTCGGCCTGCTTTGTCTAGCGGCAGAAGGCAATACGTCGTGTTCGTTATCAAGAACGTAATTATATAATTCTCGGTGATACTCTTTATAAATCGAGGTGTTGACTCGTGTTCGGCGTTGTTTAACTTTTTGAAGAGGCGAAGCTTTAAATGATTGCCATAGGGCATGTGGTGGTCGCTTAATATGCGGGTATGCTCTTTTGCTTTCGAAAATCTTCGTCTTGGGGATAATTTTGGCCCTCGTTGTTTTAAAGATTGCATCACTTCTGTTGTTCAAAAGTGTCATGCATGCGACCTGTCGGAAGATTCGGTCACATCAGCTCCCCTTCACCGCAATGAAATCCAATAAGGTCCTTTTACTTAGGAAATGGGGCATTGATTTCATGACATGTCACCCTCACTTTCCCGGGGGGCATAAGATTTTACGATATTATGGCCGTTGATTTATTTCACTAAATTGGGCGGTAATCTTGGGCGATTGATAATATTGGGAAGACTGCAGCACTTTTCTATTCAACCATGTCATCCTTTCGTTTTGGTGTTCACCGGTCTCGTCGCCGATCATGGTAGCGGTACTGAAACCAATATGATGAACTACGGAGAAGTTAGACGCCGTCGCGATAGTTCAACTCTATTATCCCACAAGCTAATGGCCAAGTGAAGCCATTAACAAGTTCTTATCACTATGATTGACGGATGATGAATACATAAAACTGGTTGTACCTGATATTTATTTTTCGGCATTGTGGAAACGTGTCGAGCATCTGTTAAATTACGCAGGTTTCACACCTTTCGATTAGTTTATGGCATGGAAGCCATTCTACCTATGAATCACGAGATTCCATCTTTGAAACCCATTTTGTGGGGCGCTCACCCAACATACGACCGAAGAAGAGCGTCTAATTATATCTAATGCGTTTGATGAGACTCGCCGTCGATGCTTTTAGTGATGAAGCCGGAAAAGAAGCGTGTTATTTTGATGTAACAAACGTATTTAAACCTCGTGTCTTCTGGAGATCTTGTTCTCTATATGAGCAAGATAAAGGCGTTTTAAATTTTGGAAAATTGAGCCAGCCGTAGTGAAGGCCTTATATTGTGAGCAAAGTTTTGACTGACCAAGGGGCATATGAGCTAGTGGATTACGATGGGATACCTTTGAGTGAACTTAGAAATGGGTTATTACTTAAGGAAATATTATGCATGAGTCATTGGTGCATCAAGTATTTGTATATTTTTATGTATCATACTAAATATGTGTGATTACTTTTTGGTTTTGAGTTTGGCGTTATTTGGTCTTTACCCTTACGATTCACGATGTGTTTTGATTGTAGGATATTGAATTATTACGGCTACCTTATTTGGAAACTACGCCGTGGTGCTAACCATAGTATAGGTCAAAAGCCATGTTGCTTGGGCTATCTATGCCCAACTAACGAGCTTATATCTTTATAATATAATCTCATCAAATGTCGTTAGAATATCTCTGATACGTTTGGTTGTGACTTGATTTCCTTGATTAGTGAATTACTCTGGCCGGTAATGTTTATTCTATTAGAAGTCCTACATTTTTAAGAGTTTATTTGCGATTTCGCCTCTTGGAAAAGACATTTTGATTATATAGAATAACAACACATTCCAAGAAATCTTAATACATTACCCGAATCGCGTTAGCTAATTATGTATTAAGCGGACTTTTGAACAACTTATAAATCAAACTACATGCATGCAAATGTAAAATTAAGCGATGCGTATATATATATATATATATATATATATATATATATATATATATATATATATATAATGATCAAAAGTTTTGTTACAAAATATGTCCAGGAACCAAAAGATCAAAATGGAAGCCCATGGTTTCTACATAACAACATCATGACATCAATGATGATCAGCGATAGCATACTAAATCCTAACTACTCACGGAGAAAACAACCCATGGCCGGGAATACATGATTATGGCGTTGATCATTACGTGGGACCTCGTCAAGGTATGTCTGGAGATGTCGTGCATTAAACCCTCTAGATTTTGCTCCTCACGGTGAAGTAGTCACAACATCTTTGAGGAGCTGGAATTACTCCTTCTCCTGCAGCGGCTGGTCTAGGAGAACTCAGCCGTTATTGGGCTAACATCGCAGTATTGATCAATATATTTTGGTGTTAGTCTTCGGCATAAGTTACAAAACCAAAAACATTTGATATAATGAAAACACAAAAACATCTTAAAATTTGAAAAGTTGGTGACCTTCTTACCAATGTCTCCCCGCTGTGTATCCTCGGGGAAGGGCGAGGTCGGGATCACCTCGGAAATCCAGGCAAGCATATGCATAGTCCTCAACCACCACCACCTGGTTCCGGAGCCAATCAAAAAAACGATCATCATATTTGAAGATCGGTCCTGCTACATGCCTCACCATGAGCTGGCACCATCGAAGAATACGTGGTTCCCTAGGACCAGAGAACTGCCAGTCTCCCTGAAGACTATACACTGGGACTCTCGCAGAAGAAGGATACTAACGGTGATCCATAACCAAATTGATTGAGGTCTCCGCGCCTGTTGTTTGTCAACTATTTTTTAAGATTGCTTAATCGGCATCAACCCAGTTGAAAACCGGGGCTCAAGACACTCAAGGACATATTGAAAATAGCTCTTTAGGTATATGAGAGAAACCTTTGCCCATACCATATGAGCTATAGTAAACAGAATAGTGCAAAGAGTGATGTCAGTCACTCCATTGATAACCACTTTCCCCTTTCGTCTCTCCGCCTCACGGTACCGCATTAGTCTGCGGTACTGGCTCCATTTTTCGCCACCTCTGCGGCGCCGGAGTTAAAGGCGTATATACTTATACGGATAATCCGGTTAGGAAGTAAGTATCCTCGATATCAATGGTCGGTGATATGGACACCCACATGAAAGACTTGTTGGTCCGGATCCCACTTTTGAACTAAATGTTTCAATAGGCGAACTTGGGCTCTCATGCGATGGAAGTATTTCAGAAGCCCACGGTTTCTTAAAGCATTGATTGTTGAGGTGATTCGGAGGCATTGTTTTCATATTCATGCTCACGTTCTCTCCATTCTAGCACCATGGTATGGCTATTAACTTGCACAACAACCATAGGAGAATAGTCAACATTTTGAATCTCAAGGGAATTGGTTATTTATGAAGTTAAAACGGTAGGTAAAATTTTACTAAATCTGAATTGTCATGGTGACCTTAATACGATGCGGAATTTCCTTAGCGTAATTATATCTGAAACTTTAGATTTCCATGGTCAAGGGTAACTGCGGAAACATTAGGGATTTTAAAAATGTTTCATAACTTAACCTTTAACCATCAAAATCATCAAAATAAACCATGAAAAGATAGGATTGAACACTCACCTTTTGGTCAGACGGTTTGTGATTTGGTGCCGGAGCTCGAGCTGGCACGAAGATCGGTAAAATGGTAAATTTTGCACTAAATGAGTATTTGAGTAAATCAAATAGTGAAAATGGAATAGTAATTGGGTTTTATTTACTTTTTACTATTCAAAGTGGGTTTTTCATTTCATTTCATTATTTTAATTTATTTAAAACCTAATTACTAATGTAAAATGAGTGAATGACTTGCAGGACCCTACTTGAGATGATTATGGATCCAGAACTTTTACGATATGGGGTGAAATAGTTTGTTTTCTATGGTTTGACTTGAAACCACGAGTGACTTTTTTCCGTTCTAGCACTTGTAAAAATTTAGAACGAGATCGAGCATTTTTTTATCTCTTTTCCGGGCACCGTTATGGATTTACCACGAAAAGGAACCCCCACGGGTTGACTTTAAGCCCTTTTCCGCGACTCCTAAACGAAAAGATTCTTGGCGACCTTGCTATTTTCATTTCGTTAAAGTATTTGAATCACATCCTCGGCGATAGTTTAACCCTTTTTCGGTCTCATTGGATTATTATACGAAAAGGCAGAGAGTTCTCTTTTAAAGCGTTTTCCAAACTCTATAATCTTGAAAAACCGAGTTTTCTATCTACGGATTTCGTTAAACAAACATTGACAGACGAGTGATGGGACCGAACCACTCTTCTTAGGGTTCGTTAAAAATACTCAGGGAGACTCGTCCAGGAAGGATGAGCCTATTGACAATATATGTGATCCTCTTCAAGCTTAAGTAAAAATAAAGAGGTACTTGCCGGCAATGGTGGGGAAAATTTGGGAAAGGATAATGACCTTGTTGTATTAATTAGCGATGGGAGTATCGGCTCTTGAACATGACACCCTCTTTTTCATCATTTGAAGTCGGTTTTGGTAATCCATTTGTCTCTCATTGATTTGATTACAAGGTCTTTCCATGTGTCATTTGAGTCAATCTTTGCCAAATCATTGGTCATATCATCCATATGTTCAAAATTTATTCATTTTAGAAACCTTTTTGAGTCGGCCATCTGCGGTTATCTTTTCATTTCAAGTCGGTCTTCCACTGTGTCCAAAGTCCAATTGCCACATACTCTGTTTCACTTTTAAAAGCTCTGTTACTTATTTATCCTTTGATGGGGGATACGTAAGACTGACAGCGAGTCTTCCCTAAAGTCGACATCGGCATTATCCGGGATAGAGACTTAGAAATTATTTAGTACCTTGGAACTGCATGCCTCAATGGCAGAAGTCTTTGCGCTTTTAACTTGATGGGTTTGCATCATTGACCTCCGATTAAAAGATTCCATTAATTGTTGACATCAAACTCATTTATTCACAATTCATGGACTGTACTATAGTACCTTAGAATTCGTGACATCAATGGTGATTTCCTACGCACTTGTTAGCGGTATACATCGTGTTAGGTAATCAAGTGGTTTCTACATGTTCAACTTCAACACATGTAAACACGTAATTCGATTCATACTTTGGGTGAGGATTGAAGACCACGGATATTGATATTTCTGATCGAGGTTGCGATGGAGTATATGTATAATTTATGACACATAGATCAGCGTAATGTTTATTGGCTATGTTGTCTTGATTTTAAATTTCCTTACCGGATCCACAGTGTATTCCAATTAAGAACATTGCTATAAGTGCAACATGGATCCACGGTGTATGATTGGTAGCCATGACCTTTGTTTATGATCTTTGTCGATCTTTGATGGAAGTATGGGAATGCCTACCTCGGAATAGATATACATGATATTCTCTTGCGATGCTTGGATGTTTTGCGAGGTCTCAGATTAGATGGTCTTTGCCCTTGACACACATCATGACTTACAAAGTCAATCGTATCCTTTGGTTCCACTCTCCCGGAGCTTTAGGGGCGATGCATTATCCACATTTTTGGTTATCGGGATGATAATATGATCATGTTATGATGATAGAAAAGATCGACTCTTTTAAAAATATTTTCCAGAAGAAAGTTACATTAGTCATTTTCTCAAAATCATATTTTAAAAGTGAATACTTGTAATTTGATTATATCTTGTCTAGCGAGTATAATTCCAGCGAGTTGCACTCGATTGAAATCACGGACTTTCCGCGTATTAATGGTTAGGGTGGAAATAACTACAAAGGAGAAAATGAATAAATTCGACTCTTCTAGGAATCTTCTAGAAGGATGAGTTGAGTTCGAATGGTTAGCCAAAGTGCGGTTTTCGAGATATCTTGGGATTATTCCTATCCAAGTAACTAATCGATCTTCTATTATATAATGAGGAGATTGCTTATGAAAAAGGTTAACAAGTTAATAATCAAGCAAGCTAGCTAGAGTTTGATAGGAGATCTGGTGCAAGAGTGTGTGGAGGATGGAAGCTACAGCAGCGAGACATTACAAGTGATCATTTGTGGTTGAACTTCTTCATGCATGAGCAAGTGTATTGTGTCGAGGAGCTTGGAGCCATCGAGGAGATCTATGACATCAAGGATCGGGTTGTATATTTCTCTTTCGGTTAATGCAATATATGAGTATGTCCTTTCCCATAATGATGATGTCATCTTATTACATGATTCCTTGATCACATGTATAGACTAGGTATTGAATATATTATTAGCACTGTTTGTGATTGGTTTGTGTTGTTGTTATGATTGGGCCGGCACAGAGCATCGGAGCGAAGCGAAGTGCCAATTAGCGAGGCGTTCAAAGGTATGAACATTATCTATTTCTCTTAGTTCATTCAATAGTTAGATCTAGGGGAAAGAGTAGTACATTACTGATGATTTTATTTCGAGATCAGTGGATCTGCAGGAGATGGTCATGTCCTTCTCCAGGTTTGTTCCAGATCCAGGTGGATCTTGGGGAGATTGGTCTGTGTCCGCACTCACGAATTTATCCATAAACAACGACATATAAGGTATATTTTCTATGCAACAACTACCAAGTTGGTTTTACGACATAGCATGTGAGCTTAGCATGTGTGGATGACCTGATGTATTTCTGCAAGTAGTTGCTTTAGAGTTTCCTTTAACTAGTTCTGACGGGTAGTCAAGTGGCCACCTTGTTAGGTTACACAAATCTATCCAGTTCAAGGTAATGGTTTGTTTATTCATTTTAGTTTCATCCTCCAAATAGTGGATTTCAATAAGTAATATTGTTATGTTCAAATTCAACTTTTTTTTCGCTACTTATTAATTTTACATATTAACTATTGTTTCTAATATATATTTTCATACTAACCAGAGAAAATGCTAAAAATAGAGGACTTGTTTGTGAAGATATTTTCAATGGATGGACTATCATAGCCACTGTTTAATTTTATGCCTTTATATTCTTGCAAATGATATTTTGTAACATGTGATTCTCTAGTATCTCTATTATATTTGAAAATATAATGTGTTCTCACATCCAGTACATTGACGAAGGAATATTGCGATCAAGTCAAATATTTCGCCAGGCAATTGGACAACAAGCCAATTTAGCTGGCAAGAGATCAATATGCTAAGAAGAGATGAAAATTGAATAGTTACAAAAGAACTATATGAAAGGGGTATACATTTTTTTGCAGAATAGACAATATAAGGGGCTGCAAAGATTTAGAGAAATGATGAAGGATATGCTGAAATCCGCTGACAAAATGAGCCTCTAATCCTAAATTTTCTTGATAGCAAGCGTAGGTCCCTCATGATCATCCAACCAATGGTTATAATAGAGCACACTTTATTTTCTCTGTAATGCTGACTTTGATAGAAGGTTCGCTTCCCTGTTGTATTCTCGAGAGGAATGGGAGAATGCTAGTTTCTTGAAATGGCGCTTGAGTATTCTGATTCTATCTTTCCAAGCCATGAGTGTGATGGTTTGAAGCTTTCCTTAATGATTCATCCAGTCAATGATCACTTTGGAATCCCCGATCATGTGAAGGTTTTCTATGTTTAGTCTGGAGGCCAAGTGAAGAGTTGCCCAGGCACCCAATAGTTATGCCCTTGTGTTGGTGCCTGGGTCGCAACAGAGAGTCCATTTGTAAATTGCGTTTATACTGAGTTTTATCAGTCCACCTGCACCTCTCAAAGTTTCAATTTGTTGAGTTGTGTCGTCAAACCACCTGGTCGAATAATCATTTGTGAAGAGTGGCCCGACTAATGTCTTTTTTTTACAGTGTCCAGGTAAATATCTTTTCAGTTTTAAAACAATCCAAGTGCTTTAAAATCAACATCAGTGGATGAGGGTGTATTGTTTTCAAATATTTTATAGTTTCTAGCTAGCCAAATATGCCAAATTACCAGTGGAGGGAGTAATTTATAAAATCTTTCAGCAGAAGTCCAGTGGTCAAAGCAAGAATAAATGGAAATCTCTGTCCAAACAATTTTTAAGTGATTGACCTGCGTGATTTTGTCCCATACTAGATGGGTGAACCGACATTGAGTAAAGAGGTGGTCAATTGTCTCTTCATCCCTAAAGCAGAATTGGCATATACTTGGACCAGTACACCCCTTTTTCTGAAGTGAATCCCAGGTGGGGATTTTGTTTTCCAAAGTAATCCAGGTAAATAACTTGATTTTGAGTGGAATTTTCCAATTCCAGAACTATTTGTGCCATCTAGTAATATTGTTAAGACAAGTTGTATTTGCAATGGCCGAATATAGATTTTTGACAGTAATAAGGCCAATATTGTCATCATCGTCCCACAACAAATGGTCCACTGATTCATTTAGGACAATGCCCGCGTGGGATAGGTTTGTGCAGTAATTTTCCCATTCCAATACCAAATCCGATGGGAGTTCAAATTCGTTGTCGGTTTTCCAGCTTGTAGACTACGTTCCGTGGTCGCTGGTATGTCGATCTTGATAGAGAAAATATGTATTTTTTGAGTTTAAATGAGTGGTTTATGGTGGAGAGAGTAAATAAGCGTTACCGAGTCCGATGATGCAATCTTTGCCAACAATTATGGAGTGGTTGGAACCTGGTTTCCAACAAAGCCATCTAGTGATCCATTGCGTTGATTTTGTGATGATCCTCCAAGTCCTAGAAGCATTTCTTCCAAGAAGAAGCCCAGAACGAAGTCAAGAGGTGATGGAGGTGAAGGGTAAATATTT
Source organism: Picea sitchensis (assembly GCA_010110895.2). NCBI lineage: Eukaryota > Viridiplantae > Streptophyta > Pinopsida > Pinales > Pinaceae > Picea > Picea sitchensis. Next base: position 207,276 of record SNQJ01S0002396.1, on the reverse strand, counting down.
ATCTTTTATGATGTCACTCCAGATGTCTCTAGAAGTTAAGGCACGCTAGAGGGAATTTGTGGCCAGTGCTTGATTGAATTTGAATATATTCCTAATCCCCCAGCCTCCTTTGGATTCCGACTTTGCTATCGATTCCCAATTGCAGAGGTGTATTTTGTGATGGTCCGTGATGCCCGACCAGAGGAAACTGTAAGTGAGTTTTCTGATCTTGTCTAGTACAGATGTGGGAATGGCTGCAAGCGCCGTCCAGTAAATTGGTTGCCCCTCAAGGAAAGATTTTATGAGAGTGTAGCGGCCTCCAATGGTGAGTCATCTATTTCACTAGTGGCCCACCTTTTTTTCCACCTTTGTAATTAACTAGTCCCAATCTAATGCCTTGTAATGATCAGCCTTAATAAAGTATCCAAGGTATTTGAAGCCAATGGAGAGGTGGACAAAGTTATGAGGGAAAATGGTCTTCAAATGTTCCAAGTTTTGTGCAGGTATATTGTTGAAGTGGAAGGTCGGATTGGACCAGTTAATTTGAAGGCCTGAGGTAGAACAAAAGATCTTTAATATTCTGGAGATTTCCCTCCATTCGAGTAGGCTGACATTTTTCATTATGAGGACGTCATCGACAAAAAAGAGGTGCAGGATTTTAACTAATCTTAAGACTTTTATCCCTGCAATCCTACCTTCGGCTTGGCTTTTTTTTAGGAGAAGACTAAGGCCTTCCATGGCTAGGATGAATAAAAGCGGAGATAGATGGAAACCCTACCAAAGTCCTCTATTGTTGTGAAAGAAGGTGGAGGGTTCTCCATTTATGAGCACTGCAAAATTTGCACTGGTGACGCAACTCATTATCCAATTTAGGGTGTTTTGGTTGAAACCAAACTGGATTAAAATCAAACGGAGAAAGTCCCAGTCTATGTAGTCGAAAGCCTTTTTTAGATCAAGCTTGAGAATGAGAGCAGGTGAGTTTAAGCATTCTTGTGTGGTGCCTATATCATCAAGAATTTGATGTCCCTTTAAAAAACCAAGTTGTTCGGCTGACAATGATCGCGAGAGAATAGGTTTGATTCTTATTGCAATTATCTTTGATATGAGCTTGTAGAAAATATTGCAGAGGGAAATCAATCAATAGTCTCCAAAGGTTTCCGGATGATTTGCTTTTGGAATAAGGGTAAAAAAGGTGGAGTTTATTTCCACAATGACCTTACCATGTATTCTGGAGTCTTCAACAAGTTCCAGAAGATCTATCCCCACTAAATCGAAAAAGTGCAAATAGAATTCCACGGTCCAGCCTTTGGGACCTGGGCTTTTGTCCAATGCGAAAGATTTTAAAGCGTTCAGAATTTCTTGTAGAGTGCAGGGGTTGTCTAGGAGAGTAGAGTCCTCAAAAGTGACCGAGCGGGGGAATAGATGAGCCACATCGACCTATTCCTGCAGTGTTGAAAGTTGTTTTTCATCGTAGAAAGTTTTAAAGAAGCAAGTGGTTGCATCCTTAATAGCTTGATGTCCACTGTGTGTAGTTTCTGAGTCATCCAAGATTTTCCAAATGTGCTTATTGTTCCTAGAGTTGCTTACAAATTTGTGAAAGAATTTGTTATTGAGGTCACCGCATTGAATCCACTTTACTCTACACCGTTGCCTCCAAAGGGCTTCATCTGCAAGTAATAACTTATTCCTCTCTTTTTCAAAATCCTGTAATTGTTGTTGTCTTCTCCCAACAGACCCATTCGAGAGATCGTTGAGTTGTAGATATTTTATTCTAACCTCCAGCTCCTGTAAATGATGGAAAACGGATCACCTGTGCTGTGTGGCCCAAATTTTTATTTGTGATTTTAGCAGCTTTAGCTTCCAAGAAAAGTGTTGTTGGATTCCCGATTCACTCAGGAATTTGGGGTCTTTCCACACTACATAAACAATAGCAGTGAAACCATCCTCGGCTAGCCAACACGAATTTAATTTAAAAGGAGGGGAGATACGTACAACATATGTTCCAAATTGCAGAAGAGTCGGTGCGTGATCTGATAAATACGGAGAGTCCACCCATGTTCTGATCATGTCATCCAATGAAAGAAGACTTTCTGAAATATAGAAACGACCGAGACGCTTGGATATGGACGTCCATGCCATTCTTCTGTTACACCATGTTGGAGCCAAGACTTCCGGTTGGATGTCTATCAAATCGTGAGCCAGAAAGAGAGCATTGAAATAATCTGCCAATGGGTCCTTGGCAGCGGAGGTGCCCCAAATTTCACCCGAAAGATTAGTTTAGAGAGAATCATATATTGTATCTCCTTCATTTTTGTTTTATATGCTTTGGTCCACATCTTCGTAGGGTGTATATAGGTCCAAATCTTAATAAAACCAAGAAAATATTTTTTTTCTTAATAAATATAAAAAAATAATCTATATCACTTTTTAAAAGTCTCTTCTTATAGTACTTGTATTCTTGGATAGTAGATAGATTATAAAATGTGATATTTGAAAATGTTAATATTTGTGATACTTATGTTTGTCATCTCATGGTTGAAGTTTCAAGTATGATGTAGAAATATCACAAACATGTTCCCCAAATAGCAAGCCGTGATGGGTGTGAAATTTTGTTTTCCCTCCAGCTCATCAACAAATCTTATCCATTGATTTCTTAAGTAGTAGACTAGAAAATCACTGGCTTTTCCTTCTCTGGCATCTACCATACATACTTGCGCATCAATTTAGCGGAGAGAATTTGTGAGGGTGGAGAAGATTCCACCATACCTGTGCATCGATTTAATGGAGAGGGTGAATTGGTAAGGGTGGAGAAGTCAAGGGTGAAGCGTAGGAAACAACAAAAGAAATAGTTTATTTCTTGTTTCTTCCTTGTCGATGCTATCTAAACATTAACTAAAATGTTGCACTCTTCTTGATATGCGTGGACCATTCCATTTCATTCTTTTTATTTTCAAGTTTTGAACTTTTTTAATGCATCCTCATCTCTGTAATGTTTAAAAATTGAAATGGTTAAACATTAAAAATTGAAATAGTTTTTGAACTATTAAAAAGCGGAATGGTTATAGATTAAAAATAAAAATCATTATCTCTGTAATGTTTAAAAACTGAAATGGTCAAACATTAAAAATTGAAATAGTTTTTGAACATCTATATAACTATTAAAAAGTGAAATGGTTAAAGATTAAAAATTGAAATAGTTTATTTTGAAGCTCTTAAATATCAAAAAAAATTTGTTTTGGAAAAATATTTATATTGGATTTCAAGCTTGTTAATATCGATATTGGATCTCTAATTATTAATATAGATGAAGTATGGTATTATGTTTTTTATATTGGAATTTTTTCAATATAATCATTTTTTTTTATAAATTTGTATATTGTGTTTCTATCATTTATTTAGTCTCTTTTTTAATCGTTTATTTCATTATCGTTTTCGTTTTGCTTGGCTATAATAGTACAATTTGTAAAAAATCGGTTTTATTAGTTCTTACCAAGTCAAGGACTCTAACATTCGTTTTTGCCTTACTTTGCATTTGACTGTAAATATTTTCATACTTTCCAAACTTATATATAGGAGAAAAGAAATAATTATTTTTTATAATATTTAAATTGATATTTATCTAACACACTTTTGGCTAGAAAAATGGATGTTTTATTGCTGAACTTTAATAGAGATTTTCTCGGCTTTGCTAGATAGGCTAAGCTTTTCACTCTATTATAACTTCATTGCATTGCATTTTTTCCAATGTTACATAAATTATAACTTCATTGAATCTCTCTAGCGGAAGTTCATTGATTATGTTTAAATATGCTTTGATTTTGATGGTGATGCATTATATCTATTGGAAAATATATCAAATCAATATGTGTATGCATTATGGTGATGCAAGCAAACCGATTTCTGTATGTGTCAGATCTATGTATGTTGTGAGTTTTGGCAACATTCTACAACCTTTTTCCACTGCCATTGTGCTTGTACATACCCTTGCCCTTCCTCTGGTCTAAGGTTGCACTAGATAAGCAGATCTTGTATCATAAGCAAATCTCATATCGAAGGTGCTTTTCATTACAAGCCAACTCATGAGACGATTTGAAATTAATGCTTGGAGTGTCCTTGAAACCTGAAGCTTGGAATGTTCTCGTGTGATTCTAAGATGAGGATTGTCTGTATGTTGAGAATTGTGTGTATGCTGAGAATATGATCTATCAAGCATGAAAACTATTTAGTTAATCAATCTCCAAGTATTTTTTTGATAAAATTCATATATATTTTCTTTGATTTAAAATTCAAATATTATATGCAACCTGAGAAAATGAATAAGTACCAAATATGTGAAGGATAGACTGTATTAGGCTTTTAGCTAGATATGGCAGTTAGTATCTCCTACTTCCCATTGAATGATTGGGCTTATAGAGAACCAGATTTATAGAACCAAGATTAGGGAACCTAAGAGATTACACATTTGGATCATACCAAAGATATTTTCCATCCGGCTTATTATCAACAACAAATAGATTATCACTTGTCTTAACCTATTTCTCCACCTGGATTTATCTCTCTACCTAGCTCTAGATTGAATCACCTAGCATCTCAAATCAATTACCTATCATGTTCCCTATCAGACTCAAAGAGATAACCTATAACTAGGGGCCAGGCTAGAGAACATACCTCTTTTGCCTCAGTTTGGTATCCTCTCCTCGTAGAAGAAGCAAAGGCATAGACATCACCTGTTGAAGGACCAGTTGATCCATAGTACAATTGAAGTTGACAACCCAACACCAACTAACCACTAAATGTTATGTTTCACCTTCAGGAATACTCGGACGTGCTCTTGTGAGAGTAGTATGTCTCGGTTTGTATAAACCCTATTGAAGGCAGGCCCAACACTCATGCTATAGTAATAGGCGTTGATGTGGTTGACTATCCCCGGCTGAAGGGCGAGCATATCATCGCCACAACAGAGATGCTTATACAGAGGGGGAATGACCTCAGATTCACCACCCCTGAAAGTGATACCATTGGTAAGCAATCCATAAGTAGCCTCTATTTAAGTGTGTATGATGCAAAGCGACATAAAAAACACTGACCTGAACACTGGAGACTACCAACTTGCCAAAATGAAACCTATATTGGTTGAAGCTAAGACCTCTAAGCTCAGAAACCTTGGCCTGGTAAGGTGCAGTGTAAGGACTCCCTTGGATTTACGTAGTGTCACCATCAATCTCACACAACGTAGGAGCAAGCCCTATCCTAGATAGATAGAGGGGAAATGAATATAAGTCGTTGGAGGATGCGGATTGTTACAAGCAAATTAGCTTCCGATTACTTTCATTCATTTGAAACCATCCTGGTTACCCTCTTTCTTTATTCATACTTCTGAGAGCTTTTTTGCCTTCTGAACATAACATGAATGAACCGGTACATAATACAATGAAGAGCTCTATTGCTCGTATTATAAAGAGAAAATATGAGGCCAGGCGTGAGTAACTAATCCCAATGTGTGACATTGAACCCTCAGATATTCTTGAAAATATCGTTGTAGCTCCTTACTTGACTTGCAGCTACCGACATGGTCCCCATTTTTTTAGATATCTTACAACACCCATAAATTTGTTTAGAGGTTTTGTGGGATGCATTAACGCAAACCTCGACTAGACTCTCTCCGCCTTCCTGAATCCATCCAAATGATCTCATCAAACATAAATAGAAGAATATGTACCCATTTGTTCCCCATGTAATGAGGGGCACACAATGCTCTGTTGGAATGAAGTGCAACCAAATGATATTCTGAACGCTCTGCTGGAACAAAGTGTAGCTGAATGATAGTTTGTATCCCCCTACATATGGAGCAGTAGGAATTACATAAAAAACCCTATCTCTCTTTCACAACTAGAGGAACCAAAATAGGCTCCTAGTTCGTTCCTTAACTCCTCATCTTTTGGCATATGTGAAGCTAGAATCTATAATTGTCATAAGAATGGTCTCATAGAAAACAAGTGGCATGCATGAATATGTCAAATGGCATTGACATACATCCTCACAGACAGACACATGCCCCCCCTCTAGGTTGTTGGGTGATTTTACCAAGAGTTTGTGGGTTGTTAGGTGATTTTACCAAGAAAGCGTTGATTGCCACCATCATGTATTTAGATCATATCGATATCTTTGCACCTTCTTTCATTTAAACCATGATGTATAAATTATTTTTAGTTGAAAATAATGTTATGGAAACATGTTGCTTCATTTCTTTATGTCCCCCACAATTTCATTGGAAATGGACAATATTTTTGGGTAAGAGTGTATTGGCCAATTGATGTCCAATACATGGTTGTTTTCCATGGATATACAGATCAACATACTACTCTGGGATGAGGTTGAGTAAGCCCTTGTTTGATTTCCCATGGAACACTTTTCCACCTCCAAGACCCAATGTTCACTGAGGTTGAGCAGAGTTATAGAGGTAACTCACAAGATTTGATGTTAAGCCAATTTCACACTGTATCAGAAGCAATTGGCATTAATTTCCCAAAAGACACGATCATTGTACATGAAAATGGATTTGGCATGTGAGCCATCATTTTATGGCATACTAAGTATTAAACTAAATGAGAATAATTTGTGGAAATTGGAGCAATTTCTTCCCTACCTTGAAAGATTTACCCCTATACGACAGGCGAATTCAAAAACTTTGTCTGCTAAAATTTCATTGCTACCAAAATGCATCGAATTCTTTCAACCTGTGACTCTGAAAAATTCCCGATGCCCTAGATTGAACTGTCTAGCGTGATATGTGGTAGTTGACAAGAGCCTTAAGAATTTCAAGGCCACCAAAATTCATCGAATTATTACTGTCGACCTACCACTTTGACAAACAGAGAGGAGGGAAGGACTGAGCCATCAAGATTGAGCTAGGGGACCATCAGGCTACAACGATGTGTGTTTTACTTTTCAAGGGAATGCATGCATGTTCCATGTACAAACATCGATGTATTTTTATATTTCCCATGTGTAAATATACCCGACTAATGTTTGTATACTAACCCAAGAATGAAGCTTCTTTGTTTTATTCGATCATTCACAGACCCTTCAATTTTAATTTTGAAACTTTTGGAAATCTACAAGAAAATAGAAGCACTCACGGAAACAGGAGACCGGTGGGAATAGAAGCACTCACGAGTGAAGTGTTACAGATATCCATAAACCAAAACATAGAGCACTTAGCTTCTTTAAAGCAACCATGTTTATCTGTATGTATTTTCTCCGTGGATGACTTTATAGAGGGTGATAGCAGAGGGCGAATTTTCCCGGGTAAATGCTTTCATTGATATCTTCTCAACTAGATGTTCCCTATTCCTGTGATATCATTCGTGCACCCGCGAATGTCCTTATTTATGAGACGCAAACCTACATATGATAATATTTATGTTCTTTTATTTCATTCTCTTTTCTGGTGGATTATGATAATGCTATTATTCTTCTCTTATTTAATATCCTTGTCATTCATTCCCGGTTTTCCACACTTCAATTATGTAATTGTTGACATCCTCATCTCATCAATGCTTATGTTCAAGATGTTGAGCTTGGATTCATCTCTGCAATCAATACTCATTTTGATCCCTCCAAACTTTTTTCAATAGACAATCCCTACTTATTCATATACCTTCTTCCATTTTATTTTCACTCTTTCCAGCATGTAATCTGCGATGCTTCCTACTGGTTGGACATTGATGAAGGATGGCCTTCTGTTTGGGTTCGTGTTTGGATTCTACTTATTCCTATTTTTTTCTCAGATTAGGAATTCTGGTTTATTTATTACAAATGTACATTTGACTTGGTCAATATCCTAACAACTTGAATTTGATAAGTGAACATGAAGTTCTTGTCAGTCCACTCTTACTAAACATCAAACATGTTATGGTATGGAGGATGAGTTGTACAATACCTTGTGATTAGTGTTCTTAATCTTCAAAAGTATTTGGTACAGACTCTGAGCTGTACATTACCATGGGCTTTGTTTCATATTCTTAATCTTAAAAATATTTGAGGATTGTATATAAAATTTTCACAATATTTCAGGTTTGTATATAAAATTTTAACATTTAAGGCCCATATATAAAATTTTAACATTTAATAATTGAGTTTGGTATGAAAACCTTAAAACTTGTAGTAATCTTGCTTTTTCAAATTTACCATTTATATGTTAATATGGACTTGATTTTGGTTTCTATGATATAGAAACAAAAAATGTCATACTATTATGGCATGAAAGCTGTAAACTTTCTCCCCTTGATTTGTATGGGAATGAGGCGTAATATTTTATTGATCTAGGTGGTGTTCAATAGGCAGATGCTCCAAAACAACTACCCACTTTAAATATCATTGTTTTCCATCCTATCTGCCCGACAGGGACTAAGCTTCTCTACAACACTTGTTTGATCTTGTATTCTTTTGAGAAGAGGTCGTCCCAAGTTATCACATACTAAATAACTATCCTAGGATTATTTTATCTACATAATAAATATATAATGTCGTTCATCTTTGGCCTGTCATCTTTTCCGCTAATTTTTTATTCTTTATATATATTTTAAGATGCTTCTTTTTAGTTGATGGTTTCCTTCACTTGGTATGCTAATTTGTTATTCTTTATGCATATACAAATATGTTTCTTTTTATTTGATGGTTTTCTTTACTTAATCAAGATAAATCAACACAAACATACATTATTATTAGCCTCTCTCCCTCTTGAAGATCACCTATCTAATCACTTGCTAAGAAGCAAGTTAATCCTACTTGTCAAGTCACACCCTCTCTCCCTACACCATCATCCCTCTCTTCCTTCACCATTACAACTTAATTCCTTTGGCATTTGTCTTATCATACTTTCATTATAAACAATTTACAAGTAGAGGGTTGAGGGATAACATGCACACGAGAGGGCCCAGAACCATGATGAGGCTTGCCTCGTTCACATGACATGGTGATTGTAGAGGGGGAAAGAAACCAAGGAGGGGTCCACGAGAACCCAAGGCTGAAAAAGAAATAGAGAATCAGAGGGAAGAACCAACGAGAAAGCAGAGCAGAGGTAGCAATCCACCGATATAATACACCAACAAACTTCCATACCAAACTTAAGTAAGGGATGGTACCAAACCAGTGCCATAAAAGATCCATTAAAGCCTCGTAAATGTTGTTAATTCCCACATTGCCGGAGAAATCTGATCTAGACTTCGACGAGACTTGCACCTTGATTTCAAGCGTGACACTGGTAACATTCTCGAGTTGGTGGAAGTTAATGCATTGTCTTGAAACTAGGGCCCTATGCATGGCCAATATGTTGGCGTCTAGATGTCTTATTTGCATGTCCTAGACAGATGGCACCCCATTTGGGGCATACGTTCATCTACATTATATAAATATCAAAACCAAAAAACTTTTTGGCAATTTATTTTCATTTTTATTTGCAAAACTTAATTCTAATGAGCTTCTTTGTACTTTTGAATTTTGCAGATACTAATCTAGTGTACTTCATGGCACTTGAAAAAAAAAAATGAGAAAAAAGATTATATAATAGGTGGAAGATTAAACTTACATAATAGGTGGAGATACTTCAAAAACTCAAAGTTAAGTTAAAAATGTCTTAGAGCTTTTGAAATAAAACAAAAAAAAGCATTTGTCATAAGGCATCTAGTGAAATTTGTGTTTAATCTATCATTTATTTTTTAACTTAGTAAAAATAAATACTTTGTATTAGTGTTAATCAATACATTATTTTTTCAATTATTTTTTCAAATCAAAATGTTTATTTATTTAATAAAAAAAAGAGTAATCCCTACAAGTCATATAGTCGTCTAATAACAATGATAAATTATTTTTGAAAGATTAATTGTTTCCATCAAAGTTTTAAATATCAATTTTATGAATTAGTTTTTAAAATTACAATACATAATCTTAAGCGG
>SNQJ01S0002396.1:167922-196474 GCA_010110895.2 Picea sitchensis | reverse complement strand
AGGTGGGGTATTATCCCTCCAACCAACAACTATAAAGATTGAACTGACACACTGAGTTTCGTGTGTTTCCCTATGTTAACCCCCATGAAATAATCCACCTCCTTTTCCCATTCATGAAGCTTTAGAATGTGCTTGGTTGTGTTGATTGTACCCATCCCTAGCATTATTTTCCTTTTGGACATTCTGGGCAGATTCATTTTTCCACCCGATCCAACATAGAGTCTAGTTCATCACATTGTGTTATGCTTTTTCGATCACTCTTTCACATTTTTTCATCCCACACTTCAAATATTCAAGCTTATGCATCACACAAAAACATTGTATGTAATGGTAGTGTGCCATCACAAGATCATTGATTACCAAAGACTGGTATGGCATAGAACCCCCCAAAATAACCAACCCAAACTGCAACTCACAACTGCTTTGATGGCCAACAAGAGCAACCCAAGCCTCGCATGAGGAATCACGAACATGAACTCATGGACCAGACACCAAATAGAAATTGCCATCAACAACCAATCCATCAAACTAGAGACCAAATGCACCAAAGAATAGAGAACATAGATTCAAGATCCCGACACCAAATGCATTAAGGAGAAAAGATATACCATATTCATGGAAGGTCGATAACCACCATTCCAATTTGAAACTACTATTTTTTCGATGATAAGAGAATCAAAACCAATTGTTGTTGAGCCTAGCAGAGCTCCCGAGCCAAACTAGCTATGTTACCTACTAAATTACCAACAATAAAAAATGAATCCATAATATACATTTAAGACTAACAAATCATGTGATTACCAAGGTATAAGTTGTCGAACCCCTCATTCATTCTTGAACTCTGCCATTGTACACTTCATTAAGGCTCACACCTATGAGATATGACAATAATTGATGGAGAAATGCTTAGATATAATAACTCACCATTCCATCATCGATGCATGGAGGGATAAGTATAAGGTGAATCAAATACAAAAATATTAAGGGCATGGGGGAGTGCCCCCGATTTACCTCACAACCACCTTCTACTAATTGAGCTCCACAATTGTCTTGCACATTAGCGAGTTTGTTTTCCCCACAAAGAACTTGGTTCAAATGTTCAATCACCTCAAATTCTTGAGTGACTCAAAGAATCCTTTGTACAAGTCAACAAATCTTGAAGTTGTTTAGAGGGTGATTTCTATGAGGGAGAAGATAACAATTAATAAGTTCCTCACTACAGAAACTTTACAAGCCCCTTTACCAAAAAAATAGAAAGACCTTGAAATAAAGTTAATGGTTCAACCTTAATGTTAGTTGAGATAATTAGATGATTTTTTTTTATATAATGTTTATTTATATATCTAATTCACTACTACAATTAATAATGCACAAAGGTGCTTGAGAATTGAACACAGAGATCAAGAGAGGAGCATTACATTTGATGTAAAAGGAAACCCAAATATAACAATAAAATCCCAAAAAATAGAAGAGATTAGAATAGGTTGCATACTTTATTCATCTGGCCAGATGATTCTTTTATAGTATAACAAAGGGCCCACAAACTAGCTTCCCAATGTAAATAAAAAATAAATTAAATGCACGAAGCTTGAAGGATCAAAGAAAATGATAAATAATGCAGATGTGTGTAGCTTGAAGGTTGAAAAAATGCTAAGGAATACAATGCACACAACTCGAGGGTTGAAAGATGCAACTACTCTAACCAACTCTGCTAGATTTATTGAGGAATGCATTGTCAAGAGAGGGTGTGCCTTCTTGGAGGGGTGTGCTTGTTGAGGATGCACCCATGTTTCAAATCAGTTTCTCTCGGTTTAGATTAAAAGCATCCTTGTTTTCCTCCCAACTTATGAATAGCTCTAGGGAGAGGAAAATGACTGAATGGAACAACTGTCCATGTTGAGAAGTGTATTGAAAGAAGAGGTGGCATTGTATGGAGAGTAGTGCTATTGTCAGATGCTAAATGATTGTTGTGAAGATATACTCATGTTGGAACAATGTGGACTCTAGGAGTGAAATGTTGTTCTATAATAATGATATTGCAATTGTGTAGAGAGAGGTCTTCCCAAGAGAGAAACATCATCCCATAAATTAAGTGGAAAGTTGAGGGAAGTGGACTGAGATATATACACATGAGAGATAGTGCAATCACATTAAAGGAAATATGGATGTCGGTGAAATGTACATAAGTTGATGATGTATGTGCAACAAATAATTTTCGATTATCAACATTTCCACTAAGAGGAGAATGCACAATTGGAGTAGTCAAACTTACTTCCTCTTGTGTGGAAGCAATGAGTAACTACGTAAGGACCCAAACGTGTTGCCTACGGTGTAGAAGGGAAGGTGGCATGCAAATCCAATATGAAAGAGAATGTTTACCATGTAGCGAGGTCAAGAAATACTTATGCTCCTCGAGGCAAGTATGAGTGAGAAAAAATATATAGGGATGTAATTTTCGAGATTATCTGTGTAGAGTAAGTCATTAATATATGATCCATATCCATTGGTATTAGTTGCAACTAACCAATTTCACATGATTCTGAATATTCTAGTTAGCACTCATTGCATCGGGTGATTCTCAAAGAGGTAAAGAAGTGGAATTGAAACTAACAAAATAAATTGCATAGCATCAATCATCACCTCTAGGGCTTCCACTTGGTAACTAGGACTTCTTGGGAGGTCACCCATCCCAAGACTCCTCTAAATCAAGCACACTTAACTATGGAGTTTTCCCCACAATCAAGCCCACTTAGCTTGCTACCCCATTTGCAAAACCATGCATCCTACATAGCACCTGGGAGACTTGTGGTATTAGGTGCATGGATGCACTGATGAGAAAGCATATGAATTAGGATGTGTGTAGCTTATCTTGATTAGTGTGGAATGGATCCATCTTATGTGTGAGTGTCTGTTGGAGTGGTAGTGGTGTTGTGGATTAGTTTTGGTGGAATAATAAGAGAACATGGATGACCATTGTTTTTCTATGACGAGGGATCTAAGCATTTCTATAGAAGGTGCATGTGATGTGATACAAAAGATAATTGGCGTGTTTCTCCTAAGTTGTAAAGAACAAGTGAACTCCAAAAATAATAGCTCAAAATTGATATGGGATAAGTTGCAGATGCCAATGGATCACCAACGGGGATGTAAATAAAGACGTGGAGTATAAATATGAAGAGAAAATGTATGTCCATGACTATGTTGCACTAAAGGGTGCAAAATGGAGCTAGGAAGAATTGTAGATATATTTAGAGGGGTAGTGGGGAAGTAGGAAAGATCTGATTGAGTGGACATAGAAATAAAATGTTGAGGATAAGGATTTGTTTCTTATGCATAAAGAAGAGTTGTATTACTATCGATATTATTGTATTTCTAAAGGCCTGGAAGAGGTAGTTTGTAATGAGATAAAAACTGTAGTTGATGAGAAACAATAGCCAAAGTAACTATGATGTATAAGTGTGTAGTGATAGGGTGTTGGTGTTGGTGAATCCCATTATTTGGTACCAAAGAATTTTGCAATGTAGAATCTAGTATAGATGATGTAGATCTTGTTATTATAGTTTCTAAAAGCACTTGGAGAAGAACGATGTGAGGTAGAGGGATGGAGAGAGAGGAAAAGGAGAGTCGGTGGGAATGGGGGTAATCCAAGAGTCATGAAAATGTGTTTCTAGGTTGTGACAGGGTGGGGTAGAGGCATTGCAACAGTGGTGTGTTCATAGGTTTTTCCATCTTCAAAGAAGTTATAAGTGTTGCAATAGACACTAGTATAAGGTCTTTTAGTGTTGTTGGCATGAGATTCCCAAGAGTAAATCAAAGAAATCAAGGGGAGAGACATGTGATAAGTAGAGGAATGTGTGGTAGTGGGAAGGTGAAGACACTTGACAAAATGATAGGAAATGAGGTTCTTTTGGATTCCATTGTTGAGGATCACAGTGGCGAATTGATCCTTGATTTGACAATTGTGAGAAAAAATGAGATATAAAGATAGTGTAGAGTGTTCCTTGGTCATGAAGAGTAAGAATCAATCTATTGTAGTGTGATTGGGAAGAGGTGTGATCTAAGGTTGAAAATAAGGATCAAGGGATGGAAGCACCTCAAAATATTCCAGCGCTTGCTCATTAGTGTATAATGCTTTGGACATGGCTTGATGCTATAAGAATATGCAATATGCAACGTCGTGGTTCTAAATTTAGCATAGTGGCACCATCGTGGAGGATGAGAATAGTGTTATTTCCAAGGAGATTAGAAGGATGTGTTGGAGGGGGTATGGAAGGGGCACAAGAAGTTGTGGGAAGGAGGGCATGAGTGTTAGGGTGAGGGTTAGGGTTAGGGTTATGAAAGGGAATGAAATTAGGGTGGTTGTCTAATTTACGTTTCACGACAAGGGTAGAAATAAAATCTTGGTATAATGTGGTATTCTCAAATAAAACTTCTTCATTACAAAAAATATTTAGCAAACCAAAATTAAATTTAAGCACAAGTACCTATTTAGAATCCCTAATTTGGAGTTGGAGTCAAAGCTTGGTGAATACCTCTATATATTGTTTTACACTTTGATCATGATCTCAGTGTGGCTACAACCACATACACATTAAGTTTGAAAAACAACTTGGATGAAAAAAAACACCTTCCCAAGGTTTGGCACAAAGCATCCCAGTTGCTGATGTAACCTAAAGTTTCATTGGTGGATTGTTCATCATTGAGTTCGATGTTGTTAGGGTCCTACACTAACCTCCTTACTTTAGTCAACCTAGGAGTTAGTTACTTATTGTATGTGGAGATCCTGTTTGAATAATTCCCATTGGATGATAGTGGATAGTTGTTTAATGTAAAAGAGTCCAATTTATAAGGCTCACTAGGTAGTTGGTACCCATTAGTGAAGGGACCACAAGAATTTAGGGTTTTTTCTATGGAAAAGTTGTTTAAAGACACATGAGACTATGAAATGCTTTTCTTGTGTTGTGTATTTGGATCTTTGCTCAATGAAAGGTCACCCCACCTTAAGAGGCAAGTGAACATTGTATTATGCTTCACATTATCAATATACAAGGGTATATTTACATATTTCATCTTATTGTCTCTTTGATCTGGTTAATATGCAATTATAATCTCTGTATACCTAGTTGTGTTTTAATTTTCAAGGGTTAAGGAACATTCAAGTGGTATCAAAGGTCTTTCCTAAGCCAACATGCCTCTAAATTTTGGTAGAAATTTTTTCACGCTAGAAATGTGTTCTACATCTTAAATAACAAAGTGGTTTGTCATTCAATGAGATTCTTAGGACTTACATGCTATTACAAGAAGTTTGTGAAAAAAAATTATCCCCCTTAACCTTGCTACTAAAAAAAAATTCCTTTGTTTGGAATGAGGTTGTTGAACAAGCCTTCTCATCTTTAAATGATTCCATGTGCACAAATCCAATATTAGTTGTGCCAAATTTTACTAGGACTTTTGTCTTAGAATGTGATGCCTCGAGTAGAGGTCTTGGATCGATATTGATGCAAGAAGGGTGCCCTTTGGAATTCACTAGTGAGCAATTATGTGACAAAAATTTGGGTAAATCGAGATATGAGAAAGAGATGATGGCCATCCTACATGCAATAGAGACCCAAATCCCACACTTCATCGGATGGCATTTTTAGATCAAGACTGACCATCATAGTTTAAATTACTTTCTTGAACAAATGTTATCCTCACCAAAGTAAGACAAGTGTACCACCAAACTACTAGGTTATGACCATGAGATTATGCACAAGAAAGGTAAAGAAAATGTGGTAGATGATGCCTTATCTCAACGATTTGAGGAGAATGGATTCCACTTCTCCTTATATTTACCCATTCCACATTAGCTTGAGGAAGCCGACAAATAATGGTTAGAAAATGACACTATCATTCAACTTATCCACAATCTTCAATAATTTTCCAACCCTCCTAAGGCGTATACATGGCAACTAGACACATTTCAATATAAATGATGCATTGTTCTAGTAAATAATTCTTCCTTAAAACAAATATTCTTGGAGGAATTTCATTCATCACCTACAACTAATCACTTTGGATTTCATAAAACATATGAACGAACTAAGTGCTCATTCTTTTGGGAGGGAATGAAAAATGAGATCCAAGATTTGTGACAACCTATGACACCTGCCAAAGAAACAAAGGGGAGATAATAATGAAACCAAGGGCATTGCAACTGCTACCGATCCCAACAAACATATGGGTTGACATCGCTATTGATTTTATGGTGGGACTTTCGAGGGCGGGAAACAAATTCATGATCATGGTGGTAGTCGACCATCTCTCCAAATATATTCATTTTTGTGCCCTACCACATCCATTCATTCCCTCCTTAGATTCCCAAGTCTTCTTTGATTATATTTTTTAAATCACATGGCATTCCCACTTATATTGTATTGGATCAGGACCCTGCCTTCATTAGAAAATGTTGACATGAGTTGCTTCAACTACATGTTACCCAACTAAAATTGAGTATTGCATATCACCCCCAAATAGATGGTCAAACTAAAGTGGTCAACAAGTGCCTAGAAATTTATTTGAGATGTTTTGTCTCGGTAAAAACACACCAATGGGAACAATGGATTCCTCTCACAAAATGGTGGTACAATACCTCTTATGATGGAGCTACCAAATTAACCCCATATGAAGTAGTTTATGGTTGAAAACCATTATCGGTCACTTCATATTTACTAGGTGCTTCCAAGGTTCAAGGAATGGATCACACACTCCATACGAGATGAGCCATTCTCCACATACTTAAGGACAATGTGGTTATGACTCAAAATAGAATGAAGCAACAAGCATACCAAAATCTCTCCAGACATTTTTGCAGCAGGGGATCAAGTGTTTCTTCACTTTCAACCGTATAACAAACATCATTGACTGAAGACAAAACACCTAATAAATTAGCACCCAAGTTCTATGGACCCTATTAGATCATTCGACGCATTGGACAAGTGGCCTATAAACTAGCTTTTCCAACCCGCTCCAAGATTCATCTAGTATTTCATGTATCTTGTCTAAATAAGGTCATGTGATCAAAGTGTAAGGYGAAAACCAACTTACTGAAACTTGATGAAGAAGGATCCATTTGGCTTCATCCAAAAGCAATATTGGATACCACAGAGTGTCAATTGCACCAATGTGTGATCAATGAAGTATTGATCAATGAAGACATCCAACCAGAATATGACACATGGGAACTTTCCATAATCTTGCAACAATCTCCTCATCTTCATCCTTGAGAACAACATTGCTTTCGAAGGGGGAGGGCATGTTAGGGTCGTACCCTAACTTCCCTAATTTAGGC
Source organism: Picea sitchensis (assembly GCA_010110895.2). Classification (NCBI taxonomy): domain Eukaryota; kingdom Viridiplantae; phylum Streptophyta; class Pinopsida; order Pinales; family Pinaceae; genus Picea; species Picea sitchensis. The sequence continues at coordinate 189,144 of SNQJ01S0002396.1, read as the reverse complement.
TACCTAGGAGTTAGTAAATTGTTGTATTCAACCATCCTATTTGAATAAGGCCCATTGGACGATAGTTATTTAATGTAAAGGGGTCCACTTTATAAGGCCCACTAAGTAATTGGCACCCATTAGTGAAGGGACTACAAGTAATTAGGGTTTTTTCTATGGAAAAGCTATTGAAAGAGGTAGGAGACTCTTGAATGTTTGTCTTGTATTTCTGTTCTAAAGCTTTTGCGACCATTGTTTTGATCAGAAAGTTCTTTCGGATTTATCGCATAGGTTTTTTGATTTTCGACGTTTCGGAAGAAACTAGTGTGGTCCATCATCAGGAAAACGTTTGTGTTGTGCATTTAGAGCTCTACTCACTCTCACTAAAAGATCATCCCACCTTAAGAGGTAAGGGAACATTATATTTTTCCTCACATTATCAATATACAAATGTATCTTTACATATTTCATCTTATTGTCTCTTATTTGTGGTTATTTTGCAATTATAGTATGTGTATATTATAATTATTATTGCATGTAAATTCTAATTTATAATTAATTTTTTTATAATAATAATAATAATCTATTTTTAAGGTCACCCCCAAGCCAGACACCAAATTGGTGTACGAGACCCCTTTGTTTGTATATATACTCTACCTCTCTATATCTAAATATTATTATATATACATATAAATATTAATTGAAATTTATTCTTTTAAATTGATTATTTTATTTACTATTTGGAAATTTTAATTTATCATATACAAATTTAGAAATTATTATTATTTTTTTTTAATAAGTGATATGTAAAATGTAAATTATTATAATTTTGTTATTATTTTATTTTAATATATTTTAATAAGTGATATGTAAAATGTAAATTATTATCAATTTTGTAATTAATTTTTTCATTTATTATTTATTAGTACATAATAATAATAATAATAATAATAATAATAATAATAATAAATCATTTTTAAATTTTTTCCATCTAGTATAACAGAAAACATCATTTAATATTTTTCCATTTATCAAAAGAAATTGTAAAGTATATCATATAAAATATATGCATTTAACAATATACTCATAAGCACCTTGTTTTTTTTTTAAATAACCTCGTAACTCTTAGCTCTTAAATAGATTAACCAAGAATAATTTATAATAACAATTTTTCTAAAATATATGTTAAATAAATCAAATATACCTAACATTTACATATGTTGAAATTAAATTTTCGAAGTTAATTTAATAATATTGAAATTAAATTTATAAATGAAGCTATGTGATACTTGATTTTCAATCAAAACTACAACTTCATGTTATCAAATCTGTAACTTCATAAATACGATTTACATAGTAACACAGTGTATGCATTATCAAATCTGTAATTTCATGAATACAATTTACGTAGTAGTACAAATCTTTTACTACATTTTGACCCAGACACCGCTCTCATAATTTTGCTGCAATAACACTGTTTTCCCGGATTCAATACACTACATTTTGACCAAGACATCGCTCTCCTAATTTTGCTACAATAACACTGTATTTTCAAAATCTTTCACCTTCTCATCCAAAACAGTTGGATTTTTAGTTACATCCAAGTTGTTTCTTTCACTTTTTTCAACATATCTAGCCGCGCCCCCTCATCGTTGGTCATTCACAATAAAAACAATATTTAAATAGTGAGAATGATGTATATATATCCAACTTAAAGCAATACAATATACAGAAAAAGTGAGAAACGATGTATATATATCCCACAGAAACAATACAATACCCAAATGGAGGTTGAGTTCTCACATGTTACATGTCTCTAGCTCGAAACCGCTTATCTTTGCAACACGAGAAAGAGCCTTTCTCCAACTTTTAATAATGTTGGAACTGTATCGCAACTTCTTTTCATGAGTTTTAGAGTCCTGCGTCGTCTTCTTCTCAAGTTTGTGTAGGGCTTCAACATACACTCATATTTTTTTCCGCATCGAAGCTCAACATGCTTCACACCATAGAAGACTGGAATAATGGTTGACCTCGACTCCACCATGAGCCTGAGCTCATCGATGCAACAATGTCTATTTCGGGATCTCGTGAATCCTTGATCCAACGACTATGATCACTTCTAGATCAATGGTCTAGATTCATTTCGATCTTCGGGACTTTGGGTTATTCATTCCCAATTCTCAATTCTCCCTAAGTGAGATTCCCGAATAAACCTTGAGCAACTTGAATTTATCTAACAATCCATCTTTGACGTGAAAATATTAACATGATCCAATGGTTGTCGGGACTTCGGCTATTCGGGATCTCGTGAATCCTTGATTCAACGATTGTGATCCATTCATTTCGGCGTTCTGGACTTCAAGTTATTCGCTCCCATTTCCCAATTCTCCTGAAGTGAGATTCGCTGACTAAACCTCGAGTAACTTGACTTCATCTAACGATTCATCTTTGACGCAAAAAACTTAACATGATCCAACAGTTGTCGGGACTTCGACTATTCGGGATCTCGTGAATCCTTGATCCAATGACTGTGATTAGTTCTAGATCAATGGTCTAGATTCATTTCGGCCTTCGAGACTTTGGCTTATTCATTCCCAATTCTCAATTCTCTCAAAGTGAGATTCCTCTACTAAACCTCGAGTAACTTGAATTCATCTAACGACCCTGGTTTGTCCTGAAATCTACATTAGTGGACAAGATTATCCCTTGATTCTTTTGCAGTTTTACTGTGGGGATTTCAATCCTGATCGCATTTCTGCAATGCGCTTTCCCTTCTGAGCTTTTTGGTTTGGTACTTGGATTCTAACTTATTGAGATCATTGATTTGTTGGGAATTTGATCTTGATTGTGTTTCAACATTGCGCTAATCTCGTGAAATCTAATACGATGCCTCTCCCGAGCTTTAGGTAGATTCTTCTGTATGTTGTTCATAACAACTCATCATCACATCATAATGACATTGGCTGTTGACATCAATGACAACGCAACAATGACAATATGTCCAACACAAAGGAAGGGCCCACTTTGAAGGGGATAGGTGTTGTGTTGTTTACTATTTATTAGTTAGTTTTACAGTGGTTTTTTTTTCTAGTTCAACATTTTACTATTCATATTTGATTGCTACATATCGATTTTTCTACTAAATTATTCATGGTTTAATGCTACAGAACGTTGAATGTAATTATTTGCTACTAATATTCAAGTTGTAGACTATAATTTCTTTCAGTTGATTACAATTATATTTCCTACTTTTCTATACTTTAATTCAACTATGTTTTCTGTAAAGTCTTTAAAAGTAGAATTGGATTTCTAGTTAGTTTGTTAACAACATGTTAGTATTCATATCCTAATTAGTTCTTGAGACATGTTATACTTTGCACAACACCTTGCAAGCGTAAAATCTTTGGGTTGACAATTAGATGTACGTGTGAACTAGATGCTATGTTAAGAATTAATAAGGTATTTAATAATCCTGTCAGTGATATTCTAATATTGATAAATATCATGTCATCACAATTTCTCATCGTTGGATCACTTGGAGGCACTACATCTTGATAGTCCTCCTCCCTAATCCTCCTATAAATTTCACCCCAACCAAGAAAAGGGATTTGGGCATTTATAAGGTTTTTTATGTCTTTGTATACAGGGTACATAGGTTTAATGCCGAGCTTAGACAACTAGATTACTAGAATAAATTGTTCCACTGTGGTCTTCATATCACTATCTAATTGCTTAATTGGTTCAATCACTCGTTTCTTTCCCTTAGGTGATTTCTTGGGCATCATAGAGGAAGAACTCCTAGGAGCCTTACCATCCAGAGTACAAATGAAATTAAAATTACACATTCTTTACAAAATCTATAATTCCATTAGCAATTAACAAAATCTAAACTTTGTACAAGAAATATAATTTCTACTTCATATTTTAGTTAACAATGAAAATGTTCAATGAGAAACTCTAAAAGTATTTTTTGAATATTTACCTAAAAAATTTAATCTAAATTATCAAATACTAAAAACTCCACCAATGATAAGAGCCCTTATAACCAGTGAACACTAAAAAACTATAACCAAAACATTGGGAGAACAAAGTGTAATGCTAGCTCCAATGGCTTGACAAAGAAAACAATTTACTCTAAAATTACAAAGCTAAAATGATTTTCAATGACACAATATGCATTAAAAGCTTTGTTTTTATAGAATTTGATTTCAAATTCCGATCATGATGAGCTAGCTCATTCATACATTTGACAAGATTTTGAGCCATCTATTCATAAAAGACATTTTAGCCACCAATTATGGCAAGATTTTGAGCCATCTATTCATAAAAGACATTTTAGCCACCAATTAGAAAAACATTAATTGTAGGCCGATGCACTTCAACAACTATCAAAAGTGTCTTTTCACTTTAGTCTGGGCTGTGATCACACTTTCAATTTCATGAAATTTAAAAAATATAAAATTAGACTAATAAACTTCTAAAGAGAGTGATTTGGAATTTTATCAAGTTTACTTTTCTTTCAATTAGAAAGGCTCAAAACCATAGAGATACTTGTCGAATACGCTTTAACACTTCTGCATTGGGGTCAAAGTTTGTTTTTACTCCAATGGAAAAACTTATTCCCTCTACGCGCTATCAGAAAAAAACTTTTAACTTCTAATCATAGCATTTTAAAACTTTCATCGGGAGAATAAGTTTAATTGTGCTCTGATAATTGGAGGAAACTTTCAGTTTTCATAAACCTGCACTGCCAGAATTCTTTTTACCTTTATTTACGCAACATGATCGGAGTTAGTTTGAACTTTTCGTGAAACAAAAGTTTGGACCTAACTTTGATATATAAGTGCATCAAAAGTAAAACTTAACTTTGTGCAAAGTAAACTTGTTAATGAGATGAAAGTGAACATTTTCTTTGATGTGAGTCAATAAAGGTTTTTATTGAAATTTTTGAATTAGATTTTTTTTTGGGTTTTTCATAGAGAAAAGATTAAGTAAAATGAAATCTTGTTTTATATAAAACTTTATCAATTTAGAAGAAAAATGCATTTTATAAAGGAAAAATCAAAATGTATTTTATAAAGGAAAAACCAAAATTTCAAAGAAAAGTAGAAAGTGGTACTCAAAATTTTATTGAAAATTTTAAGGCATGTTGATATCAATCACCAAGGAGGATGCACCCACAACACTCCCAACTCCCACGAAAGCACTCCCCTTGTTTCCAATAGATTTAGTTAGCATTTAGTTAGTTAGTTGCATCTTTCTAGCCTTCAAGTTGCATGCATTAGATTTTATCACTCCCCTTGTTTCCAATAGATTTAGTTAGCATTTACTTGATGTGTGAGCATTTAGTTAGTTAGTTGCATCTTTCTAGCTTTCAAGTTGCATGCATTAGATTTTATTATTATTTTTCTCAGCCCTTGGGTTGTGTGCATCATTTTGTAGACTAGTTGTAAGTGTGCATCATTGTGTAGACTAGTTGTAAATCTATATAAGGCCATTGGCTAGGATGAGTAAGATTCAACCATTTTTCCTCGAGGCTCTTCATTTTTATTGTTCTTTCTCTCTTGTTTATGTGTTATACAACTTTAGGATATGCACTTCCCTCTTCAAGCTAGGGTTTTTAGTTTGAGAGGCCACAACTCTCCTAAAGAAAGTTCTAACATATAATAACCCTTTGTAACATAATCAAAATACGATCTCAAAATCCCTATACAAGCACTAATTCACATAAATCCTACATTGTTCATATACATTCTTCAAAAACAAACCCAAAAGTCTATCTTATACATTCCCATAAAAAGCAAAACACATTATATATGTTCAGAGCATAGTTCTCAAGCCCTCACCTCAAAAACATGTATATAAATCTCTACTTGAAGTCTCCATACTCACCAAGAAACCATGAATAAAATTTGAAAATAATTCATGAAGGCACTGTCAAATAAAGGAAGGATGATCAAATTTAGAAAGTTGTCTATCCACATCCTCCCATATGTGCAATCAACCAACATCCACTAGTAATTCATGCTTGGGCAATCCATGAGCCTAAGCATTGTGAATTATGATAATTTAACCTACATTAAATTTATTATTACTATAGTTTTTAGATACTAGTGGGATTAATGGTTAAGAACATGTGTTTCCTCCTAAGAGATTAGAAGTCCAAATCTAGAAAAGGTAAAGTATGTATACCTCCTTAGATTTTACTAGTCAAACACCCTTAAAAATATATTATTATTACTATATTGAATAAACATATGCTAAATGATACAAATGGACAAATAACATAGAATTTACAATCTCTTAAATGTTCAACTATAAAATGCATCAAACTTTTCTCAAAACAATACTTATTAAAATAATATTAATAAAAAAAAATTAAATGATAAAAAAAAATTTCNTTTTAAAATTCTTCGGTCTAGTATAACAGAAAACATCATTTAATATTTTTCCATTTATCAAAAGAAATTGTAAAGTATATCATATAAAATATATGCATTTAACAATATACTCATAAGCACCTTGTTTTTTTTTTTAATAACCTCGTATCTCTTAGCTCTTAAATAGATTAACCAAGAATAATTTATAATAACATTTTTTCTAAAATATATGTTAAATAAATCAAATATATCTAACATTTACATATATTGAAATTAAATTTTCGAAATTAATTTAATTATATTGAAATTAAATTTATAAATGAAGCTATGTGATACTTGATTATCAATCAAAACTACAACTTCATGTTATCAAATCTGTAACTTCATAAATACGATTTACATAGTAACACAGTGTATGCATTATCAAATATGTAATTTCATGAATACAATTTACGTAGTAATACAAATCTTTTACTACATTTTGACCCGGACACCGCTCTCATAATTTTGCTGTAATAACACTGTTTTCCCGGATTCAATACACTACAGAAAAAGTGAGAAACGATGTATATATATCCCACCGAAACAATACAATACCCAAATGGAGGTTGAGTTCTCACATGTTACACGTCTCTAGCTCGAAACCGCTTATCTTTGCAACACGAGAAAGAGCCTTTCTCCAACTTTTAATAACGTTGGAACTGTATCGCAACTTCTCTTCATGAGTTTCAGAGTCCTGCGTCGTCTTCTTCTCAAGTTTGTATAGGGCTTCAACATACACTGATATTTTTTTCCGCATCGAAGCTCAACATGCTTCACACCGTAGAAGACTGGAATAATGGTTGACCCCGACTCCACCATGACCCTGAGCTCATCGAGGCAACAACGTCTATTTCGGGATCTCGTGAATCCTTGATCCAAGGACTGTGATCACTTCTAGATCAATGGTCTAGATTCATTTCGGCCTTCAGGACTTTGGGTTATTCATTCCCAATTCTCAATTCTTCCAAAGTAGATTCCCAAATAAACCTTGAGCAACTTGACTTTATCTAACAATCCATCTTTGACTCGAAAATCTTAACACGATCTAATGGTTTTCGGGACTTCGGCTATTCGGGATCTCGTGAATCCTTGATTCAAGGATTGTGATCCATTCATTTCGGTGTTCGGGACTTCGAGTTATTCGCTCCTATTTCCCAATTCTCCTGAAGTGAGATTCGCCGACTAAACCTCGAGTAACTTGACTTCATTTAACGATTCATCTTTGATGCAAAAAGCTTAACATGATCCAACAATTGTCGGGACTTCGAGTATTCGGGATCTCGTGAATCCTTGATCCAACGACTGTGATTAGTTCTAGATCAATGGTCTAGATTCATTTCGACCTTCGGGACTTTGGTTTATTCGTTCCGAATTCTCAATTCTCTCAAAGTGAGATTCCTCGACTAAACCTCGAGTAACTTGAATTCATCTAACGATCCTGGTTTGTCTTGAAATCTACATCAGTGGACAAGATTATCCCTTGATTCTTTTGTAGTTTTACTGTGGGGATTTCAATCCTGATCGCGTTTCTACAATGTTCTTTCCCTTCTGAGCTTTTTGGTTTGGTATTTGGATTCTAACTTATTGAGATCATTGATTTGTTGGGAATTTGATCTTGATTGTGTTTCAACATTGCGCTAATCTCGTGAAATCTAATACGATGCCTCTCCCGAACTTTAGGTAGATTCCTCTACATGTTGTTCATAACAACTCATCATCACATCATAATGACATCGGTTGTTGACATCAATAACAACGCAACAATGACAATATATCCAATACAAAGGAAGGGCCCACTTTGAAGGGGATAGGTGTTCTGTTGTTTACTATTTATTAGTTAGTTTTACAATGTTTTTTTTCTAGTTCAACATTTTACTATTCATATTTGATTGCTACATATTGATTTTTCTACTAAATTATTCATGGTTTAATGCTACATAACGTTGAATGTAATTATTTGCTACTAATATTCAAGTTGTAGACTATAATTTCTTTCAGTTGATTACAATTATATTTCCTACTTTTCTATACTTTAATTCAACTATGTTTTTTTGTAAAGTCTTTAAAAGTAGAATTGGATTTCTAGTTAGTTTGTTAACAACATGTTAGTATTCATATCCTAATTAATTCTAGAGACCTGTTATACTTTGCACAACACCTTGCAAGCGTAAAAGCTGTATGTGTGAACTAGATGCTATGTTAAGAATTAATAAGGTATTTAATAATCCTGTTAGTGATATTCTAATATTGATAAATATCATGTCATCACAATTTCTCATTCTTGGATCACTTGGAGGCACTACATCTTGATAGTCCTCCTCCCTAATCCAATTTCCCCCAGCCAAGGAAAGGGATTTGGGCATTTATAAGGTTTTTTATGTCTTTGTATATAGGGTACATAGGTTTAATGCCGAGCTTAAACAACTAGATTACTAGAATAAATTGTTCCATTGTGGTCTTCATATCACTATCTAATTGCTTAATTGGTTCAATCACTCGTTTCTTTCCCTTAGTTGATTTCTTGGGCATTATAGAGGAAGAACTCCTAGGAGCCTTACCATCCATAGTACAAATGAAATTAAAATTACACATTCTTTACAAAATCTATAATTTCATTAACAATTAACAAAATCTAAATTTTGTACAAGAAATATAATTTCTACTTCATATTTTAGCTAACAATGAAAATTTTCAATGAAAAACTCTAAAGTATTTTTGGAATATTTACCTAAAAAATTTAATCTAAATTATCAAATACTAAAAACTCCATCAATGATAAGAACCCTTATAACCAGTGAACACTAAAAAAACTATAACCAAAACATTAGGAGAACAAAGTGTAATGCTAGCTCCAATGGCTTGACAAAGAAAACAATTTACTCTAAAAATATAAAGCTAAAATGATTTTCAATGACACAATATGCATTACAAGCTTTGTTTTTATAGAATTTGATTTCAAATTCCGATCATGATGAGCTAGCTCATTCATACATTTGACAAGATTTTGAGCCATCTATTCATAAAAGACATTTTAGCCACCGATTATGGCAAGATTTTGAGCCATCTATTCATAAAAGACATTTTAGCCACCAATTAGAAAAACATTAATTGTAGGCCGATGCACTTCAACAACTATCAAAAGTGTCTTTTCACTTAAGTCTGGGCTGTGATCACACTTTCAATTTCATGAAATTTAAAAAAAACTAATAAACTTCTAAAGAGAGTGATTTGGAATTTTATCAAGTTTACTTTTCTTTCAATTAGAAAGGCTCAAAACCATAGAGATACTTGTCGAATACGCTTTAACACTTTTGCATTGGGGTCAAAGTTTGTTTTTACTCCAATGGAAAAACTTATTCCCTCTACGCGCTATCAGAAAAAACTTTTAACTTTTAATCATAGCATTTTAAAACTTTCATCGGGAGAGTAAGTTTAATAGTGCTATGATAATTGGAGGAAACTTTCAGTTTTCATAAACTTGCACTGCCAGAATTCTTTTTACCTTTATTTACGCAACATGATCGGAGTTAGTTTGAACTTTTCGTGAAACAAAAGTTTGGACCTAACTTTGATATATAAGTGCATCAAAAGTTTGGACCTAACTTTGATATATAAGTGCATCAAGAGTAAAACTTAACTTTGTGCAAAGTAAACTTGTTAATGAGATGAAAGTGAACATTTTCTTTGATGTGAGTCAATAAAGGTTTTTATTGAACTTTTTGAATTAGATTTTTTTTGGGTTTTTTTTTTATAGAGAAAAGATTAAGCAAAATGAAATTCTTGTTTTATATAAAACTTCATTAATTTAGAAGAAAAATGTATTTTATAAAGAAAAAACCAAAATTTTAAAGAAAAAGTAGAAAGTGGTACCCAAAATTTTATTGAAAATTTTAAGGTATGTTGATGTCAATCACCAAGGAGGATGCACCCACAACACTCCCAACTCCCAGGAAAGCACTCCCCTTGTTTCCAATAGATTTAGTTAGCATTTAGTTAGTTAGTTGCATCTTTCTAACCTTCAAGTTGCATGCATTAGATTTTATCACTCCCCTTGTTTCCAATAGATTTAGTTAGCATTTACTTGATGTGTGAGTATTTAGTTAGTTAGTTGCATCTTTCTAGCTTTCAAGTTGCATGCATTAGATTTTATTATTATTTGTCTCAGCCCTTGGGTTGTGTGCATCATTCTGTAGACTAGTTGTAAGTGTGCATCATTGTATAGACTAGTTGTAAATCTATATAAGGCCATTGGCTAGGATGAGTAAGATTCAACCATTTTTCCTTGAGGCTGTTCATTTTTATTGTTCTTTCTCTCTTGTTTTTGTGTTATACAACTTCAGGATATGCACTTCCCTCTTCAAGCTAGGGTTTTTAGTTTGAGAGGCCACAACTCTCCTAAAGAAAGTTCTAACATATAATAACTCTTTGTATCATAATCAAAATAGGATCTCAAAATCCCTATACAAGCACTAATTCACATAAATCCTACATTGTTCATATACATTCTTCAAAAACAAACCCAAAAGTCTATCTTATACATTCCCATAAAAAAAAAACACATTATATATGTTCAGAGCATAGTTCTCAAGCCCTCACCTCAAAAACATGTATATAAATCTCCACTTGAAGTCTCCATACTCACCAAGAAACCATGAATAAAATTTGAAAATAATTCATGAAGGTACTCTCAAATAAAGGAAGGATGATCAAATTTAGAAAGTTGTCTATCCACATCCTCCCATATGTGCAATCAACCAACATCCACTAGTAATTCATGCTTGGGCAATCCATGAGCCTAAGCATTGTGAATTATGATAATTTAACCTGCATTAAATTTATTATTACTATAGTTTTTAGATATTAGTGGGATTAATGGTTAAGAACATGTGTTTCCTCTTAAGAGGTTAGAAGTCCAAATCTAAAGGAAGTAAAGTATGTATACCTCCTTAGACTTTACTAGTCAAACACCCTTAAAAATATATTATTATTACTATATTGAATAAACATATGCTAAATTATATAAATGGACAAATAACATAGAATTTACAATCTCTTAAATGTTCAACTACAAAATGCTCCAAACTTCTCTCAAAACAATACTTATTAAAATAATATTAATAAAAAGAAATTAAAGGATAAAAAAAAGAATTCACCTTACACTACATAATAATTAAAATGACTAGATGATAATGAACATGAAGAATGACTAGATGATAACGAACATGAAGAAAATTAAAATGGCGGAGGGATCCTTGGTCGTCAAGGCTAACAACTCGATGGGAGGAGGAGTGAGGGTGAGTCCGGCGCTGAATCTTGGAGGCAGTTGGAATGGCGGTGGTGACCTCTTTGGCTTCTTCTCCAGAAGGGAGAAGAAACAACCACAACAATCTGCATATCCTCGTACCAACAGGAAGAAGGGCACTTGAATTCCATTGCTTATCATCTCCACAGAAACTTACAATCTTTATACTTGAGTTGTTTACTTGTACATACCAAATTGAAGCGAATGCGATTTGTATTTGTGAATTCAAATCCTCTATTGTTTCCTTTCCCTCCTGCAAGCTTCGTTCCAGTCTCCCCTGTTCGAACACCTTCTCTTCCTAGTTCTCCTCCACCCAACATTCTTATGGCAGGAGAAAATCCCCCCATGACTAGAATGGAGGCCATAATCGCTGCTAGGTATGCCCCCCTTGTTTTGCCTCAGCCTCTCAATGCCCTCCCAACAGATGGCTACCTTAAGCAGCTGCCCAAGTTTATAGGCGAAGGAGACATAACCGCAGAGGAACATCTTGAAGCCTTTTACAGTTTTACAGATCATCATGTTATCATGCATGCAGATGTTTGGATGGGAATTTTTGTTCAAAGCCTTGAAGGTGAGGCTAGGAAGTGGTTTAGGGCCCTGCCTCCTGGATCTATTGATGGGATTGAGGCTCTGGACAATGTCTTCTTGAGACAATGGGGGGATAAAATGGATTTCATGTATTATATCACAGAGTTTGGGTCCCTAAAGAGAAAAGAGGGAGAATCTGTCTCTGACTTCTCCAAAAGGTTCAACAAGATGTACAATAATATCCCCACTGAGATAAAGCCTACAGAGGCTTTAGCTAAAATTACTTATGCCAGTGCTTTTGACCTCGATTTTTGCCTCATGTTAAGGGAAAGAAGAGCCACTTCCCTGGCTCATATGCAGGATGCAACTGTGGAAGTAGAGTCTAATATATTGGTTGTTGACCGACTCAGAAATAAGAATGATAGAGGCACACCCAAGAAGAGACCTGAAGCTTCCACATCTGGCTCCTCTACCCTTCCCCCTCAAATGGATGAAGTAACCAAGATACTAAAATCACTTTCAACTAGGATGGAAAGGTTGGAGTTAGAAGGGAAGCCATCGTACATAAATCCCCAAAATGTTGACAACAGAGGCAATTTCAGGAGGCCAAATAAAAATGTTCTTCAGATTATGCCAAGGGAACAAAGGAACAGAGACAGAGATGATCAGAGGATTCAAACCCCTCTCCAAAACAACCTTGTTGATGATGAGGAGAGGGAAGAATAAGAAGAAGAGATTGACCCCGAAATTCATTGTATTGGAGACACCTCCCCTTTCCCCATTTAACTCAATCTGCCTACGAGGATTTTCTCATGAACAGTCAAATAAATGAGCCGAGTAAAGGGGAGAAAGCCAATAATAACAGTCCCAATAAATATAACCTCAGGTCAAAGAAGAAAGATGGGAAGTCTGATATCCTTGATCAGCCTCTCATAGCAGAGAAGCCTGCTAAGGGCATAACAAATCTTATCAAGGAAAAGAGAACTCAGAATCCCCCACCAATAGCCAAAGACCCTGTCCCAGAAGTGAGGGAAATTTAGAAGCCTCTTTCCCCTTTTAACCTTGAGCATGAAATTCAAAAATTTAGAATTTTTGTGCCCATTTTAGCGTTGGTCAAACATGAAGATTTGAAAAGGTCCCTCTCTAAGTTGTTGCAACCCGAGCCATCCTGCCATTCCACATACTCAGTGAACCTCCAAGATGAAAAGCCAACAGTCATCCCAGGCCCTATGGTAGAAGATAGAGATGATTCATCCCCTCCTTCTATACATCCTTGAACATACATGATAAGGTGCTTCATAATTGTCTGATGGATTAGGGCATCTCATAATATCATGCCCAAGACTTCAATGGAAGAACTGGGGCTAGAAGTCCTAAAGGCTTACCATGGTTGTACTCTTTTGACTCAAGGAGGTGCAATGTCTTAGGGTCATCAAAGATTTGGTGGTGACCTTGTTTTAGCTTCCCATGAAAGAGGTGGTCATGGATATCGTGGTGGTGATGTTCCTCCCAAGTTTGGCATGCTCTTGTCAAGATCTTGGATTAAAAAGGTTGGAGGAACATTACATATGGAACTCACATATGCTACCACCATTCGTATTTGGAGAGCATTGAATACTTTATAGGGAAGCTCAATTGTACTACATTATTAGTGATGAAGAAGATCCACCAATCATCCCATCTTCTCCCTTGATCTTGATTTGGGATCCAACTTATTGTAACTCACCGATGCCCCCGAAGCTCCCCTTCAGATCAAAAATCCCATTTCTCCCTGTGAAGATTCTCCTTCAATCACTTATGTGTGGTCTTGGGGTCATCAAAGATTTGGTGGTGACCTTGTTTTAGCTTCCCATGAAAAGTGTGGTCATGGATATCGTGGTGGTCGATGTTCCTCCCAAGTTTGGCATGCTCTTGTCAAGATCTTGGATTAAAAGGATTGGGGGAACATTGCATATGGACCTCACATATGCTACCATTCCTGTATTTGGAGGGGAGCATAGAACATTGTACATGGAAGCTCAGCTGGCCTACATTATTAGTGATGAAGAAGATCCCACCAATCATCCCATCTTCTCCCTTGATACTGATTTGGGATCCAGCTTATTGTAACTCACCGATGCCCCTGAAGCTCCCCTTCAGATCAAAAATCCCATTTCTCCCTGTGAAGATTCTCCTTCAATCACTTATGTGTGGAAAATGTTCTTTGATGGAGCCTCTTCTAGAGATGGTGCTGGGGCTGGGGTTGTTTTTGTTTCCCCTGCTTAGGAAACTATATCTCTTTCATACAATAGAGTTTGAAGCTACAAATAATGTGGTAGAGTATGAAGCTCTTGTTTTGGGCTTAAGAGCTACAAAGGACATGAGAATCAAGGAAATATCTGTCTTTGGGGATGTCGAGCTGGTTGTAAAACAAGTCAAAAATCTTTACCAAGCCAAGCATCTAAGGCTCAGATCTTATAGGAATGAAGTGTGGGATTTAATAGATAGCTTTTTCCTGGCTTTCAACATTGCATTCCTTCCTAGAGAGGAGAATATTGTGGTTGTTTCTCTGGCTATTTTAGCAAGCAATTTCAAAGTCCCTCTGCCACTCAAGCTCAGGTATGATACAAAAGTGAAATACATGCCCTCCATACCTGACAATGTCAAGCATTGGAAGGTTTTTGAGGATGATCTTGAAATCAAAAGATTCCTGGAGACTGTTGAGGAGTTTTCAGCATTGCACATTGATCAAGGCCCTGCATCTGAAGCCAATCTTTATGTTGGTGATCTTCTGAACAAGATTGTTGATTATCATATTGTTCAGCTACCCACAATCACGTTCCAAAGGGGTTGGTTCCTTTGGAAAGACTATTTGACAACAATGATGTGGCAGTAGGGGGTAAAATCTCAAATGATAATGTTGATGTAGCTGAGTGAAATATTGACACAGAAAGGGATCCAAAGTTCGTCAAATTGTTAAGCAGTCTGTCGAGGGAGCAGAGGGTCGAGTATGATGAGTTATTAAAGGAATTTTGTGATGTGTTTGCTTGGACCTATGAAGACCTTAGAACATATGACACAACTGTCATTGAGCATAAGATCCCTCTGAAAGAAGAGGCCAAGCCATTTAGGCAGAAGATAAGACAGATTAATCCTATGTTGCTGCTTGTCATGGAGAGAGAAGTAAAGAAACTGTTGGATGCCCAAATCATTGTCCCTTTGAGGTATTCTGAGTGGGTGGCCAATATAGTCCCAGTAAGAAAGAAAAGTGGGGAAATCAGACTCTATGTTGATTTTAGGAATTTGAACAGAGGCTCTAAGAAAGAAAACTATCCCTTGCCAAAGATGGAACACATACTGCAGAAGGTAACAGGTGCATCCAGGATTTCCATGATTGATGGATTTTTTTGGCTATAATCAGATCTCTGTCATGACTGAAGACAGGGAGAAGACAACCTTCACCATTCCTTGGGGCACTTTCATGTATGCAAAAATTCCTTTTGGATTGATGAACGCAAGAGCAACATTTTAGTGAGCCATGGACATAGACTTCATTGGAGAAAATGATAAATTTGTGGTCATCTATCTGGATGACATAACTGTGTTTTCCATATACGATAAGGAGCATTGTCAACATCCGAGGAAGGTCTTCTTAAAATGAAGAAGGTTTGGTCTCTCCTTAAATCCCAAGAAATCTTTGTTTTCCATGAAAGAGGGAAAGTTGTTGGGCCACATAGTATCAGCTGAAGGGGTCAAAATCGCCCCCAAAAGGGTGGAAGCAATCCAATCCTTACCACTCCCAAGGTCCAGGAAAGAAGTCCAGTCTTTTCTGGGCAAGATTAACTTTCTGAGGAGGTTTGTTTCCAATTTTGCTGAAATAGTAAAACTCATCACAACCATGCTCAGGAAAGGCAATGAAGTAAAATGGGCTGCCGAGTCTAGAAATTCTTTTGAACAAATCAAGAAGGCCTTGACTGAAGCACATGTTCTTATCAGTCCTGATTACTCAAAGGATTTTATGATTTTCTCCTTTTCTTCACTTGATACATCGGCAGTTGTTTTATTACATAAAAATTTTGAAGGGTAAGAGCAACCTGTTTCCTTTTTTAGAAGAGCACTGAGGGATGTTGAGATCAGGTATGACATCATGGAAAAGTAGTCTTATGCCTTGGTGAAATCTCTCAAAGCTTTCAGAGTCTATTTTCTACACTCAAAGGTCATTGCATATGTCCCTTCACCTTCTGTGAATGGCATTCTCATTCAGCCTAACACATATGGGAAAATGAGCAAGTGGATTGCCAAAATCCTGGAGTTTGATCTTGAAATAAAACCCACCAAACGATTAAAGGCTGGGGTTTAGTCAAGTTGTTGGTTGAATACAACTGTAAAGTGTTGGGGGTTAACTGCATCAACACTTGCTCAGAAATTCAACAGGCTGAGTTGTCTGATGACAGTCCACAAGACAACCCTCCATTGGAAGAATGCACATGGTATAAAGATATTATACATTTCTTGCAGGAGTTAAGGCCCCCTGATTTCATGGGGAAAATTAGGGCAAGAGATTTAAAACTCAAAGCAATCAGATATTTTCTTATCGTCCAGGTCTTGTATTGGAAAGATCCTCTAGGAGTGCTTCTGAGATGTCTACACCCACAGGAGGCCCAAAGAATTATGTTTGATTTTCATAGCAGCCTATGTGGGGGACACCATTTCTGGAAGACCACAGCCTACAAAATCCTCAGGGTTGGGTATTACTGGCCCACTTTATTCACTGATGTATGTAGAGAGATCAGAACCTGCATCAAATGTAAAAAATTCTCAGGAATGGGGAGATTCATTGGGGAGATTCATCCTGCTTCAAGTGGCCAACACAGGTGGATCTTAACTACAACAGATTATTTCACCAAATGGATAGAAGCTATCCCCACCAGGAGTGCTTCACACAAAGTGATCATTGGCTTTCTTGAAGACATCATGGCAAGGTTTGGCTGCCCAAACAAAATTATCACTGATAATTCTATATCCTTCAAATCCAATCCATTGATCAAGTTCTGTGAGTAGTTTGGGATTTCATTAATTCAATCCACTCCATATTATCCCCAAGGCAATGGACTGGCAGAGTCCTCTAACAAAAGCTTGATCAAGCTTATTGAAAGACTATTAGAAGATAATAAGAAGGCCTAGGATTTATAGCTAAAATTCTCTCTGTGGGTTGATCGAGTGATAGGAAAGAGGTCCCTAGGCATCTCCCCTTTCCAACTTGTTTATGGGACATAAGTTGTTTTTCCTTCTCAGTTGGCTTTACCTGTAGCAAAATTCTTTCAAGATCATCAAGGAGAGCCTGACAATATGATCAGAGGAATTCATCAACTAGTGGAGGTGCAACAAACTAGAGAGCAAGTGATGGACAGAGCTCATGACCATTAGCAAAGGATGAAGCAAGCCTTTGACAGAGAGGAAAGAAAAGAAGATTTTTAGCTGGGAGATCTAGTTCTTAAATGGGATGTACCCATACAAGACAGAGGAAAGCACAATAAGTTTGAAGCCCTATGGATCGAGCCCTTCAAAGTCTCTGAAGTGTTTTTAAATAATACTTACAGGTTGCAGGATTTGGAGGGCAAGGAAGTTTTTAATGGCCCTATGAATGGGCATATCCTGAAGAAGTGCTTTATTTGAGCCATAAGTGGCTCCCCTGTATTTGTAAATATTTTTTTCCTGTTTGTTTTTCGTTTTTAATAAAAGACTCCACAACCCAACAACAAGGCAGTGGAGTTGCGCGTTCTTGGCAGCTCGCAGGGAGCATACCCTCCCCCATGGAGCTTAATGTTATCACATAATCCTGTCAAGAACTTGGGGTCTATGCCTTCTTCCTATGTCTGCGTTATTCCTTGTTTTCCCCCTTCTGTAGACCCAATTGTAGTTTTCTTTTCCCTCCCAGCATGGATCTTTCTTTGTCATAGTTATCCTTCGCGATCGACCATTTTTTCTCTGTCAATTCGCCCGAAAGAGATTGGTCCTGAAATTCCTCTATCTTTTCTATCCTCCATCACCGAACCTTTGTCTTCCCAAGCCTAAGTTTGGTTTTTCAAGTCTCCATTTTCACTATCTGCGGCACCGAGAACGATTGAACAGTGACACAAAACAAGCGAGCGGGCAAAGACTAGTTTCAACAGTGAGGATCCACCGATGGAACAAATCGACGATCATCGGGTAATTGGGGCCGTGAAGTTGCACGAAAGTTTGTGTCAGGAAGAGGCCTGAAATTATCTAAGTCGTCCGATCTAGCAGGGATAGGTGGCAGTTGATTGAGCTTTTTCGGGGTTCTCGTCAACGAATGCACCCATAGCCTGAAACCCCGAAACGCGAAATTACGAAACCCTCGGGGGTTGGGCCCACGGTCCTAGCCCCTGGTCACAAAGAAAGAAGGTTCGGGAAGGGCGCTAGCATTCATCGCATCGCAAAGCAAGACCCAAAACATCAATTTTAATCCAAGTCGTCCAAGCCAGAAGGGCATATGTCAGTAGATAAGCGAAACTGTGAAGCGCCCAAGGTTTTAGCCTCGATTCATAGCCGATGACCATATGGACGAGAGGTAAGGGAGGCGCTAACACAAGTTAAGCCCCATCACGATTTCAGAAATCGAGAGTCTGAAGGATGAGGAGTTGACTCCTTCCTGTCACCGATACGCGAAATTCACAAAGCACCTTTGGATTTTAGGCGAGGTCACAACCCATGGTCATGTGGAAAGTAGGGCCAAGAGAAAGATAAGCGTCTGTTCAGTCCAGAGATGGCTAAGTCTGGCTAAGGAAATGATCATGGCCGTCGATTATGAAGGAAGATCGAACCGTTGGTTGGGGTAGGGAGATTTCACAATGTCGGGCATCGGGGATCCTGGACATAGCGGGTGGGAGTCCTGAAAGGAGAAATGTCGAAGTTCCTTTGAAGATAGGTGTGGGGTCATGGCCCTAGGTTACATTGAGGGTGGAGCCAGAAGAAAAGGAGGCTAGCCTCCAAGCCTTGGAGAGCAGGCACTTGGTCGTCTCTTGTGCATTTAGTCTCGGGCACTCTCCATGGAGGAAAGAAGTTAATGAAAATTGAGCAGATGGTTGAAACCTCAACTCAATCCATAAATGGAAGGCGTGGAAGGTCTGAAGAAGTCAGCCCGTGGTACCCCTACAGACAGGTTCCCTGTGAGAGCCATGACGATCTAAACCAGTGTCAGACAAGAGATTGTGTGCATAGTCTACAAGAAGATCGTGCACACGTAAAGCCTTAAAGATAATCACTCAATGACTCTCCTGCGGTCAGGGGCAAATTTCTCTGAGAATATATACTCCATTTTGATATTTTGTAATGATCGATGGTAGAGCTAAGCTCTCGATTGTAAAGTTTTACCAAGACCTCTAGTTCTCTGGTTATAGATTGATCCTTGAGACTTCTTGTTTGATAGTAGCCAACTCCTTTCTTTATATTTTGCTTCTGAATCTGAAATCTCGGGCATGGAGGATCCAGTCGGGTGTTGTGATTATAGTATAGTGTAGGTTTGACTATATATGTTGTTGCAACGTTTTTCAGATTCCTGAAGTTTTCGGATTCAAGAGGATCTTGTATCTGAGACTTTTCCTCCAATGGCTGCTGGAAGACCAGATGTCCAAAGCAGACTTTCACTCCTTTCTCGTTTTCCCTCCACCTACTCACCACTATGCAACTTACTGGCCTAAGTTAGATCAAGACCTCACCTATCTTTGCATTTCCAACCCAATTTTCTGAGTTAAAACAAAATTGTTCTAAGTTCACTTCCATTCGATCACCCTTTCATAAACAAATTGTGACATATAAATTGATGGGTATCAGGCTTACTCCTGCTGTAATCCAAGGGTGACTTCTGGTGCTAACACATGTTCCCCAACTCGTCTTTGTCCAAGTTAGCACCGCTCATTCCTTACACAATCCAAGCTGGCATTTTCCTTATGAAAACTCGTCTCATTGAGCTAGCGTCTTCCGTAAGTAAACACACGAATATCTTTGGGTTGGCATGCCTAGGTCATGCCCCGAGGTACTCCTACTCACTTCCTATATGAGATGGTCGCTACTCCACCTTGCCAAACTAAGCGCGCTCTTAGCCAACTCGTCGACGGGTCATGTCTCCAAGTCCGTCACAATAATGTGCATCCCACCTGTGTGTCAGAGGCCTTACTATGCTCTCAACCCTCTATTCCCTCACATGCACAAATTTCTCAACCTTTCATTTCTTTTTGAGTCAAATAGCATTTTAATTTCATCCCCACTGTATCTATCTTGGATTTGGCTTCAAAGCATTTCCATTTCCCTTTCATTGTGGTTTCTCAAATACTTCAATGCATTGTCATTGCTACCTTATTCATTATTCCACCCATAATCACATGTTGGAATGTGCCTTCTCAAGTGCCTTGGCCCAACGTTAGAATCTCTCTTTTGGGTCTTAAAATCATAGGTTGTTTTACCCTGTAAAAACCCTATGCTTTATTCATACACGTGTCGACCATACATATCCTTTCAACTATTAGCATAATTCATACCAAATTTCTAAGTCAAAACCTGTACATGTCGACTAGACCTGCATAATTTCCTCCTCTCACCATTAAATAAGAACCCAAAGAACCAGTACTGTTTGGCTAATTCGTAGGTCAAAATATGTGCAAAGACCAACATAAGATCCAATCGACCAGTTAGCCATGGTGATGAAAAGGTTACATCACCCGACAAACAAACAGAAAATGAAGCCCGATGGAATGCATCTTCACTTGCAGCACCATTTCAGATTTCTAAGGACTCGTCGCAAGTCAAAGACAAACCAAGTTTTAAATGACAGAAGTTTTGGTATGGTTGACTTGAAAAATTAGTCCCAAATTAATGTTACAATAGATAAACAAACCCTTTGTCTAGCCAAAACATTTTCTTTCCTATGCTTCTCACTCATTTTCTTTGTGATCTCCTTACATGTTTATATTGAAAATGGTAATTCAAATTTTT
>SNQJ01S0002396.1:138648-167872 GCA_010110895.2 Picea sitchensis | reverse complement strand
TAAAAATGTTGGTATCAATTCTCAAACTAAATTCTGAGTATTTGTAGGAGTCCGCTACCTCCAAAGATGAAGTAAGATGGAGAGAATTTGCAGTTTCCTGCAAACAGTCTCATTTTCAAGTTTTCGGCCGAAATATTCTTTCGCCCGAAACCTAGTTTTTAACGGAATGCGTTAAAAATAAACGTTTCGGCCGAAAAGTATTTCGGCCGAAATATGCTTACCACGGGAAAATAATTCATCCAAAAAACATCGTACATGAATTTCGAGGGCACCGTTAAATTTAACGTGAAAATTTTCGGTCGAAAAATATTTCGGCCGAAAGAAACATTTGTTCGGCCGAAAAATTGCCGCTAGAAATTTTGGAGACCTGATTGTCACGAAAGTGTTACCCAGATTCATGATTTTACCCAGAGATGATTCATCCCCTCCCTTCTATACATCCCTGAACATACATGATAAGGTGCTTCATAATTGTCTGATGGATTCTGGGGCATCTCATAATATCATGCCCAAGACTTTCATGGAAGAACTCGGGCTGGAAGTCACAAAGGCTTACCATGATTTGTACTCTTTTGACTCAAGGAGGGTGCAATGTCTTGGGGTCATCAAAGATTTGGTGGTGACCTTGTTTTAGCTGCCCATGAAAAGTGTGGTCATGGATATCATGGTGGTCAATGTTCCTCCCAAGTTTGGCATGCTCTTGTCAAGATCTTGGATTAAAAGGCTTGGGGGAACATTTGCAGATGGACCTCACATATGCTACCATTCCTGTATTTGGAGGGGAGCATAGAACATTGTACATGGAAGCTCAGTTGGCCTACATTATTAGTGATGAAGCAGATCCCACCAATCATCCCATCTTCGCCCTTGATACTGATTTGGGATCCAACTTATTGTAACTCACCGATGCCCCCGAAGCTCCCCTTCAGATCAAAAAGCCCATTTCTCCCTGTGAAGATTCTCCTTCAATCACTTATGTGTGGAAAATGTTCTTTGATGGATCCTCTTCTAGAGATGGTGCTGGGGCTGAGGTAGTTTTTGTTTCCCCTGCTCAGGAAACTATATCTCTTTCATACAAAATAGAGTTTGAAGCTACAAATAATGTGGCAGAGTATGAAGCTCTTGTTTTGGGCTTAAGAGCTGCAAAGGACATGGGAATCAAGGAAATATCTTTCTTTGGGGATGTCGAGCTAGTTGTAAAACAAGTCAGAAATCTTTACCAAGCCAAGCATCCAAGGCTCAGATCTTATAGGAATGAAGTGTGGGATTTAATAGACAACTTTTTTTCTGGATTTCAACATTGCATTCATTCCTAGAGAGGAGAATATTGTGGTTGATTCTCTGGCTATTTCAGCAAGCAATTTCAAAGTCCCTCTGCCACTCAAGCTCAGGTATGATACAAAAGTGAAATACATGCCCTCCATACCTGAAAATGTCAAGCATTGGAAGGTTTTTGAGGATGATCTTGAAATCAAAAGATTCCTGGAGACTGTTGAGGAGTTTTCAGCATTGTACATTGATCAAGACCCTGCATTTGAAGCCAATCTTTATGTTGGTGATATTTTGAACAAGATTGTTGATTATCATATTGTTCAGCTACCCACAATCATGTTCCAAAGGGGATGGTTCCTTTGGAAAGGCTATTTGACAGCAATTATGTGGCATTAGGGGGTAAAATCTCAAATGATAATGTTGATGTAGCTGAGTGCAATATTGACATAGAAAGGGATCCAAAGTTCGTCAAATTGTCAAGCAGTCAGTCGAGGGAGCAGAGGGCCGAGTATGCTGAGTTATTAAAAGAATTTGGTGATGTGTTTGCTTGGACCTATGAAGACCTTAGAACATATGCCACAGCTATCATTGAGCATAATATCCCTTTGAAAGAAGAGGCCAAGCCATTTAGGAAGAAGATAAAACAGATTAATCCTATGTTGTTGCCTGTCATGGAGAGAGAAGTAAAGAAACTGTTGGATGCCCAAATCATTGTCCCTCTGAGGTATTCTGAGTGGGTGGCCAATATAGTCCCAGTAAAAAAGAAAAGTGGGGAAATCAGACTGTGTGTTGATTTTAGGAATTTGAATAGAGGCTCTAAGAAAGAAAACTACCCCTTGCCAAAGATGGAACACATACTGCAGAAGGTAACAGGTGCATCCAGGATTTCCATGATTGATGGATTTTCTGGCTATAATCAGATCTATGTCATGCCTGAAGACAGGAAGAAGACAACCTTCACCATTCCTTGGGGCACTTTCATGTATGCAAAAATGCCTTTTGGATTGATGAATGCAGGAGCAACATTTTAGTGAGCCATGGACATAGCCTTCGTTGGAGAAAATGATAAATTTGTGGTCATCTATCTGGATGACATAACTGTGTTTTCTAAATCCAATAAGGAGCATTGTCAACATCCGAGGAAGGTCTTCTTAAAATGCATAAGGTTTGGTCTCTCCTTAAATCCCAAGAAATCTTTGTTTTCCATGAAAGAGGGAAAGTTGTTGGGCCACATAGTATCAACTGAAGGGGTCAAAATCACCCCCAAAAGGGTGGAAGCAATCCAATCCTTACCACTCCCAAGGTCCAAGAAAGAAGTCCAGTCTTTTCTGGGCAAGATTAATTTTCTGAGGAGGTTTGTTTCTAATTTTGCTAAAATAATAAAACTCATAACAACCATGCTCAGGAAAGGCAATGAAGTAAAATGGGCTACTGAGTCCATAAATTCTTTTGAACAAATCAAGAAGGCCTTGACTGAAGCACTTGTTCTTATCAGTCCTGATTACTCAAAGGATTTTATGATTTTCTCCTTTTCTTCACTTGATACATTGGCAACTGTTTTATTACATAAAAATGTTGAAGGGAAAGAGTAGCCTGTTTCCTTTTTTAGAAGAGCACTGAGGGATGCTGAGATCAGGTATGACATCATGGAAACGTAGTCCTATGCCTTGGTGAAATCTCTCAAAGATTTCAGAGTCTATTTTCTACACTCAAAGGTCATTACATATGTCCCTTCACCTTCTGTGAATGACATTCTCATTCAGCCTAACACAGATGGGAAAATGAGCAAGTGGATTGCCAAAATCCCGGAGTTTGATCTTGAAATAAAACCCACCAAACTGATTAAAGGCCAGGGTTTAGCCAAGCTGTTGGTTGAATACAATTGTAAAGTGTTGGGGGTTAACTGCATCAACACTTGCTCAGAAATTCAACAGGTTGAGTTGTCTGATGACAGTCCATAAGACAACCCTCCATTGGCAGAATGCACCTGGTATAAAGATATTATACATTTCCTGCAGGAGTTAAGGCCCCCTGATGTCATGGGGAAAAGCAGGGCAAGATATTTAAAACTCAAAGAAATCAGATATTTTCTTATCGACCAGGTCTTGTATTGGAAAGATCCTCTAGGAGTGCTTCTGAGATGTCTACACCCACAGGAGGCCCAAATAATTATGTTTGATTTTCATAGCAACCTATGTGGGGGACACCATTTCTGGAAGACCACAACCTACAAAATCCTTAGGGCTGGGTACTATTGGCCCACTTTATTCACTTATGTCTGCAGAGAGATCAGAACCTGCATCAAATGTCAAAAATTCTCAGTAAAGAAACAACTCAAATCTCTGCCATTGAAGCCTGTAGTTGCTTCAATGCCCTTTCAGCAATGGGGGTTGGACTTCATTGGGGAGATTCATCCTGCTTCAAGTGGCCAACACAGGTGGATCTTAACTACAACAGATTATTTCACCAAATGGATAGAAGCTATCCCCACCAGGAGTGCTTCACACAAAGTGATCATTGCCTTTCTTGAAGACATCATGGCAAGGTTTGGCTTCCCAAATAGAATTATCACTGATAATGTTGCATCCTTCAAATCCGAGCCATTGATCAAGTTTTGTGAGTAGTTTGGGATTTCATTAATTCACTCCACTTCATATTATCCCCAAGGCAATGGACTGGCAGAGTCCTCTAACAAAAGCTTGATCAAGCTTATTGAAAGACTATTAGAAGATAATAAGAAGGCCTAGGATTTAAAGCTAAAATTCTCTCTGTGGGTTGATCGAGTGATAGGAAAGAGGTCCCTAGGCATCTCCCCTTTCCAACTTGTTTATGGGACATAAGTTTTTTTTCCTTCTCAGTTGGCTTTACCTGTAACAAAATTCTTTCAAGATCATCAAGGAGAGCCTGACAATATGATCAGAGGAATTCATCAACTAGTGGAGGTGCAACGAACTAGAGAGTAGGTGATGGACAGAGCTCATGACCGTCAGCAAAGGATGAAGCAAGCCTTTGATAGAAAGGCAAGAAAATAAGATTTTCAGCTGGGAGATCTAGTTCTTAAACGGGATGCACCCATACAAGACAGAGGAAAGCACAGTAAGTTTGAAGCCCTATGGATCGATCCCTTCAAAGTCTCTGAAGTGTTTTTAAATAATACTTACAGGTTGCATGATTTGGAGGGAAAGGAAGTTTTTAATGGCCCTGTGAATAGGCATATCCTGAAGAAGTGCTTTATTTGAGCCATAAGTGGCTCCCCTATATTTGTAAATATTGTTTTCCTATTTGTTTTTCGTTTTTGATAAAAGACTCCATAACCCAACATCAAGGCAGTGGAGCTACGCGTTCTTGGCAGCTCGCAGGGAGCATACCCTCCCCCATGGAGCCTAATGTTATCACATAATCCTGTCAAGAACTTGGGGGTCTATGCCTTCTTCCTATGTCTGTGTTATTCCTTGTTTGCCCCCTTCTGTAGACCCAATTGTAGTTTTCTTTTCCCTCCCAGCATGGATCTTTCTTTGTCACAGTTATCCTTCTCGATCGACCAGTTTTTCTCTGTCAATTCGCCCGAAAGAGATTGGTTCTGAAATTCCTCTATCTCTTCTATCCTCCATCACCGAACCTTTGTCTTCCCAAGCCTAAGTCTAGTCGTCCAAGTCTCCATTTTCACTATCTGCAGCACCGAGAACGATTGAACAATGACACAAAACAAGCGAGCGAGCAAAGACTAGTTTCAGCGGCGAGGATCCACCGATGGAACAGATCGACGGTCATCGGGTAATTGGGGCCGTGAAGTTGCATGGAGGTTTGTGCTAGGCAGAGACCTGAAATGATCTAAGACATCCGATCTAGCGGGGATAGGTGGCAACTGATTGATCTTTTTCGGGGTTCTCGTCAACGAATGCACCCATAGCCTGAAACCCCAAAACGTGAAATTACGGAACCCTCGGGGGTTGGGCCCACGGTCCTAGCCCCTGGTCACAAAGAAAGCAAGTCCGGGAAGGGCACTAGCATTCATCGCATGGCAAAGAAAGACCCAAAACGTCAGTTTTAATCTGAGTCGTCCAAACCAGAAGGACATATGTCAGTAGATAAGCGAAACTGTGAAGCGCCCAAGGTTTTAGCCCTGGGTCATAGCCGATGACCATATGGACTAGAGGTAAGGGAGGCGCTAACACAAGTTAAGCCCTGTCGCGATTTTGGAAATCGAGAGTCTGAAGGATGAGGAGTTGACTCCTTCCCGTCGTCGATACGCGAAATTCACGAAGCACCTTTGGCTTTTAGGCAAGGTCACAACCCACGGTCATGTGGAAAGTAGGGCCAAGAGAAAGATAAGCGTTTGTTCAGTCCACAGATGGCTAAGTCTGGCTAAGGAAATGATCCTGGCCATCGATTATGAAGGAAGATTGAACCGTTGGTTGGGGTAGGGAGATTTCACAATGCCGAGCATCGGGGATCCTGGACATAGTGGGTAGGAGTCTCGAAAGGAGAAATGTCAAAGTGCCTTTGAAGATAGGTGCGAGGTCATGGCCCTGGGTTACATTGAGGGTGGAGCCAAAAGAAAAGGAGGCTAGCCTCCAAGCCTTGGAGAGCAGGCACTTGGTCATCTCTTGTGCATTTAGTCTCGACCACTCTCCATGGAGGAAAGAAGTTAATGAAAATTGAGCAAGTGGTTGAAACCTCAACTCAATCCATAAATGGAAGGCGTGGAAGGTCTGGAGCAGTCAGCCCGTGGTACCCCTGCAGACAGGTTCCCTGTGAGAGCCATGATGATCTAAACCAGTGTCAGACAAGAGATTGCGTGCATAGTCTACAAGAAGATCGTGCACACGTAAAGCCTTAAAGATAATCACTCAACGACTCTCCTGCGGTCAGGGGCGAATTGCTCTGAGTAAATATACTCCATTTTGATATTTTGTAATGATCGATGGTAGAGCTAAGATTTCGATTGTAAAGTTTACTGAGACCTCTGGTTCTCTGGTTATAAATTGATCCTTGAGACTTCTTGTTTGATAGTAGCCAACTCCTTTCTTTATATTTTTCTTCTGAATCTGAAATCCCGGGCATGGAGGATCCAGTCGGGTGCTGTGATTATAGTATAGTGTAGGTTTGACTATATATGTTGTTGCAACGTTTTTCAGATTCCTGAAGTTTTGGGATTCAAGAGGATCTTGTATGTGAGACTTTTCCTCCAAAGGCTGCTGGAAGACCAGTTGTCCAGAGCAGAATTTCACTCCTTTCTGATTTTTCCTCCACCTACTCACCACTATGCAGCTTACTGGCCTAAGTTAGATCAAGACCTCACCTATCTTTTCATTTCCAACCTAGTTTTCTGAGTTAAAACAAAATTGTTCTGAGTTCACTTCCATTCGATCACCCTTTCATAAACAAATTGTGACATATAAAATGATGGGTATCAGGCTTACTCCTGCTGTAATCCAGGGGTGACTTCTGGTGCTAACACATGTTCCCCAACTTGTCTTTGTCCAAGTTAGCACTGCTCATTCCTTACACAATCCGAGCTGGCATTTTCCTTATGCAAACTCGTCTAATCGAGCTAGCGTCTTTCATAAGTAAACACACAAATATCTTTGGGTTGGCATGCCTAGGTCATGCCCCAAGGTACTCCTACTCACTTCCTATATGAGATGGTCGCTACTCCACCTTGCCAAACTAAGCGCGCTCTTAGCCAACTCGTCGACGGGTCATGTCTCCAAGTCCGTCACAATAATGTGCATCCCACCTGTGTGTTGGAGGCCTTACTATGCTCTCAACCCTCTATGCCCTCACATGCACAAATTTCTCAACCTTTCATTTATTTTTGAATCAAATAGCATTTTAATTTCATCCCCACTGTATCTATCTTGGATTTGGCTTCAAAACATTTCCATTTCCCTTTCATTGTGGTTTCTCAAATACTTCAATGCATTGTCATTGCTACCTTATTCATTATTCCACCCATAATCACATGTTGGAATGTGCCTTCTCAAGTACCTTGGCCCAACGTTAGAATCTCTCTTTTGGGTCTTAAAATCATATGTTGTTTTACCCTGTTAAAACCCTATGCTTTATTCATACACGTGTCGACCATACATATCCTTTCAACTATTAGCATAATTCATACCAAATTTCTGAGTCAAAACCTGTACATGTGGACTAGACCTGCATAATTTCCTCCTCTCACCATTAAATAAGAACCCAAAGAACCAGTACTGTTTGGCTAATTCATAGGTCAAAATATGCACAAAGACCAACGTAAGATCCAATCGACCAGTTAGCCATGTTGATGAAAAGGTTACATCACTCGACAAACAAACAAAAAATGAAGCCCGATGGAATGCATCTTCACTTGCAACACCATTTCAGATTTCTACGGACTCGTCGCAAGTCAAAGACAAACCAAGTCTTAAATGACAGAAGTTTTGGTATGGTTGACTTGAAAAATTAATCCCAAATTAATGTTACAATAGATAAACAAATCCTTTGTCTAGGCACCATTTTCTTTCCTATGCTCCTCACTCATTTTCTTTGTGATCTCCTTACATGTTTATATTGAAAATGGTAATTCAAATTTTTAGATAAATATATTATATAATTTAATATAAAAAAAATAAAAAAGATATATAATTTAAACTTCATGTTAGATAATTTTCAAAATATTGTGGGATACAAGAATCTATCTTATTTATCACAATAAGAGGGTTCATCTTTATCAAAGAATTAAAAATGAAAAACATTTTTTCTTAAAGATACTATAAATCAATTCTAATCATCATCATAAATTATAAATAAAATAAAAAAATAAAATTAACTTTAATTTATTTTCAGTTACTTAAAATAAATCAATTCTAATCTAATCATCATCATAAATTATAAGCAAAATAAAAAATAAATTTACAGTTACATAAAAATATATATAAATAAACCAATTTGTTACAACTTTGATTTTTTAAAATGTAAGAAATTTTGATTTTGATTTTTTCCATTTAAATAAGTAATAAATATACTTAAATTATTTCCTTGTAACCTTCCACTCACTTGCAATTAAAAGATCCTTATGGAGGCTTCCACTCACTCGCAATTCAAAGATCATTCATTTAAAATTGGTTCCTTTCTCAACCGTGACATTCAGCATAAACTGATATAAAAACTTATTTCTCTACACTCAAAAACTTCATTAAAACAATGCAGCGCACAAGCATGGTTCTTAAATAGAGCCATGCTAAAAGGAACTGACATACCAATTCACAAACAGAAATCGCATTCGCTTCAATTTGGTATGCACAAGTAAGCAATTCGAGTATAAAGATTGTAAGTTTCTGTGGAGATGATAAGCAGTGGAATTCAAGTGCCCTTCTTCCTGTTGGTACGAGGATATGCAGATCGTTGTGGTTGTTTCTTCTCCCTTCTGGAGAAGAAGCCAAAGAGGCCACCACCGCCATTCCAACTGCCTCCAAGATTCAGCTGCCTCCAAGATTCAGCACCGGACTCACCCTCACTCCTCCTCCCATCGAGTTGTTGGCCTTGACGACCAAGGATCCCTCCGCCATCGGCTTTCCGGGCGGCGGGGAATCCAAGTTTCGAATCATCAACCTTCCATTCCCACCAACCCTTCCTGTACTCCGTTGACTGCTCATTCTCGATGATGGAAATGCAGGACTGCCTAATTTGCCTTTGCCAGCAGTATATTTTCCTCTCGATGTCCGCCTGGTAAGAAGCTGCACTGTAAATTGCCAGCCTGACGGCAAGGCCATTATCGTCTTCAAGCAAGGTCATGACTCTACTTATCCTGAACGACTCCACGCGCAGCGTCCCATATATCACCCGGCCGTGGTGGACTTCCCCCACCTGCAACTCGGTGAAAGAAATGGGCCTCAGCCTTTCTAGCCTTTCTCTCGCGCTTCAAATTTGAGATGAAGCGAGCTCTTCAAATTTGAAATAAAGCCTGCCCATTTATGCATCCATCCACCATCAAACGATGCACCATGAAACCGACCATGACAAACGGAAACGAGGAACTGCTAACGGAGCGAGAGGGGAGGTCTACGCTGGAGGAGGCACAAACGTCGATGACGTCCCATCCGAAACTCAAAAGGTTGCATCTTTAACTTACTCCAATTAAAAATATTAGAAAATTTACAAAACCCCATTACAATGTTTTCAAAATATTATGAATACAAAATTATTTAATTTAGTTTTTAATTTTTTAATAATATAAAATTTAATAATTCATACAAATTAACAAAATTGACAAAATGAAATTTTATTTTTAAATTATTCAATAATAAATAACAGAGGCTTCCTCCGTCGGAGAATGAAGCTTGATGATTGCTTTGTCTCGTGCGCTTGCTTCTTTCTGCTATATGGCTTTCTGCTTCTCGCGACTTTCAGTAAAACCAATCCAGCTCTCCTAGTGAACCCCGAGCTTGGTCCTTATGTGAACCCCACCCCTTGGTGTCAACCAAGTTTTTGCCGGCCTTATGTGAACCTTCCAGTGACTCCTAGCGAACCTTCAGACAACCCAACACCTACAATTGCCCTTAGCGACCTCCTTGCCTAGCGGGACTTACTACCGGTGTTATTCAAGACCTAAGAGAACCTCAACACAACCACCTTCCATGAACTTTATCTCTGGGATGAGCGAACTTTATCTACCCTCTCGAGTGAACTTCGACACAGAATCGTTCAAGGAACACTGAATGCAATAACAGGCAAATATAATCGAGAATCATAGCATGCGCATAATACAGAGACAATACTCAGAGATCATTTACACAATAGCAGAAGTCTTTCTTTATTTTAAAATAGAGCAAATATTCTAGGATATTACAAACGAGCAGAATGCTCAGAGCAGGATGCTCGTCTTCGCTCACACAACACTTACTTACAGACTCAAAGAGAATGACTCAAAGCTCTGACAGGAGGGAGCTTAGAAGACTCGGATAGACTAACACACTGATTGACTATGAATTGCCTCCTTCGAATGAACTCCTCGCCTTCTTATATACAAATGTTTGGCGAAAGGAATCATTTCGATGAAGAGATTAGACATGACTGCTGTCCCTACATGTCTACCACTAAATCTGCTTTATGGATTTGGCGATAGAGATCGTGCAAGATCCTCCGACCAAATCAAAGCCTTTATTCTCCACTAAGCAAAAGTAGATATAACAGTAGATCTGACGAGGTAGTCATGCAAGATTTCCCGATCAGAGGATAGACAAAATATGACATAAAGAAGAGAATCTTGGAAATGCGGGTCAATCTACGCCAAAAGTCAGAGAAGTGCTCCGAGTTTCCACGATGCCTTGTTATAACAAAATGACAAATAATTACAAAGTGGATGTTAGTTACGACAACCCACTAAACCCGAATGACACTATTGTCGGCCATTTAGACATGAATGCATGTGAATACACTGTGGAGGTTAGTTACGTCAACCCACGAAAAACGACTGCCACTATCTGTCGGGCAATAAGATTTTTATCACTATTCCATTGGCTGATCATGGAAGTGACGAAATCGGTCGGGTCCAATGCTGAGTGTATACTTCTCTGTACATTTCCAGATCTTCATCGCTGTCTTCGTCTTGTTGTAACATGTATCTGGTTCTGATCACCCAAGGATGTCTTTCTCCGATGAAAAACATTTTATATTCATCTTCAGAAAACTGTTCAAGATTATGAATGTTTCCCGGAAATCTCCTGTTTGGAAACATAAACATTCTTGCAGTATCGATTACATCAGGATGTATAGCACTTGGATTTAATCCGAATTTCTTCCACCAGTCCAGAAGCCAATCAGGTTCAGGAAATGAAACAAAAGGCACAAAGAATTTGATCATACAGTAATAATACCTGTACCTATCTGTCCACAAACAAACATTATCCCACATAGCTTTATATTGAAAATAATTTATTTCAAATAACCTTTCATGTGGATCTTGATTTGGCCATGACTGCAAAGTTCTCATTCTGTTAATTTGGAAGAAATTCCAGGCTGGAGTTTGTTGCCATGTTTGAGTCTGTTGGCAGAACCAGTTTCTGTTGGTAGACCTGATTCTGGTAAGATCTCCCATTTCTACCAGTTTTTGACGGGATGCAATAGTAGATGCTTGATGCATCTGACCAATTCCATGGTGTGGAGGAATTACATGTATACTGGTATTTCTTGAAAATCCTGGTAGCCCAAACTCTACACCCTCTGAGCATCTTAACTGCCATTGGGGAACGCAGTTTTCTTTATATGTTTCCCAATCTGTGTTATCATCTAAATATTCAGTGGATGGAACGTTTCTGTAATCATCCCAAGTGTTTATAATAACCATGCTCTTGGAACAGTAAGCAATTTGAGCATGTGACTCATAAATGAAAGGTAATTCCTTTCTCTTGGGTGGATGACCATTTATGCTTGGCAGAGTAATAAAATATCCAGGTTCACCTGTAGGACTTTGATAAGAGCCATGTGGCTCTACTGAAGACAAAAATGGTGTTCCAAGGATACAATCCACTGGTACATCTGTTTATAAATATTTCATACCTAAGGCATATTCATCAAACAACATAATGCCTTTAGGAATTTCAAAATTCATGTCTGTATTTAAATTTCCCAGTCCTATAGCAGAATAATTGCTGGGAAGCCAGTATTTGGAAGGAATCAAGTTTTTATGCACTAGGTTCATATCAGAACCAATGTCTAATAGTGCATTCATCTGAAAAATTTCACCATTAATTTCTAGCTTGATCTTTACTTGATATTTCTGGAACCGAATGGGCATGATTTTCATTGTAGTTAGTCCCTGCAGATGGGATGCAGTGTTTGGATTCTCAAAGGGTGCATCCTCTAAAGGAGGAGGTATTGAATCCAATCTTTCTATGATACCCATGATCTCTTGCCTAGCCCAAGAGTCAATTTTGAAGCTAAATTCAGCTTCTTCTTCCATCTTTCTGATTTTTTCTTTAAGTTCAGTGACTTCCTTTTCTAACAGAATCATTTCTTTGGCTAAATCTGTCACTGAAGTATTTTTCAATTTTGCCTCTTTATTAAATTTTATAAAGGTTTTGGTATTTCTATCAAAAGAAGCTTCTATGAACAAAGGTTCTCTTTTGGAAGATTCAACAATTTTACCCCTTTGTTCAGATTTAATTGTCTTCAAGAATGTTTCAAGAAGCGAGTTTTTCATGTCTCTTTCTGGCATGGCTTTGATTTGTGCCAGCATTTGAGCTTCTTGATTTCCTGATTTCCTGAACATACAAACTTTGATCTTTTGTCTAATTTCTAGTTCTGATTCAGATTTAGAACTGTCTGTACTGCTTGGACAGGAGCATAAATTTGGATTTCTGCAATTGCAGTCTTGATTCAATAAAATTTCTTTTTCTTCTGAGCTATATTCGAACTCAGAAGTGCTGCTAGAATCAGAACAACATCCTTCTTGAAGAAGATGAACTTCTTCTCTTTTGAAAGGATAATGTGGGCATTGGTTTGTTTCATGGTCATTTGCCCCACATCTGTTACAATGTATTCTTAAGGCTAACTGTCTTTTAGCCTGTGCCTCTTTGGCTTTCAGCTCAGAAAGCTTTCCTTTTGAGATTCTGGAGGCTTTACTTTCTGGAAAGTTTTGTGCAATATGTCTAGACTTTCCACATATCCAACATTGTATTTGTTGGTTGGCCTGATGAGAATGGGATTTCAGCTTTATATCTTCAGGGTCATAATAATGTGTCATAGGCCTGTATCTATATTTGTATTTTGGTTTTTTCTTTTCTTCAAACTCTTTTTTCTTTGCCTTTTTCCTTTTCTTTTTCACAGGGTTTGTGATATATAAGCCATATTTCTTACAAATAGATTTCTGATCAGGCAAATAGGATAATTTAGATACAGAATTTTGGACTTTTAGATTTACGCACAATCCAATCAAAGCTTTAGTGATGAGAGAATAAATTTCTCCCCATGTGTACATTTCATAGGGAAGTTTGAAAACTTGCTGCATTTTTAAATACTCAACAAATTTACTTGGAATTGTAGCCGAATAAACCTGTTTCCAGAGAAGATTTTGACTATCTTGAACCTCAAAGATCCTCTGAGTCCAATCCTTATGGAACTCTTCATATTCTGACATTTTCTGCACTTCATGTTCATCAGGATTAGCTCATGCTTATCAGCCAATTCGGATTCGGTACCACACCAGTGCTCAAGGATTGCAGTGGTTAGGGCTCCTATCATATTATTGTGGGGACTCCCATCAGTGTGGTAGACTATGTCTCCCTGTTCATCTCTTAAGACTTCAGCCTCCATTTTGGTAATCATTATTGGAGAAGAGATGACTTCCCACCATTTGCTTAGAGTGTCTGTAAAGCACTGGATGATAGACTTGCATGCTTCTACCTCTCATTTTCCTTTCAAGCACATTATCTTGTAAGAGACATACATTCTATCTATCATCTGTCTGATTTGTGCAACAGACAGACTGTCTATGTTCCATTCTTGGAACCAGTCTTTAGCAAATGTTTGACTTTCAGGCAGCTTACCTTTTCCCATTAGGTCATGTGCTGGAGGTCTGCTAGTATGATGTGGGAGATTTTCATAGGCAGGTTGTTGGATAGATACCAGAGAGAGATGATCTATTGAAGATATTTCTGGTTTTGAGGATGATTCTGGTATATCTTCTTCTGGAGGAAAATGGTGAGGGAATTTCTTTTGGATTTTTGTTTCGAATGGCTTATATACAGGAGACAAAATTGAGATAGAGGGATTTGGAAGGATGAACGAATCAGGGATAGGTTTATCAGTAGTACTATCCTTCCGTCTGATTTCTGTCAGTGTCTTTCCCATTTTAGAGAAAGCTTGTCCCAACCCTTCCATTAGTTCTTCATGAGTTCTCAAGGACTCTCTAGATTTAGAAGATATTTGACATAGAGAAGAGTCCATTTTATCTTTTACATCTGTGAACTTTTCTTGGATCTGGTTAACAGAATGGACAATAGTATTTGTGGATACTTGAAGATCTATAATTTGTCCTTTTCTGGCATAGTCGCTGGTCACAAAAGTATGGGTAGCCATGCCTCTTAAGGCAGCGTTAGTCCAGTTTAATTGCTCTGACACAGACTGGACTCTTTTGTCAATACCAGAAAGCTGAATAGCTTCCTCAAATAGTAGTAGTGGAACTTCTTTCACTTGTCGATTATTATCTTCAAGGACAATGCCCTTGAAAGGAGGAAAAGTAGAATTTGATTCTACAGTTTGTCCTTCAATACTTTTCCATTTATGTTTGGGAGGGATTTCTGAGATTTCTCCCATCATTTGAACTTCAGCCTTTTGACTCAACTTTCTCCATTCATAGAAGGAGATCCATGTGTTGTTGTCAGATACATATTTTTGCCAATTTTGGGATAGTTTTAGTTTTCTTTATCTGACGTGGCTGAGTTAAATTCGTTTGTCTCAGGATTTGTGAACAAATCCTAGTTCAACATTCTTTTGATCCAAGTTTCTTCAATGGATCCTTTCTGGCACCCTTTCATGACAGAGTGAAATTTGTGGATTTCATCCACAGAAGGTTTCTATATATCTTTTGGTAAGGGGTTGGAAAATCTGCAGTCAGGGATGACTTGATCACATTGTTCAATTTATCCCAGCCCATATTTAGGTGTACAAGGTGGTCTCATGCCTTTGTATATATCTTGTAATCTTGGATCAAGAGTTTCTATAGTAGGCATATAATGAATCATAAAACAATATTGAGGCTCTGAAGTAGATACAATACTTTCTACACAGTTATTTACAGATCTATAACATACTGAAGAATCCATGTTAGTAGAGATTATTATAACTGCACAGAAAAGCAGGGCTTTTAATATTTGTCTTCCCTAAAGAAGATTCAGAGCCATGATATCAGACTTTTCAATCTGATAAAAGCTATTCGCTCTGTTTATAGTGTGTGTTATATATATTTGTGTGTGATAAGAATCCAGAGCCGTATCAAGAGTCTCGGGTCCTTGAAAGACAGGATTTCCACTCTTGCGACTCACTTTTGAAGCCGTATCAGAAGTCTTGGGTTCTTGAAAGACAGAGTTTCCACTTCTGCGACTTCTGGACAGAGTTACTAGTTTCTGCTTGAGCAGTCGGCCAGGAGCCTATCTGAATCTTTTTTAGGGAAGACAAAGATTAAAAGCCCTGCTTTTCTGTGCAGTCATAGTAATCTCTACTATCATGGATTCTCCTTCAGTTTCTTTCAGAGAATTGCAAAATGCTGAAGATTAGAGTACTCCTGGAAGAGATTCTGTAAATAGTTTAGAATCTATGTTTGCAAATAACAGATCGCATAGTATAAATTATGTCAGTATAGAAGAAGTTGAAACGCAGCCTCAAGCTGCATGGAAATTACCTGAGATTTCTCCCAGCAGAGTCTATAAAGATTTAAGCATGTTTCACTTAAAGGATATTTCAAGGGTCATAGTAAAAGAATCAGTAAGCATAATTCAACAAAATACTGATGTTAGCCAAACTATCTCTTTGATCAATGTCAAAGAAATTCAAAATGAAGCAAAAAGACATGGGACAAATTATTTGCATTTTGGATGCATATGGGTTGGAATCAGTCCTTTGGTTCATAAAGGCAATTATGCCTATGTTCTCTGTACAGTCAGAGATATGACACATCATAAATTTACTGGTTCCTTAATAGGAGGAATAGTTGCTCCTCTCTCTAATGGCCTTGTCTATTTTGACTGCTATCCAAACTTTTCTGCTTACACTTTTGATGAAAATCTTGGGGATATTTTAAAACTCCAAATTATAACTACTGGATTTGACATGTGTCAAACTAGAACGAATATATCTATCCAGACTAGGGGATGTTTCAGACATACAAACACTCTTTTCCCAGTTGTCTTACATACCCCTAGCAGAAATGATCAATCCAGTACTTTAGTCCTGACAGATCCTTTAAATCAGAAAATGGAGCACCAAAATATAAGATGGGAAAACCTCTCTTTTCCCATAGATTGGGTAATAGATACTCCAAAAGCTCCAATCCCTAGATCCATTACCTCTGCTCAAATAAGAGAATCTGCATCTTCTGCAGTAATCTCCTTCCCACAAAAAACTCTTTCAAGAAACAATTTTCCAGTCTCGTCTTCTTCATCCATTACATCCAACCCATCCTTTTGTTTACATCCCTCACTCCATTCCTTAGCCAATAAGGTTGGTCATGTACCCTTTGCAGTACAATGCATAGACTGTGGAAATCTTGTTACTTTATCCACACTCTTAGCATTTAAAGAAGATGAACAACTACATTTTGAACATGCAAACCATAACCCACGAACAAATTTCCCTCCACCAAACTCTACTTCAAAAGAACCTTGTCCACATCCGCAATGTTCTGACTTCCCATTTCCCCACGACTCTCATGTCCTGGTTGTACAAACAAATTCCTGTACATAAATAAATCAGAGAAGCCTAGCTTGTATCCCTGAGGATATCAGGAAACCATCTATTCCTGAAATTCAAAAGTTTTTCTCTTTGATGAAAGGATGCAATAAAAACAAAGTCAAATCTGAATGGATGAAAGAAATGCTAAGTTGGGATTTATTTACTCATCCAAAAGCAGACTTTGCCAGAAATACTTCAAATAAAGAAAAGGTGAAGCTAGCCACACAATGGAAAGAATTTATGAATTCTGAAGATATCTTCATATCCTTCTATGAATGGAAAAACCAGAAAATGATCTTTCCAACGACTTGCTCAAAAAATATTCTAACACCACAAACAATAAGTCCTATATGCTGTTCTGTTCAGACTCTCTCTATTTCAGATCTAGGAAAATAAATAGGTAGATTGAAGAAATCTATCAAAGAACAAAAAATTAGTACAAAATAGAAAAAGGACCAAATTCTTCAGATTCAACGTAAGAAATTCCATGTTTTGATTGATTTAAAAATTCAAGGAATGCCTTTTAAATTGAAAACCTTGATAGACACAGGATCTGATCTAAACTTATTACACAAAGATATTATTCCTGTGAATCTCTGGCAAAAATCCCAAGCAAGTACTGTTGGATTAGGAAAAGTCCCAACACAAATATCCTTTCATATTCCTGAGGCTATTCTTTGCTTTAAAGATTATTGCCTAAAGTTGAAATTTCTCTTAGCAGACATTCCTATCGCCTGCATCCTCGGAACACCTTTTCTTGCAACAGTATCTCCCCATGGATCTACTATGGTGACAGAAAATAGGCCGGGGTATTTCATCAGTGTTCCTTCTGATAAAGGCAAAATCATTGTAAAATTGTCTTTTGTCTCTATTCCCAGAACCTCTGATATGGTACAAACCATAAGAAATAAGAGTCTTAAGATAGAGGAATTAAAAGGGTTGCAAACTGGGATTAGAATAAAGGAACAACTAGACAAAGAAGTAATCCAACAAAAGATTCGTCTCCTAAAACAAGAATTTATTGACTCAGTTTGCTCTGAAAACCCTATAGCTTTCTGGAAACAAAAGAAACATGAAGTTTCTCTCCCATATAAAGAAGATTATCAAGGAAAACCATGCAGAAGTAGGGCTATTCCTATGAATACTGAGTACCAAAGATTATGTGCAGAAGAAATTAAGGCCTTACTAAAAAAAGAGTTAATTAGAGAATCCACTAGTCTATGGAATTGCTATGGATTTTATGTAAATAAACATTCTGAACAGATAAGAGGCATTCCTAGACTAGTTGTGAATTTTAATCCCTTAAACAAAGTCTTAGCTGATGATACATACCCTATCCCAAACAAGAGTAGCTTGGTAACAAAAATTGCTCGTGCAAAGATCTTCTCAAAATTTGATTTAAAATCAGGATTTTGGCAAGTAGCCATTAAAGAAGAAGATAAATTCAAGACTGCCTTCAATGTTCCAACAAGACATTATGAATGGAATGTGATGCCCTTTGGCTTGAAAAATGCACCATCAAAATTTCAAAGGGTTATGGATGATACTCTTAAGCCATATTTTGATTGGATTATTGTTTATATTGATGATATACTTGTATTTTCCTCATCAATAGATCAACATTTTAAGCATTTGAGGAAATTTCTACAAATAGTCAGGCAAGCAGGCCTAGTCTTCTCTAAGAAAAAGCTTGAGCTATTTAAATCTGAAATTAAATATCTAGGCCATACAATAAAAGATGGGAGTTTGACTCTACAGACACATGTTGTAGAATTTGCGGACAAGTTCCCAGATAAAATAACCGATAAAACTCAGTTACAGAGGTTCTTAGGCAGCCTGAACTACATCAACCATTTTTACAAAGGGTGTGCTCAAGATAGAAATATACTTAATGATAGATTAAAGAAAGATCCAAGTCCCTGGACAAAGGCACACTACCAAGCAGTAAGGAAAACAAAAGCTAAAGCCAAAAATCTTCCTATTCTTTATATTTCTGATGATGATCTTTTTAAGATAGTTGAGACAGATGCCAGTAACATTGGCTGGGGTGCAGTACTAAAACAAGTCAGAAATGAAGGTAACAAGAAAAAGGAAGAAGTCATACAGTTTACTTCTGGACTATGGCAAGTAGCAGAAAATAATTATTCTACTTTAGATAAAGAGATTAAGGCTGCATTAAATGCTATTCAAAAATTTGAGATTTGTTTGATCTATAAAAAATTCCTTCTTAGAACAGATGCTGCAGCCATGAACAAAGTTTTGAATAAAGATATTATGTCCCCTGGAGATAGTAAATTTGCTAGATGGAAGGATTTATTTAGCAATTTTGACTTTTCTATAGAACATATTAAAGGGACTGATAACTCTGTTCTTGATTTCTTGAGCAGAGAACATTTATAAAATCTCTGCCTAATCATTTCTATACATCTTAGAAATGATACAGAAACTTTGGTTAATATACCTGATCCTCAAAGTTGGGAAACTTATGAAACAAAATGGGTACCTCATTGGGAACTAAGAAGCACACAATTTTTATCTCAAACTACACAGCTTGCTTATTCAAACTTGCTTCCAGAAGTAAGAGGAAGAAGAATTCCAAATGTCCTAGCCACGGTAATTACGAGAGCTACTGAAAAAGCCATTGAAGCACAAGAAGCTCTGAATTATAAATTTCATGATATTGATCTCATCTGGGATATCAGAGATAATATTGGCAATAATCAACAATATTTTTGCCTAAATAGACCCAAATTACTATATCATTGGCCTGAAAGGAATCCAAACATAATTTTTCCAGAAACAGATTACAATTATTCATCCTATAAAGAACTATGGTGGAATTTCGTGCTACAAGAAAATTTCTTGACTCTGGTAAAATTCGAAAATGTGAATACAACTACTTCTGGAAGACCACCTCTTTGGTTGGCAGATTGGTGGAAAGATTTTGGATTAAACAAAGGGGCAATTGATCCAGGAATTCTAAATTCCATATCTCCTTTACAATCAGTCCAGAACCTTTTTGAATTCAGTCCAAATGAGGGAGAACTTCTGTGTCTTTTTATATTAAATCATTTCAATGGAAGATAAAAGTAAAAACTATTGTTCAAATCATGAATGGCCAACCATTCATTGCAAGGAAGATATACACTAAATCTTGGGATACATTAAACTATCCTCAAAGATTTTCAACTTATATTGAAAATGATTAAATCAAGTAAGTTATCGGTTTCCGTGGGTTGACGTAAGTAACCAACTCCGGTGTATTCACAGCCATTCATGTCTAAATGACCGACAATGGTGTCATTCGGGTTTAGTGGGTTACCATAACCAACATCCACTTTATAATTATTTGTCCTTTTTGTATTTATAGGGGCAGTCTTGGAAACTCGGAGCACTTCGCCGACTTCTAGCATGGTTTGACCCACATTTCTAAGATTCTCTTCTTTATGTCCTTTTGGCATGGTTTGACCTGCATTTCCAAGATTCTCTTCTTTATGTCATTTTGTGTCTGTCCTCTGATTGGGGAATCTTGCACGACTACCCCGTCAGATCTACTGTTATATCTACTCTTGCTTAGTGGAGAATAAAGGCTTTGATTTGGTCGGAAGATCTTGCACGATCTCTACTGCCAAATCCATAAAGCAGATTTAGTGTTAGACATGTAGGGTCAGCAGTCATGTCTAGTCTCTTCATCGAAATGAATTCTTTCGCCAAAAAATTGTATATAAGAAGGCGAGGAGTTCATTCTAAGGAGGCAATTCATAGTCAGTCAGTGTGTTAGTCTGTCCGAGTCTTCTAAGCTCCCTCCTGTCAGAGC
Organism: Picea sitchensis; assembly: GCA_010110895.2. NCBI lineage: Eukaryota > Viridiplantae > Streptophyta > Pinopsida > Pinales > Pinaceae > Picea > Picea sitchensis. The sequence goes on along the minus strand of SNQJ01S0002396.1, from coordinate 147,357 downwards.
TTTGAGTCATTCTCTTTGAGTCTGTAAGTAAGTGTTGTGTGAGCGAAGACGAGCATCCTGCTCTGAGCACTTTGCTCGTTTGTAATACCCTGGCATATTTGCTCTGTTTTAATATAAAGAAAGGCTTCTGCTATTGTGTAAATGATCTTTCAGTATTGTCTTTGTATTATGCGCATGCTATGATTCTCGATTCTATTTTCCTGTTATTGCATTCAATGTCCCTTGAACGATTCTGTGCCGAAGTTCACTTGAGAGGGTAGATAAAGTTCGCTCATCCCGGAGATAAATTTCATGGAAGGTGGCTGTGCCAAGGTTCTCTTAGGTCCTGAATAGCACCGGTAGTAAGTCCCGCTAGGCAAGGAGGCCGCTAAGGGTAGTTGTAGGTGTTGGGTTGTTTGAAGTTCTCTAGGAGTCACTGGAAGGTTCACATAAGGCCGGAAAAAACTTGGTTGACACCAAGGGGTGGGGTTCACATAAGGACCAAGCTCGAGGTTCGCTAGGAGAGCTGGATTGGTTCTGCTGAAAGTCGCAAGAAGTAGAAGGCCAGATAGCAGAAGGAAGCAAGTGCATGAGACAAAGAAATCATCAAGCTTCATTCTTCGACGGAGGAAGCCTCTGAGAAGCTGTGTACCAGCTTACAAATGGTACCCTCTCGAGTGAACTTCGGCATAGAATCGTTCACGGAACACTGAATGCAATAACAGGCAAATAGAATCAAGAATCATAGCATGCGCATAATACAGAGACAATACTCATAGATCATTCACACAATAGCGAAAGTCTTTCTTTATATTAAAATAGAGCAAATATGCCAGGGTATTACAAACGAGCAGAATTCTCACAGCAGGATGCTCGTCTTCGCTCACACAACACTTACTTACAGACTCAAAGAGAATGACTCAAAGCTTTGACAGGAGGGAGCTTAGAAGACTCGGACAGACTAACGCACTGACTGACTATGAATTGCCTCTTCGAATGAACTCCTCGCCTTCTTATATACAATTTTTTGATGAAATGAATCATTTCGATGAAGAGACTAGACATGACTGCTGAACCTACATGTCTACCACTAAATCTGCTTTATGGATTTGGCGGTAGAGATCGTGCAAGATCCTCCGATCAAATCAAAGCCTTTATTCTCCACTAAGCAAAAGTAGATATAAGAGTAGATCTGACGGGGTAGTCATGCAAGATTCCCCAATCAGAGGATAGACAAAATATGACATAAAGAAGAGAATCTTGGAAATGTGGGTCAATCCACGCCAAAAGTCGGAGAAGTTCTCCGAGTTTCCAAGATGCCTTATTATAACAAAAGGACAAATAATTACAAAGTGGATGTTGGTTACGACAACCCACTAAACCTGAATGACACCACTGTCGGCCATTTAGACATGAATGCATGTGAATACACTGTGGAGGTTAGTTACGTCAACCCACGAAAACCTGTTGCCACTATCTGTCGAGCAATAAGACTTTTATCACTATTCCATTGGCTGATCATGGAAGTGACGAAATCGGTCCGGGTCCCAATGCTGAGTGTATACTTCTCTGTACATTTCCAGATCTTCATCGTTGTCTTCATCTTGTTGTAACACGTATCTAGTTCTGATCACCCAAGGATGTCTTTCTCTGATGAAAAACATTTTATATTCATCTTCAGAAAACTGTTCAAGATTATGAATGTTTCCTGGAAATATCCTGTTTGGAAACATAAACATTCTTGCAGTATCGATTACATTAGGATGTATGGCACTTGGATTTAATCCGAATTTCTTCCACCAGTCAAGAAGCCAATCAGGTTCAGGAAATGAAACAAAAGGCACAGAGAATTTGATCATACAATAATAATACCTGTACCTATCTGTCCACAAACAAACATTATCCCACATAGCTTTATATTGAAAATAATTTATTTCAAATAACCTTTCATGTGGATCTTGATTTGGCCATGACTGCAAAGTTCTCATTCTGTTAATCTAGAAGAAATTCCAGGCTGGAGTTTGTTGCCATGTTTGAGTCTGTTGGCAGAACCAGTTTCTGTTGGCAGAACCAGTTTCTGTTGGCAGACCTGATTCTGGTAAGATCTCCCACTTCTACCAGTTTTTGAAGGGATGCAATAGTAGATGCTTGATGCATCTAACCGATTACATGTTGTGGAGGAATTACATGTATACTGGTATTTCTTGAAAATCCTGGTAGCCCAAACTCTACACCTTCTGAGCATCTTAACTGCCATTGGGGAACCCAATTTTCTATATATGTTTCCCAATCTGTGTTATCATCTAAATATTCAGTGGATGGAGCGTTTTTGTAATCATCCCAAGTGTTTATAATAGCCATTCTCTTGGAACAGTAAGCAATTTGAGCATGTGACTCAGAAATGAAAGGTAATTCCTTTCTCTTAGGTGGATGACCATTTATGCTTGGCAGCGTAATAAAATATCCAGGTTCACCTGTAGGAATTTGATAAGAGCCATGTGGCTCTACTGCAGACAAAAATGGTGTTCCAAAGATACAATCCACTGGTAGATATGTTAATAAATATTTCATACCTATGGCATATTCATCAAACAACATAATGCCTTTAGGAATTTCAAAATTCATGTTTGTATTTACATTTCCCAGTCCTATAGCAGAATAATTGTTGGGAAGCTAGTATTTGGAAGGAATCAAGTTTTTATGCACTAGGTTCATATCAGAACCGGTGTCTAATAGTGCATTCATCTGAAAAATTTCACCATTAATTTCTAGCTTGATCTTTACTTGATATTTCTGGAACCGGATGGGCATGATTTTCATTGCAGTTAGTCCCTGCAGATGGGTTGCAGTGTTTGGATTCTCAAAGGGTGCATCCTCTAAAGGAGGAGGTATTGAATCCAATCTTTCTCTGATATCTCTGATCTCTTGCCTAGCCCAAGAGTCAAATTTGAAGCTAAATTCAACTTCTTCTTCCATCTTTCTGATTTTTTCTTTAAGTTCAGTGACTTCCTTTTTTAACAGAAGCATTTCTTTGGCTAAATCTGTCACTGAAGTATTTTGAAATTTTGCCTCTTTATTATATTTTATAAAGGTTTTTTCATTTCTATCAAAAGAGGCTTCTATGAACAAAGGTTCTCTTTTGGAAGATTCAACAATTTTTCTCCTTTGTTCAGATTTAACTGTCTTCAAGAATGTTTCAAGAAACGAGTTTTTCATGTCTCGTTCTGGCATGGCTTTGATTTGTGCCAGCATTTGAGCTTCTTGATTTCCTGAATTACTGAACATACAAACTTTGATCTTTTGTCTAATTTCTAGTTCAGATTCAGATTCAGAACTGTCTGTACTGCTTGGATAGGAGCAGAAATTTGGATTTCTGCAATTACAGTCTTGATTCAATAAAATTTATTTTTCTTCTGAGCTATATTCGAACTCAGAAGTGCTGTTAGAATCAGAACAACATCCTTCTTGAAGAAGATGAACTTCTTCTCTTTTGAAAGGATGATGTGGGCACTGGTTTGTTTCATGGTCATTTGCCCCACATCTGTTACAATGTATTCTTAAGGCTAACTGTCTTTTAGCCTGTGCCTCTTTGGCTTTCAGCTCATAAAACATTCCTTTTGAGATTCTGGAGGCTTTGCTTTCTGGACAGTTGTGTGCAATATGTCCAGACTTTCCACATATCCAGCATTGTATTTGCTTCTTGGCCTGATGAGAATGGGATTTCATCTTTATATCTTCAGGCTCATAATAATGTGTCCTAGGCCTGTATCTATATTTGTATTTTGGTTTTTTCTTTTCTTCAAACTCTTTTTTCTTTTCCTTTTTCCTTTTCTTTCTCACAGGGTCTGTGATATATAAGCCATATTTCTCACAGATAGATTTCTGATCATGCAAATAGGATAATTTAGATACATAATTTTGGACTTTTAGATTTACGCACAATCCAATCAAAGCTTTAGTGATGAGAGAATAAATTTCTCCCCATGTGTACATTTCATAGGGAAGTTTGAAAACTTCCTGCATTTTTAAATACCCAACAAATTTACTTGGAATTGCAGCCAAATAAACCTATTTCCAGAGAAGATTTTGGCTATCTTGAACCTCAAAGATCCTCTGAGTCCAATCCTTATGGAACTCTTCATATTCTAACATTTTTCTGCACTTCATGTTCATCAGGATTAGCTCATGCTTATCAGTCAATTCAGATTCGGTACCACACCAGTGCTTAAGGATTGCAGTAGTTAGGGATCCTATCATATTATTGTGGGGAGTCCCATAAGTGTGGTAGACTATGTCTTCCTGTTCATCTATTAAGACTTCAACCTCCATTTTGGTAATCATTATTGGAGAAGAGATGACTTCCCACCATTTGCTTAGAGTGCCTGTAAAGCACTGGATGATAGACTTGCATGCTTCTACCTCTGATTTTCCTTTCATGCACATTATCTTGTAAGAGACATACATTCTATCTATCATCTGTCTGATTTGTGCAACATACAGACTGTCTATGTTCCATTCTTGGAACCAGTCTTTAGCAAATGTTTGACTTTCAGGCAGCTTACCTTTTCCCATTAGGTCAGGTGCTGAAGGTCTGCTAGTATGATGTGGGAGATTTTCATAGGCAGGCTGTTGGATAGATACCATAGAGAGATGATCTATTGAAGATATTTCTGGTTTTGAGGATGATTTTGGTATATCTTCTTCTGGAGGAAAATGGTGAGGGAATTTCTTTTGGATTTTTGTCTCGGATGGCTTATACACAGGAGACAAAATTGAGATAGAGGGATTTGGAAGGATGAACGGATCAGGGATAGGTTTATCAGTAGTTTTATCCTTCTGTCTGATTTCTGTCAGTGTCTTTCCCATTTTAGAGAAAGCTTGTCCCAACCCTTCCATTAGTTCTTCATGATTTCTCAAGGACTCTCTAGATTTAGAAGATATTTGACATAGAGCAGAGTCCATTTTATCTTTTACATCTCTGACCTTTTCTGGATTTGGTTAACAGAATGGACAATAGTATTTGTGGATACTTGAAGATCTATAATTTGTTCTTTTCTGGCATAGTCGTTGGTCACAAAAGTATGGGTAGCCATGCCTCTTAAGGCAGTGTTAGTCCAGTTTAATTGCTCTGACACAAAATGGACTCTTTTGTCAATACCAGAAAGATGAATAGCTTCCTCAGATAGTAGTAGTGGAATTGCTTTCACTTGTCGATTATTATCTTCAAGGACAATGCCCTTGAAAGGAGGAAAAATAGAATTTTATTCTACAGTTTGCCCTTCAATACTTTTCCATTTATGTTTGGGAGGGATTTCTGAGCTTTCTCCCATCATTTGAACTTCATCCTTTTGACTCAACTTTCTCCATTCATAGAAGGAGATCCATGTGTTGTTGTCAGATACATATTTTTGCCAATTTTGGGATAGTTTTAGTTTTTCTTTATCTGACGTGGCTGAGTTAAATTCGTTTGTTTCAGGATTTGTGAACAAATCCTAGTTCAACATTCTTTTGATCCAAGTTTCTTCAATGGATCGTTTCTGGCACCCTTTCATGACAGAGTGAAATTTGTGGATTTCATCCACATAAGGTTTCTGTATATCTTTTGGTAAGGGGTTGGAAAATCTGCAGTCAGGGATGAACTGATCACATTGTTCAATGTATCCCAACCCATATTTAGGTGTACCAGGTGGTCTCATGCCTTTTTATATATCTTGTAATATTGGATCAAGATTTTCTATAGTAGGCATATAGTGAATCATAAAACAATACTGAGGTTCTGAAGTAGATACAATACTTTCTACACAGTTATTTACAGATCTATAACATACTGAAGAATCCATGTTGAAATAGTTGAGATTACTATGACTGCACACAAAAGCAGGGATTTTAATCTTCAATCTTCCTAAAAAGATGTTAGATAGGCTCCTGGCCGATTGCTCAGGTAGAAACTAGTAACTCTGTCCGGAAGTCGCAGAAGTGGAAACTCTGTCTTTCAAGAGCCCGAGACTTCTGATACGACTTCAAAAGTGAGTCACAAGAGTGGAAATATTTTATTTCAAGGACCTGAGACTCTTGATACGGCTCTGGATTCTTATCACACACAGATATATATAACACACACTATAAACAGAGCGAATAGATTTGATCAGATTGAAAAGTATGATATCATACCCGGCTCGAAATTATGTTCTTTGGCTCTGATACCATGAGTAAATATGCCAGGGTATTACAAACGAGGAGAATGCTCAGAGCAGGATGCTCGTCTTCGCTCACACAACACTTACTTACAGACTCAAAGAGAATGACTCAAAGCTCTGACAGGAGGGAGATTAGAAGACTCGGACAGACTAACACACTGACTGACTATGAATTGCCTCCTTCGAATGAACTCCTCGCCTTCTTATATACAATTTTTTGGCGAAAGAAATCATTTCGATGAAGAGACTAGACATGACTGCTGACCCTACATGTCTACCACAAAATCTGCTTTATGGATTTGGCGGTAGAGATCGTGCAAGATCTTTCGACCAAATCAAAGCCTTTATTCTCCACTAAGCAAGAGTAGATATAACAGTAGATCTTATGGGGTAGTCGTACAAGATTCCCCGATCAGAGGACATACACAAAATGACATAAAGAAGAGAATCTTGGAAATGCGGGTCAAACCATGCCAAAAGTCGGAGAAGTGCTCCGAGTTTCTAAGATGCCTGATAAATACAAAAGGACAGATAATTACAAAGTGGATGTTGGTTACGGTAACCCACAAAAACCGAATGACACCACTGTCGGTCATTTAGACATGAATGCATGTGAATACACTGTGGAGGTTGGTTACGTCAACCCACGAAAACCGATAACTTACTTGATTTAATCATTTTCAATATAAGTTGAAAATCTTTGAGGATAGTTTAATGTATCCCAAGATTTAGTGTATATATTTCTTGCAATGAATGGTTGGCCATTCATGATTTGAACAATAGTTTTTACTTTTATCTTCCATTGAAAATGATTTAATATGAAAAGGCACATAAGTTCTCCCTCATTTGGACCAAATTCAAAAAGGTTCTGGACTGATCGTAAAGGAGATATGGAATTTAGAATTCTTGGATCAATTGCCCCTTTGTTTAATCCAAAATCTTTCCAACTAGTCTAGGAATGCCTCTTATCTGTTCAAAATGTTTATTTACATAAAATCCATAGAAATTCCATGGACTAATGGATTCTCTAATTAACTCTTTTTTAAGTAAGCCCTTAATTTCTTCTGCACATAATCTTTGGTACTCAGTATTCATAGGAATAGCCCTACTTCTGCATGGTTTTCCTTGATAATCTTCTTTATATGGGAGAGAAACTTCATGTTTCTTTTGTTTCCAGAAAGCTATAGGGTTTTTAGAGCAAACTGAGTCAATAAATTCTTGTTTTAGCAGAAGAATCTTTTGCTGGATTACTTCTTTGTCTAGTTTTTCCTTCATTCTAATCCCAGTTTGCAACCCTTTTAATTCCTCTATCTCAAGATTCTTATTTCTTATGGTTTGTACCATATCAGAGGTTCTGGGAATAGAGACAAAAGGCAATTTTACAATGATTTTGCCTTTATCAGAAGGAAAACTGATGAAATATCCTGACCTATTTTCTTTCACCATAGTAGATCCATGGGGAGATACTGCTACAAGAAAAGGTGTTCCGAGGATGCAGGCGATAGGAATGTCTGCTAAGAGAAATTTCAACTTTAGGCAATAATCTTTAAAGAAAAGAATAGCCTCAGGAATTTGAAAGGAGATTTTTGTTGGGACGTTTCCTAATCCAACAGCACTTGCTTGGGCTTTTTTCCAGAGATTCACAGGAATAACATCTTTGTGTAATAAGTTTAGATCAGATCCTGTGTCTATCAAATTTTTCAATTTAAAAGGCATTCCTTGAATTTTTAAATCAATCAAAACATGAAATTTCTAATGTTGAATCTGAAGAATTTGGTCCTTTTTCTGTTCTGTACTAGTTTTTTGTTCTTTGATAGATTTCTTCAATCTACCTATTTCTTTTCCCAGATATTAAATAGAGAGAGTCTGAATAGAACAACATATAGGACTTACTGTTTGTGGTGTTAGAATCTTTTTTTAGCAAGTCGTTGGAAAGATCATTTTCTGATTTTTCCATTCATAGAAGGATACGAAGATATCTTCAGAATTCATAAATTCTTTCCATTATGTGGCTAGCTTCACCTTTTCTTTATTTGAAGTATTTCTGGCAAAGAAGTCTGCTTTTGGATGAGTAAATAAATCCCAATTTAGCATTTCTTTCATCCATTCAGATTTGACTTTGTTTTTATTGCATCCTTTCATCAGAGAGAAAAACTTTTGAATTTCAGAAATAGATGGTTGTTACACATTATTTTCGTCATCCCTATGACCATTAATGATGTAAACCTATTTGTTGCCTTCAGAGGGGTCGGTGGCCTTAGTTCCTAAAGAGAGAAGGGAGAAGAACTTTTCCTGAGAAAAGAAGTTGCATTTTCCTTTGTAAAATCCCTATAAAAAAGGAAGTTCGCAGGTTGCTATATAGGCAGGGTGCGAGAATGCCCGATTCTCACAGGTTGCACCATAGCTAGGGTGCGAGATGTTCACAAGTTTCTCTATAGGTAGGGTGTGAGAATGCCTACACGTGGGAAAAACAAGCGTTTTCTCGAATCTTCTAGAAGGAGAAACTTCTATGGTGAGGTGGCATCTGAATGGT
>SNQJ01S0002396.1:125672-138638 GCA_010110895.2 Picea sitchensis | reverse complement strand
ATATCTAAAACTTAAGGAAAGCGTCATGTTCTGGTGTGTTTTGTTCTAGATCTAGGTGGATCTAGGGAGATCAGTTAGTGTCCGCACCTACCGATTAGTCCGATAACAATGGTTTCCTGATATCCTCAGGGATACAAGCTAGGCTTCTCTGATTTATTTCTGTACAGGGATTTGTTTGTACAACCAGGACATGAGAAGCATGGGGAAATGGGAAGTCAGAACATTGCGGATGTGGACAAGGTTCTTTTGAAGTAGAGTTTGGTGGAGGGAAATTTGTTCGTGGGTTATGGTTTGGATGTTCAAAATGTAGTTGTTCATCTTCTTTAAATGCTAAGAGTGTGGATAAAGTAACAAGCTTTCCACAGTCTATTCATTGTATTGCAAAGGGTACATGACCAACCTTATTGGCTAAGGAATGGAGTGAGGGATGTAAACAAAAGGATGGGTTGGATGTAATGGATGAAGAAGACGAGACTGGAGAATTGTTTCTTGAAAGAGTTTTTTGTGGGAAGGAGATTACTGCAGAAGATGCAGATTCTCTTATTTGAGCAGAGGTAATGGATCTAGGGATTGGAGCTTTTAGAGTGTCCATTACCCAATTTGTGGGAAAAGAGAGGTTTTCCCATCTTATGGTTTGGTGCTCCATTTTCTGATTTAAAAGGTCTATGAGGAATAAAATACTGGATTGAGCATTTCTGCTAGGGGTATGTAAGACAGCTGGGAAAAGAGTGTTTGTATGTCTGAAACATCCCCTAGTCTGGATAGATATATTTGTTCTAGTTTGACACATGTCAAATCCAGTAGCTCTAATTTGGAGTTTTAAAATATCCCCAAGATTTTAGTCAAAAGTGTAAGCAGACTTCTTTGCCAGAAATACTTCAAATAAAGAAAAGGTGAAGCTAGCCACACAATGGAAATAATTTATGAATTCTGAAGATATCTTCATATCCTTCTATGAATGGAAAAATCAGAAAATGATCTTTCCAACGACTTGCTCAAAAAATATTCTAACACCACAAACAATAAGTCCTATATGTTGTTCTGTTCAGACTCTCTCTATTTCAGATCTGGGAAAAGAAATAGGTAGATTGAAGAAATCTATCAAAGAACAAAAAACTAGTACAAAACATAAAAAGGATCAAATTCTTCAGATTCAGCATCAGAAATTCCATGTTTTGATTGATTTAAAAATTCAAGGAATGCCTTTTAAATTGAAAACCCTAATAGACACAGGATCTGATCTAAACTTATCACACAAAGATATTATTCCTGTGAATCTCTGGCAAAAAGCCCAAGCAAGTGCTATTGGATTAGGAAACGTCCCAACAAAAATCTCCTTTCAGATTCCTGAGGCTATTCTTTGCTTTAAATATTATTTCCTAAAGTTGAAATTTCTCTTAGTAGACATTCCTATCGCCTGCATCCTCAGAACACCTTTTCTTGCAGCAGTATCTCCCCATGGATCTACTATGGTCACAGAAAATAGGCCGGGATATTTCATCAATGTTCCTTCTGATAAAAGCAAAATCATTGTAAATTTGCCTTTTGTCTCTATTCCCAGAACCTATGATATGGTACAAACCATAAGAAATAAGAGTCTTAAGATAGAGGAATTAAAAGGGTTGCAAACTGGGATTAGAATAAAGGAACAACTAGACAAAGAAGTAATCCAACAAAAGATTCTTTTGCTAAAACAAGAATTTATTGACTCAGTTTGCTCTGAAAACCCTACATCTTTCTGGAAACAAAAGAAACATGAAGTTTCTCTCCCATATAAAGAGGATTATCAAGGAAAACCATGCAGAAGTAGGGATATTCCTATGAATACTGAGTACCGAAGATTATGTGCAGAAGAAATTAAGGGCTTACTCAAAAAAGAGTTAATTAGAGAATCCACTAGTCCATGGAATTGCTATGGATTTTATGTAAATAAACATTCTGAACAGATAAGAGGCATTCCTAGAATAGTTGTGAATTATAATCCCTTCAACAAAGTCTTAGCTGATGATACATATCCTATCCCAAACAAAAGCAGCCTGGTAACAAAAATTGTTGGTGCAAAGATCTTCTCAAAATTTGATTTAAAATCAGGATTTTGGCAAGTAGCCATTAAAGAAGAAGATAAATTCAAGACTGCCTTCAATCCTCCAGCAGGACATTATGAATGGAATGTGATTCCCTTTGGCTTGAAAAATGCACCATCAAAATTTCAAAGGGTTATGGATGATACTCTTAAGCCATATTTTGATTGGCTTATTGTTTATATTGATGATATACTTGTATTTTCCTCATCAATAGATCAACATTTTAAGCATTTGAGGAAATTTCTACAAATAGTCAGGCAAGCAGGGCTAGTCTTCTCCAAGAAAAAGCTTGAGCTATTTAAAGCTGAAATTAAATATCTAGGCCACACAATAAAAGATGGGAGTTTGACTCTACAGACACATGCTGTAGAATTTGCAGACAAGTTCCCAGATAAAATAACTGATAAAACTCAGTTACAAAGGTTCTTCAGCAGCCTGAACTACATCAGCCATTTTTACAAAGGGTGTGCTCAAGATAGAAAGATACTTAATGATAGATTAAAGAAAGATCCAAGTCCCTGGACAAAGGCACACTCCCAAGCAGTAAGGAAAATAAAATCTAAAGCCAAAAATCTTCCTATTCTTTATATTTCTGATGATGATCTTTTTAAGATAGTTGAGACAGATGCCAATAACATTGGCTGGGGTGCAGTACTGAAACAAGTTAGAAATGAAGGTAACAAGAAAAAGGGAGAAATCATACAGTTTGCTTCTGGACTATGGTAAGCAACAGAAAATAATTATTCTGCTTTAGATAAAGAGATTAAGGCTGCATTAAATGCTATTCAAAAATTTGAGATTTATTTGGTCTATAAAAAATTCCTTCTCAGAACAGATGATACAGCCATGAACAAAGTTTTGAATAAAGATATTAAGTCCCCTGAAGATAGTAAATTTGCTAGATGGCAGGCTTTATTTAACAATTTTGACTTTTCTATAGAACATATTAAAGGGATTGATAACTCTATTCCTGATTTCTTGAGCATAGAACATTTACAAAATCTCTGCCTAATCATTTCTGTACATCTTAGAAATGATACAGAAACTTTGGTTAATATACCTGATTCTCAAAGTTGGGAAACTTATGAAACATAATGGGTACCTCATTGGGAAATAAGAAGCACAACAATTTTATCTCAAACTACACAACTTGCTTATTCAAACTTGGTTTCAGAAGTAAGAGGAAGAAGAATTCCAAATGTCCTAGCCCTGGTAATTACGAGAGCTACTGAAAAAGCCATCGAAGCACAAGAAGCTCTGAATTATAAATTTCATGATATTGATCTCATCTGGGATATCAGAGATAATATTGGCAATAATCAACAATATTTTTGCCTAAATAAACCCAGATTACTATATCATTGGCCTGAAAGGAATCCGAACATAGTTTTTCCAGAAACAGATTACAATTATTCATCATATAAAGAACTATGGTGGAATTTTGTGCTGCAAGAAAATTTCTTGACTCTGGTAAAATTCAGAAATGTGAATACAACTACTTCTGGAAGACCACCTCTTTGGTTGGCAGATTGGTGGAAATATTTTGGATTAAACAAAGGGGCAATTGATCCAGGAATTCTAAATTCCATATCTCCTTTACAATCAGTCCAGAACCTTTTTGAATTCGGTCCAAATGAGGGAGAACTTCTGTGTCTTTTCATATTAAATCATTTTCAATGGAAGATAAAAGTAAAAACTGTTGTTCAAATCATGAATGGCCATCCATTCATTGCAAGGAAGATATACACTAAATCTTGGGATACATTAAACTATCCTCAAAGATTTTCAACTTATATTGAAAATGATTAAATCAAATAAGTTATCGGTTTCCGTGGGTTGACGTAACCAACCTCCACAGTGTATTCACATGCAGTCATGTCTAAATGACCGACAGTGGTGTCATTCGGGTTTAGTGGGTTACCGTAACCAACATCCACTTTGTAATTATTTGTCCTTTTGTTATAATAAGGCATCTTGGAAACTCGAAGAACTTCTCTGACTTTTGGCGTGGATTGACCCGCATTTCCAAGATTCTCTTCTTTATGTCATATTTTGTCTATCCTATGATCGGGGAATCTTGCACGACTACCTCGTCAGATCTACTGTTATATCTACTTTTGCTTAGTGGAGAATAAAGGCTTTGATTTGGTCGAAAGATCTTTCTCGATCTCTACCACCAAATCCATAAAGCAGATTTAGTGGTAGACATGTAGGGTCAACAATCATGTCTAGTCTCTTCATCAAAATGATTCCTTTCGCCAAAAATTTGTATATAAGTTGGCGAGGAGTTCATTTGAAGAAGGCAATTCATAGTCAGTCAGTGTATTAGTCTGTCGGAGTCTTCTAAACTCCCTCCTGTCAGAGCTTTTAGTCATTCTCTTTGAGTCTATAAGTAAGTGTTGTGTGAGCGAAGACGAGCATCCTTCTCTGAACATTCTCTTCGTTTGTAATACCCTAGCATATCTGCTCTGTTTTAATATAAAGAAAGACTTCCGCTATTGTGTAAATGATCTCTGAGTATTGTGTCTGTATTATGTGCATGCTATGATTCTCGATTCTATTTGCCTGTTATTGCATTCAGTGTTCCTTGAACGATTATGTGCCAAAGTTCACTCAAGAGGGTAGATAAAGTTCGCTCATCCCGGAGATAAAGTTCACGGAAGGTGGTTGTGCCAAGGTTCTCTTAGGTCCTGAATAGCATCGATAGTAAGTCCCACTAGGCAAGGAGGCCGCTAAGGGCAGTTGTAGGTGTTGGGATATCTGAAGGTTCGCTAGGAGTCACTGGAAGGTTCACATAAATCCGACAAAAACTTGGTTGACACCAAGGGGTGGGGTTCACATAAGGACCAAGCTCGGGGTTCGCTAGGAGATTTGGATTGGTTCTGCTGAAAGTCGCAAGAAGCAGAAGTCCAGATAGCAGAAAGAAGCAAGCGCATGAGACAAAGCAATCATCAAGCTTCATTCTTAGACGAAGGAAGCCCCTGAGAAGCTGTGTAGCAGCTTACAAATGGTATCAGAGCCAAAGAACATCGTTTCGAGCCATGCATGATATCAGACTTTTCAATCTGATAAAAGTTATTCGCTCTGTTTATAGTGTGTGTTATATATATCTGTGTGTGATAAGAATCCAGAGCCGTATCAAGAGTCTCGGGTCCTTGAAAGATAGGATTTCCACTCTTGCGACTCACTTTTGAAGCCATATCAGAAGTCTCGGGCTCTTGCAAGACAAAGTTTTCACTTCTGCGACTTCCAAACAGAGTTACTAGTTTTTGCCTGAGCAGTCGGCCAGGAGCCTATGTGACATCTTTTTAGGAAGATTGAAGATTAAAAGCCCTGATTTTCTGTGCAGTCATAGTAATCTCTACTATTTCAACATGGATTCTTCAGTATGTTATAGATCTGTAAATAACTGTGTAGAAAGTACTGTATCTACTTCAGAACCTCAGTATTGTTTTATGATTCACTATGTGCCTACTATAGAAACTCTTGATCCAAGATTACAAGATATATACAAAGGCATGATACCACCTGGTACACCTAAATATGGGCTGGGATACATTGAATAATGTGATCAGGTCATCCTTGACTGCATATTTTCCAACCCCTTACCAAAAGATATACAGAAACCTTCTGTGGATGAAATCCACAAATTTCACTCTGTCATGAAAGGGTGCCAGAAAGGATCCATTGAAGAAACTTGGATCAAAAGAATGTTGAACTGGGATTTGTTCACAAATCCTGAAACAAACGAATTTAACTCAGCCACGTCAGATAAAGAAAAACTAAAACTATCCCAAAATTGGCAAAAATATGTATTTGACAACAACACATGGATCTCCTTCTATGAATGGAGAAAGTTGAGTCAAAAGGTTGAAGTTCAAATGATGGGAGAAAGCTCAGAAATCCCTCCCAAACATAAATGGAAATTGTATTGAAGGGCAAACTGTAGAATCAAATTCTACTTTTCCTCCTTTCAAGGGCATTGTCCTTGAAGATAATAATCGACAAGTGAAAGCAGTTCCACTACTACTATCTGAGGAAGCTATTCATATTTCTGGTATTGACAAAAGAGTCCAGTCTGTGTCAGAGCAATTAAACTGGACTAACACTGCCTTAAGAGGCATAACTACCCATACTTTTGTGACCAACGACTATGCCAGAAAAGGACAAATTATAGATCTTCAAGTATCCACAAATACTGTTGTCCATTCTGTTAACCAAATCCAAGAAAAGGTCACAGATGTAAAAGATAAAATGGACTCTCCTCTATGTGAAATATCTTCTAAATCTAGAGAGTCCTTGAGAAATCATGAAGAACTAATGGAAGGGTTGGGACAAGATTTCTCTAAAATGGGAAAGACACTGACAGAAATCAGACAGAAGGATAGTACTACTGATAAACCTATCCCTGATCCGTTCATCCTTCCAAATCCCTCTATCTCAATTTTGTCTCCTGTATATAAGCCATCTGAGACAAAAATCCAAAAGAAATTCCCTCACCATTTTCCTCCAGAAGAAGATATACCAGAATCATCTTCAAAACCAAAAATATCTTCAATAGATCATCTCTCTCTGGTATCTATCCAACAACCTGCCTATGAAAATCTCCCACATCATACTAGCAGACCTCCAGCACCTGACCTAATGGGAAAAGGTAAGTTGCTTGAAAGTCAAACATTTGCTAAAGATTGGTTCCAAGAATGGAACATAGACAGTCTGTCTATTGCACAAATCAGACAGATGATAGATGGAATGTATGTCTCTTACAAGATAATGTGCATGAAAGGAAAATCAGAGGTAGAATCATGCAAGTTTATCATCTAGTGCTTTACATGCACTCTAAGAAAATGATGGGAAGTCATCTCTTCTCCAATAATGATTACCAAAATGGAGGCTGAAGTCTTAAGAGATGAACAGGGAGACATAGTCTACCACACTGATGGGACTCCCCACAATAATATGATAGGAGCCCTAACCACTGCAATCCTTGAGCACTGGTGTGGTACCGAATCCGAATTGGCTGATAAGCATGAGCTAATCCTGATGAACATGAAATGCAGAAAAATGTCAGAATATGAAGAGTTCCATAAGGATTGGACTCAGAGGATCTTTAAGGTTCAAGATAGCCAAAATATTCTCTTGAAATAGGTTTATTTGGCTGCAATTCCAAGTAAATTTGTTGAGTATTTAAAAATGCAGGAAGTTTTCAAACTTCCCTATGAAATGTACACATGGGGAGTAATTTATTCCCTCATCACTAAAGCTTTGATTGGATTGTGCGTAAATCTAAAAGTCCAAAATTATGTATCTAAATTATCCTATTTGCCTGATCAGAAATCTATCTGTGAGAAATATGGCTGATATATCACAGACCCTGTGAGAAAGAAAAGGAAAAAGGCAAAGAAAAAAGAGTTTGAAGAAAAGGAAAAACCAAAATACAAATATAGATATAGGCCTAGGACACATTATTATGAGCCTAAAGATATAAAGCTAAAATCCTATTCTCATCATGCCAAGCAACAAATACAATAATGGATATGTGGAAAGTCTGGACATATTGCACACAACTGTCCAGAAAGCAAAGCCTCCAGAATATCAAAAGGAAAGCTTTCTGAGTTAAAATCCAAAGAGGCACAGGCTAAAAGACAGTTAGCCTTAAGAATACATTGTAACAGATGTGGGGCAAATGACCATGAAACAAACCAGTGCCCACATCATCCTTTCAGAAGAGAAGAATTCCATCTTCTTCAAGAAGGATGATGTTCTGATTCTAGGAACACTTCTGAGTTTGAATATAGCTCAGAAGAAAAATAAATTTTATTGAATCAAGACTGCAATTGCAGAAATCCAAATTTCCGCTCTTGTCGAAGCAGTACAGACAGTTATGAATCTGAATCAAAACTAGAAATTAGACAAAAGATTAAAGTTTGTATGTTCAGTAATTCAGGAAATCAAGAAGCTCAAATGCAGGCACAAATCAAAGCCATGCCAAAAGGAGACATGAAAAACTCGCTTCTTGAAACATTCTTGAAGACAATTAAATCTGAACAAAGGAGTAAAATTGTTGAATCTTCCAAAAGAGAACCTTTGTTCATAGAAGCCTCTTTTGATAGAAATACCAAAACCTTTATAAAATATAATAAAGAGGCAAAATTGCAAAATACTTTAGTGACAGATTTAGCCAAAGAAATGCTTCTGTTAAAAAAGGAAGTCACTGAACTTAAAGAAAAAATCAAAAAGATGGAAGAAGAAGCTGAATTTAGCTTCAAAATTGACTCTTGCGCTAGGCAAGAGATCAGAGATATCAGAGAAAGATTGGATTCAATACCTCCTCCTTTAGAGGATGCACCCTTTGAGAATCCAAACACTGCAGCTCATCTGTAGGGACTAACTGCAATGAAAATCATGCCCATCCGGTTCCAGAAATATCAAGTAAAGATCAAGCTAGAAATTAATGGTGAAAATTTTCAGATGAATGCACTATTAGAGACCGGTTCTGATATGAACCTAGTGCATAAAAACTTGATTCCTTCCAAATATTGGCTTTCCAACAATTATTCTGCTATAGGACTGGGAAATGTAAATACAAACATGAATTTTGAAATTTCTAAAGGCATTCTGTTGTTTGATGAATATACCTTAGGTATGAAATATTTATGAACAGTTATACCGGTGGATTGTATCCTAAGAACACCATTTTTGTCTGTAGTAGAGCCACATGGCTCTTATCAAAGTCCTACAGGTGAACCTGGATATTTTATTACTCTGCCAAGCATAAATGGTCATCCACCCAAGAGAAAGGAATTACCTTTCATTTTTTAGTCACATGCTCAAATTGCTTACTGTTCCAAGAGCATGGCTATTATAAACACTTGGGATGATTACATAAATGCTCCATCCACTGAATATTTAGATGATAACACAGATTGGGAAACATATAAAGAAAATTGGGTTCCCCAATGGTAGTTAAGATGTTCAGAAGGTGTAGAGTTTGGGCTACCAATATTTTCAAGAAATATTAGTATACATGTAATTCCTCCACAGCATGTAATTGGTTAGATGCATCAAGCATCTACTATTGCATCCCGTCAAAAACTGGTAGAAATGGGAGATCTTACCAGAATCAGGTCTGCCAACAGAAACTAGTTCTGCCAACAGACTCAAACATGGCAACAAACTCCAGCCTAGAATTTCTTCCAGATTAACAGAATGAGAACTTTGCAGTCATGGCCAAATCAAGATCCACATGAAAGGTTATTTGAAATAAATTATTTTCAATATAAAGATATGTGGGATAATGTTTGTTTGTGGACAGATAGGTACATGTATTATTATTGTATGATCAAATTCTCTGTGCCTTTTGTTTCATTTCCTGAATCTGATTGGCTTCTGAACTGGTGGAAGAAATTCAGATTAAATCCAAGTGCCATACATCCTGATGTAATCGATACTGCAAGAATGTTTATGTTTCCAAACAAGAGATTTCCAGGAAACATTCATAATCTTGAACAGTTTTCTGAAGATGAATATAAAATGTTTTTCATCAGAGAAAGACATCCTTGGGTGATCAGAACCAGATACGTGTTACAACAAGATGAAGACAACGATGAAGATCTGGAAATGTACAGAGAAGTATACACTCAGCATTGGGACCCGGACAGATTTCGTCACTTCCATGATCATCCAATGGAATAGTGATAAAAGTCTTATTGCCCGACAGATAGTGGCAGTCGGTTTTCATGGGTTGACATAACTAACCTCCACAGTGTATTCACATGCATTCATGTCTAAATGGCCGACAGTGGTGTCATTCGGGTTTAGTGGGTTGCCGTAACCAACATCCACTTTGTAATTGTTTGTCCTTTTGTTATAATAAGGCATCTTGGAAACTCGGAGCACTTCTCCGACTTTTGGCGTGGATTGACTCGCATTTCCAAGATTCTCTTCTTTATGTCATATTTTGGCTATCCTCTGATTAGGGAATCTTGCATGACTACCTCGTCAGATCTACTGTTATATCTACTTTTGCTTAGTGGAGAATAAAGCATTTGATTTGGTCGGAGGATCTTGCACGATCTCTACCGCCAAATCCATAAAGCAGATTTAGTGGTAGACATGTAGGGTCAACAATCATGTCTAGTCTCTTCATCGAAATGATTCCTTTCATAAAAAAATTGTATATAAGAAGGCGAGGAGTTCATTCGAAGAGGAAATTCATAGTCAGTCAGTGTGTTAGTCTGTCCGAGTCTTCTAAGCTCCCTCCTGTCAGAGCTTTGAGTCATTCNTGTAAGTAAGTGTTGTGTGAGCGAAGACGAGCATCCTGCTCTAAGCATCCTGCTCGTTTGTAATACCTTGGCATATTTTCTCTGTTTTAATATAAAGGAAGACAATCAACCTACTAAATAACATAATAATGTGGAAAGAGACTGATATCAAATGGCCTGACAACAACAACACTCGTCCGTCACCTTAATTGAAAAAAAAGAGGTGTCCGGACCCGACTCCCTGGATGACACTCTTTAAAAAATTATAAGGGTACAGAAGACGACGTGTCCTATGGCTTTCTGTAACTCCTCAGACATGCTCTTGATGACAATATTTGAATGTTTATGGAGGTACAAACAGATGTATCACATCAAATTGTTGTAATACAGTAAACGTCATCATATTAACACAGACTTGCAGAGCGTTGATAATCTGTATTTAATATGTTCAGAGATATGATAAGAGATTGCTATGTTTAATTTGCTTATTCATTTTAGATATTAACACAATAAGACTTTGTTTTTGGTTGGATAAGAGTTGGTTTTTTCTTAACTTAAGGATTAGGTTAAAAGGTTCAAAACTTAGAGCTATCTTGCTAGAATGAAATGTTATAAAAAATAATGGATAAATGAAAAGTTTGGTTTTCTCAAGAAAGGTTTGGGGTTTTAGATTTATGTAACTTTTACTAAATTCATCTATTAATAAACTAACCCTTAAAGGAGGGACCAAAATATTTGCTGGAAGAAATTTGCACAAGCCAGTGGAAAAGTTTTTAGTAGGTCTATGTGTGAGTTCAAAAAGTACCTGGAAAAAGAACTCGCATCGAAGAGTAAAAGTCACCATTGTAAGATGGGAGGTGGACCATTAAAGTTTATTCCATAAATCTTATCCCACAAGGACCATTAAAGTTTATTTTCCACTTATTGAAAGACAACTAAAGTAAGCTTAAAGTAATATTCTATAATTAGTTTTATTGATACACATAAGCTCACATTTTTTGTTGTTTATCAATTTTGGAAGTTCTTATTATAAATAATTATTGGTAAGCTTAAAGTAATATTCTATAATTAGTTTTATTGATACTTATAAGCTCACATTTTTTCTTGTTTACCAATTTTGGAAGTTCTTATTATAAATCATTATAGGTAAGCTTAAAGTAATATTCTATAATTAGTTTTATTGATACACATAAACTCACATTTTTTCTTGTTTACCAATTTTGGAAGTTCTTATTATAAATCAAATTTGTCAAAATTTGTCATGCTCTTCAAATATTTATATAAATAAATAGAAAAATGAGGAGCAACCATCTTAAAATAAATGATAAATTGTATTATTCATTATTACACACAGATACATACCTATATATATAGTTGGAGCGAGATCCAACTAACTCCAAACATAGATGAAGAGGTTGAAAGAATATCTCAACAATCTCCTACTAAACCTCAAACCAATCCCAAACTTAGTACATGGCACTAATGTGAGCATTATCTCTAACACCCCCCTTTAATGCTTACATTAAAAAAACTTACAGTAATGAAATCATAATTACAAAATTTTTCATTTGTCTTTGTCTGACCAGTCCTCATACGCACTTACACCCATCTCTTTACTTCATAGACACGCTCTTTCTCTCCCATCATCTTAGAGCTACCACTTCATACAGTACAGATAAAACTGCTTCCGACCATCTTTGACGTTCTTTGTACAACCGACGCTTCTCAACTTCCCGAAGGACAATCTCGATAATGAATTATCCTATGGATACACTACCATTTGTTGAATTCCCTCGAAGAGAAAAATTTGACAATTATATAGGATAGTGATCTAATTACTGGATATTTTTAGCAGACAATCATACAATTGACCTTCTTAAACACACATACAATAATATATACATGGATAACCTTCAACTGACGATCTTGAAGCACCAAAGTACAACAAGAATCTCTAGCTTTTAACAGACTTGTAGACATACTCAAACTAATCATGTATTCTTATATGACACCGAAGTACAAAATATCTTCCCATTGTCGCTCAATTCGTGTGATGTATGCAAAACAGATCAGGGAAGTCATTGTTTTATGTATATGTTGGCAAATGAGATTTCATTTTCAACCACCTATATCAACGCCAAAGAAGATCTATTGTTAATAAACATGTTCTACAACCATCAACAGATCTTGTAAGTAGTCATTGGCTGCTACCGAATGAGCAGGCTGCAAGCTTCCAAATCTTAAAGACGTGAGGTGAGCCTAGGTGATAGATCTCTTTTCTTCCACCCAGCTGTCAGTGATCAACGAATGCACAGGTGTCTGAGCTCTCACAATTTGATCAACGAATATCTGGGCAGCGTTTTACCTCGTCTCTTCTCACAGGGGACGATCACAACAGTACACAGAAAAATAACATAACACATAACAACTGCACTCACTCAAAACACACTCCCACACATATTTACAGTGAATCAGCTTCAATGGCTATCACATCTTCATGGGCATTCCACACAGATACATACCTATATATATAGTTGGAGTGAGATCCAACTAACTCCAAACATAGATGGAGAGGTTGAGAGAATATCTCAACAATCTCCTACAAAACCTCAAACCAA
>SNQJ01S0002396.1:114016-124621 GCA_010110895.2 Picea sitchensis | reverse complement strand
AGTCTCCCTTATTGGAACTGTCACATTTTCTCTCTGTTAAGGATGAACATTGAGGTCTTCAAGATAGGTAAAGGAAACCCAACCCAAGCCATGGAGAGAACAATTGTGTCATAAGGGATCATGAAAGAAGTCAACCTAATGATAGTGCTAGAAATTTGGCCGTGAAACAAATTATTAAAGGCTTGGCTAATAGCTTTTTTGTTTTTTCATTTTTCAAGGTTTGATAAAAATGGTAGATTAAAAATTCCACATATTAGCTATCATGGGAAAGTTGATAGCAAACTTGAAAAAAAATGCTTTATTTTTATTTTTGAGGGTTTGATAAAAACAAGTAGACTTCATGGAAATGCTACACACATAAAAAGAGTCAATAGATGTAGGCAATGTGTAATGCACCTTGATGCGGAAAGAAAATCATCTACAACTTCTACACTTCTGTAAATTTACAATTCAATATCATCCAATATTTAAAAATCAGAATGGCACAAATATTAGGAGTTGCAACCTTAGCTGGAATGAACATTATCAAAACTTAAGAAGTTTCAATTTTCTTGTAAAACATACTTTGGGAATTGCAAGCATGGTATAAATGCCACTAAATAAAGCATTATACTTACTTAGCAGCTTACTGTGTGCCCAATGTTACACAACAATATAAAAAGAGGAAAAACATAAATAAATGTAATACCAATGAGAGTGGGTTCACTAATTAGGTAATATTCTTCATTATATATAGCGGAGATTTTAAAATTAATCAAAAGTAGTTTGACACATAAATTTATGTTAGAGTTTTAAAATGAATGCTTTTATTTATTTATTTTTTGGATTTTTTTATAAAGAATAAAATTTTGACACATTCATTCAATTTTTTTTTATAGATTTTTAACAAGAATAAAAAAATTCACACATTAATATAAAAAATAGTCCTGAAACAACCTTTCAAATTGAAATATGAGGTCTCACTCTTCAAATTTGATCTTTGCTCCAAATACTTCCGAGCCAAAATGTTGATTAGTTTTCTACAATTTTTTTGATAATGTAACAAAGAATTTAAAGGTTTTATGCTAAAGAGTTCATTTTTTTCCCTTCCATATTGTTATTCTTATAATAAATAACTAATGAAAATATGTACCTTCTTTATTATTTGATGATTTCATATTTATTTAAAAATATATACGAGAGGAGATTTTATAATTGAAGAAGTTATTACAAAAGAAATGATTTTGATTGTTATTTCATATACACACTCACATAATATGTTTTAGATAGGAGGGGGAAGACTTAACAACAAACCAACTAACCTCACAACCAATTTACCATTATTTTAGTTGTAGACACTACTCCCTTATCGTTGTATTCTTTAGCACAAGGATCGTGGTGGTGCATTGGGACTTATATGTTGTTGCAAACCAACCCTCATGACCAATAAGGAATAACACACAAGTGGAGAGGATATTTTGTAGTAATAGAATCTATTTGAAGATGTCACAAGATAAGCATATTTGATTATTGTTTCACACAAGGGGACCCACACAACACATCCCACAAAGGAGAAGGGGAAGGTTGTGCAAGAGACATACTCACCTAATAACAAATTAACCATTATGTTAGTGGAAGGTGGTTTCCCCCATTGTCATAAGGATCATGGTATGTTGAGACTTATATACTTGGTAGACCAAAAGTCACAACCAATAAGGTATAACACACAAGTGAAGATGATTTTATAGTTGTAAAAGCTATCCTAAAACGCCACAAGATACACTTCTTTCAATATTATTTTAAACACCCACACATGCACAACACATCCTACAAAGAAGAATTTATACTCTGAATTTCAATGAATGTTCCCACTTTATGTGATAAGTGGGAAATGTTAATATTAATATCAAAATTATTAAAAATCAAACTCAATACCATCAAAATCCTTATTGAAATTTTCTACTAAAGTTAAAATTTTAACAACCTTCATTCAACATGTGAGACAAACTAAAAAATTGGGAAAAAAAGACAACTTATTCGTGAGAATTAACTTTAATGGAAAATTTTAATTATAAAATACATTTTAACAAATTATATAAAATTAATTTTCTAAAATCAAATACAATTAAATATAGAACATCTAATGTAAAATTTAACAAATTTAGGTGGGGAGGGTAATCCCACAACCACTCAAATTATACCCAATTAACAACCAAGTCAATAAATATCCTATAACAATATCTTATATTAAACAAACCCTCTTTTTTGTTTCTACAAAAAATTTCACTTTATATTCATATATGAAATATAAACTATTCATTACATGAAAACCTCATAAAAAATGGCTTGAAAGCATCTAAGGTAGAGAAGACAGATCTTATATGAAAACAAAAATCAGCAAGCCTATGCAAAAGATCAAAATGCCCAGCCTGGAAGCTCTAATCCAAGACAAATTTAGGCCAAAAGGATGAATCCCACTTCGCCTATGAACATCAAAATACATATCCCAACAGTGCAAGATAAAGTTAAAAAAGATCAAGGAAATAATGTGGGCCTTCATGTTCCCCCACACATTGATAGTAACCAATTCTCCCTGGAGCCTGTTGAAGAGCTTGCTTAGATAAATTGTCTGTTGTTGTATTAAATTCACGGTAAATATGCTGAAAGGAAATGGAGTGAAAATGGTTTATAAGTTCAAGAATTCTATCCTTCCAGCTCTCCAAATTAAAAACCTGTAGATGTCCCTTGCCACATAACCAGTCGATGATTATCTTAGAATCACCATGCACTGAAAGCACCGAAATGTCTAGCCTGGAAACGAGTGTGAGAAGTGCCCATGCTCCAAGTAACTCTGCTCTGGTATTTGTCCCCGGTCCACAATTAAAGTACCATTTATATGTTCCGAGATCTAAAATCTTAATGATCCCTCCCGCACCACTGTTCAGTCCTGTTGTTGAAGTCACCCCATCAAACCATCCAGAGGGATCCCTTGCCACTAGATTCGAAAGCTGTCTCCTTGGCTTCTTGATTTTTTTCCCAGTGCATAAATCTCTCAGAAAGGATAAAATACGAAAAGTTACCTTCTAGAGAGATGGAGTTCCATTCTCAAATAACACAAAGTTCCTTTCTAGCCAGGTAATCCAACAAAGGACGACCGATAGTGAGGGGAAACATGAATTATGTTGTTTCTAGTTTTTAAAGAAATCAGAGATGGAACCGCCCAACCACCAACCCGAGATTTTTAAGGAGAACAATACCCTGTCCCAAACACCACGAGTAAAGTCATAGCCAACAAATAGATGCATGCTTGATTTTGAGTTATTCTTACATAAAGAACAGAGGCTCGGACCTTCAAATCCTCTACGCTGCAAATTGTCCCACAGAAGTAATTTATTCTCCACAAGAAGCCAACTAAAAAGTTTGAGTTTTAAAGGACAATCACAAGTCTAGAGTGATTTTCTCCATCCACTAATCAAATAAGCATGTTTCTTCAATTCTATGACCTCATAAGCATTTTTTACTGTAATTCTACCTGAACGATCTCCTCGAAGCCAATTTAGATCATCCGGTATTTGGGTTAACTGAATTCCATTGGTAATGAGTATCTTTCTGTAATTCTGTCATTCTGCTGCAAGTGTCCCTCCTATGTTCAAGTCAGAGCAAGTAAGCCAATTATGTCCAAACAAACCCATTCGTGGCAAGCAACGTGCCTGAAAAAGGTAGTATATACCACGCTGATTAAGAACTTGGATCAAATCATTCGACATAATGGACGACGATCCTAACCCAAGGACTTGATCTTTCCCTATGAGAATCGAGGAACCTAATCTCGGACGCCAAGTAAGCCCATGCACTAACAAATGAAAATATTTGATGAGATGTTTCCATGTCGGAGAGCCCCAAGCTCGAGAAACTGAGGCTGATCTAAGCCAGCTCTCAATTGATGAGGATGGAAAATACTTGGATTTAATAACTCGGTGTCAGAGTCCATCCACCTTCAAAGCCCACTAGTGTGTTCGCTGCCATAGCATGACTGAAGCTAAAGAGATTCCTCAGCCCCCATCCATTGAATCTCTTTGGTCTAGCTATAAGATGCCAGCTGGACAAATGGAATCCCTTTTTCCTTTTTTTCCCGTTCCACAGGAAGTTAAATACAATCTGCCGAATTCGGTGAAGAATCGAAGCTGGGATGTTAGCCAAGGCCAGCCAGTAGACCGACTGGCTTTCTAAGACCACCTTGGCTAAAAAAAGTCTACCACCAAAAGAAAGCCAGTTGTTGCACCAATGATCAATTTTGTTCTCATATTTCAACAACAACGAGTTCCATTCCTCTGCTCTATACCTGTCATCTTTCAAAATATATCCAAGATACTTAAAGCCATTAGAAAGATTATTAATAGTAAAAGTGAAGGCAAGTTTTATAGAATCCAGAAAGGATTGTTGAACTCCAAACTGATAGAAATAAGTTTTCTGATTATTAATCTGTAATCCAGTTGCACTGCAAAAGATAGCGAACAGTTCTTTTCTCACCAGCCATTCAGATAAGGAAGCCTTGTTCAAGATAAGTAGATCATCTGCAAATAGAAGATGTATAATTCAGACTAATCTTGAAACATTGATGCTTGAAATCAATCCTTCACTTTGTTTATTCTTAATGGCTAAACTCAAGCCTTCCAAAACTAATGTAAAAAGCCTTGCATATACCAAATACAACAAACATCAAATTTAACATAAACGATAGTAAATTTAATATATAAAATATTTATAAAACATATTTTATAAAGTTCAACCTTATATTTTTTTTCATCTTTTTAATTTCTTACATAAATCTTACATTTTCTCCTCTTCTTTTTTATATTTAATTTCCAATGTCTCCTTCATAACTTTGTATTGTTAATAAATAATATATTAAATTAAATTTAAAATATAATTAAATTACAATTTATTAAATTTGTTCATAAAAATGATATGAGATCTAAAAATATAATGTATACCAAATATTTTTATGGAAAATTTTGAAATAAAATAATTTAACTCACAAATGTTCAAAATAGAGTAAATGTTTCATGACAAATTTTGAAATAAAATAATTTAATTGCAATATTTTTATGATTTTTATCAACAAAGTTAATCTCAAAATTTTCCTTAATTTACTTCAACATTTTCATTAGCCCATTAAAACACAGCCGATGCTTGCATCTACGTTTCAAATATTTATTTGATTTACTGTTATTTAATTATATATTAAATAAAACACAGCCGATGCTTGCATCTACGTTTCAAATATTTATTTGATTTACTGTTATTTAATTATATATTAAATAAAACACCACTCGTGATTGCCTATGCCTTTATTTAATTATATATTAAGGAAGGGTCACTGCCAACCATATAGAAGCATTTCATTTGAATTTATTGTTATTTAATTATATATTAAAAAACACCACTCATGCTTGCATGTGCGTTTGAAACACTTATTCAGGAAGGGCCATTGCAAACCAGATGGAACCCATTTCTACTTGTTAAATTATTAGTCCTGCCAATGCAAGGATTATAGCAATCCTTTGTAAGTCAAATATAGGTTGATATTTTTAATTTACAAAAAAAATTAATAATGTTTTTAATAAATATTTATTAATCAAAAATTTTGAAATTAAAAAAAAAATTGATTTTTAAACATTTTAAATTATATTTTTGATTAATAAAAAATTGTGAAGTAACTAATATCCTTTTGTGGGAGGTGACAATTAACCAGGAAAATTATAGAAATAAAATATTTAAAAAAAAAATCCTGAAAATATCACTTGTGTTCTTAAATTAAAGAGTTGCCCTTTCGACCTCTTAAACTAAACCTCATGCCCTTCACGTTACTCAAAACATTTACTATTCATCGATCTATTAAAGAAAATGACGGCATTTTTGTGTATTCATAAATTTTGGTCTGTATTTCTGGATGGCTTTGGTCTGCCAAAGTCGATGATTGTTGGGTATTGAGTGGAAAAACAACGCTGAAGTCATTAAATCTGCATAGTATCTCTTATTGCGAAGTCTTATTTGACAATTTTATTTATTTAATTAATTGATAGTGTTATGCATTAAATCACTATTATCAATACACAATGAATTCTTATTAGGAAGAGTACGGAATATTTAGAAACAAAACACTTAAATCCATGTCATTAAATCACAATTATTAATAAACAATGAATCTGCCTTGCCTTTTGAAGACTACAAGAATATCTTGAAACAAATAATGTCGATCCATTTAATTCAATACCAAACAAAAGGATATGAGTAGCCATAAGAATTGGTGAATCACAATATTAGGATCTTCATCTTCCTCTAAACTCTACAACAATTTGAGAGATGAGCGTAGTGGCCCTCAAACATCTCGTACAATCGATTTGTGTAACCTTGAAATCCCCCTCGTAGAACAACACATTGGCCTCCCTTGGATTACACAAATTCTGCATGAGATTGGTCAGCTTCAATTGTAGTTGCACGGAAACAATTTTCTTTACAATGGTTGATGGTGATTTGTTGATGCTTCTCCCTTGAATTTGCATCAGTTTTTTCACCAAAATTTACAATGGTCGGTGGTGATTTGTTAATGCTTCACCCTTGAATTTGCATAAGTTTTTTCACCAAATCAACCCAAAGAACATAGAACATACCAAGAGAACACCATAGTTTTTTTTGATGGAGTAGCGTTAGCAGGGGGACAAAATAGTGGAGTAGGGGGATCCATAATTTGCAAAGACTCAATTGAATATAGATGGCTAGTCAACTGTGGGGGTGGAACAAACACAAAAGCCGAGCTCCTGGGTGCGTGGATAATGCTCACTCTATCAAAATTTCTTAACTTAACAAATCTGCATCTGATGGGAGATTCAAAGGTGATCATCGATTGGTTGAAGCAAAAGGGAAATCTACAATTCATTGCCATTGAAGGATGGAAGAGTAGGATTCTGGAACTGGCGACATCTTTTCAGACTACTCACTATTCCCGCATCTACAGAGAGTTCAACATGGTTGCTGATATATGATGCAGGAGAGAGGCGCAACCCTCTCGTTTTTCAAATTTTGAAAAATTGTATTAAATGTTTGTAAGGTCGAAGAGCCAAAGCCATGCATGTGCACAGGTTGTGATTAGAAACCGTCTTTAATGGTTGTAAGGCTAAGACCTAGCTCTGATTCGAACTAGACAACCATTCAATGTAATTGGATGTAAATTAATGAGAGTTGGTGAGATGGAGGGAAGAGCTCGAGGAGCCCCTCTTTGTAAAAAGATCTTCTTTGTATCTAGATTAGGAGGGAAGAGTAGAAGAGAGAATAGGTTAGAAAGTAGAGGAAGTTGTGACTCTGTTGCAGTCCAAGCTCGAACACATTGTAATTAGACATTGATGTTAATACAAAGCAGTTTTTCCTGCATATGTGTTTTCTATGTGTTTATGTGTCTTTTATGAATGTTGTGTGTTCATTCATGCTGTAGATGTATGTTAAGTTCCACCTGCAGGAGATAGATAGATTTTCCTATCTGTGAGTTCTTTGATTTCAGGTTTGGGTTCTTTGAGGCTTCATGCAAGAGGTTGCATGACAGAATACTGTGGGTTTTGCAAGCCAGTGCAAGGAGTGCACTTCTGAATTCTGTGGAGTTCAGACAGAGACATGTCAGAAGGGCGCACCAGCTGGAGTCGCCGACTCAGGGAGAAACCTCAAGGTTGTTGAACACCTTGGAGGTCGAACTGTACAGAGGAGGGCATAGAGAGAAGACAGAACGTCTGAAGTTATGTGAATCTCTGCCAGGAGGGCATTGAGCAGTTGTATAGAGTGCACAGAAGGACTCTTTTCGAGTTTTGTTGGGAAGAGAAGTGTCAAGGAGAGACACACACACAATTACTGAATACTCTATTAAGCTTAGCAAGGAGGGCTTGAGCAGAAGGTCGTCAGGAGGACACCAAATTTCCCTTTGAGGACACAGAAGGGTGAGTCCCCTAGAGGCTTGGGTAAATAAATCTCAGGAAGGATAGTGCCTTAGCGCACCGAGTAACAACAGAGTGAGAAGAAGGTCGAGAAACCCTTTGAGGTTTCATAGTTGACAAAGCTCAGGAGGGATAACGTTCCTAGAATGCAGGGGATATCCAAAGGAATTGAGCTCGCAGAGGAAGCAAAGGTTGAGGCCTTTGAAACTTCATAAAATCTCCCAAGGGGGGGAGGAAGTTCTCAAGCTTAG
Source organism: Picea sitchensis (assembly GCA_010110895.2). Lineage (NCBI taxonomy): Eukaryota > Viridiplantae > Streptophyta > Pinopsida > Pinales > Pinaceae > Picea > Picea sitchensis. The sequence goes on along the minus strand of SNQJ01S0002396.1, from coordinate 116,409 downwards.
GAGGGAGCACAACTGCCATTAGATCAGCTGGAGAGACGAGATCTGGACCATCTAGTTTCACGTCCAGACAACAGGAGGAGAGAGCGTAGAAGATTAGATTTGGGCTATCAGATCTAACGTCGATATCCGACAACCATTGGATCGAGTGAAGACGCACGGAGTTTAATCTTTGGAAGCTATACAGAAGAGAAGAAACAGATGGTGGAGACGCTTCGTGGAGAAGTGTGAAATCCCGTAGGCCGTTAGATCTCACAGGTCTGTGAGGAAGTTAAGGTTGAGTGTCTTTTAGCATTCAGGAGCTGTTGATCCCCCTTTGGAGTGGAATTTCGGCATTTCGGCATTTCGGGGTTCAACATTTCAGCAATTCCGATGACAAGGAGTCGGAGCACTTTGCATTGAAAACCCCGAAGTTGCAAAACGCGGTGTGTCTTTGGAGTGGAATTTCGGCATTTTGGCATTTCGGGGTTCGACATTTTGACAATTCCGATGACAAGGAGTCGGGGGCACTTTGCGTTGAAAACCCCGAAGTCGTGAAACATGACATGTCTTTGGAGTAGGGCTGTGGTCATGGAGGAAGCAGTCACATGGACCGAGATTTGGTCAGGGGTTAATCATTGTTGAGCCCATTTCGGCATTTTGGCATTTCGGGGTTCGGGAAGTAGAGGAGGTTGTAGCTTCTCAAGGGGACGACGTTGATGTCATTCTAGATATTTATGCTGAAAATTTCCTTTTATAATTCGCTTAGATCAATAGAAATATTACACAAAGCCTAATCAATGTCTCGATTCTATACCGAATAGTGGACTAGCTAGTTGCCATGTGATCTTTAGCATATTCAAGAATCTTGTAAAAAATTTCTAAAGACAATGCCTTAAAATTATCAACTTGTTTATCGAAAGCTTGTTTGGTTAATGCCAACGAGTTGACGATTAAGCTGGGGTCCTGAAATTCGTTGGTCCTTCCGGCTAGGTCTATTTTGGTGAGTTTTGTGAATAATGTTTCTTTCTTTGATATTGCTTGCTCACATGATTGGATGATGAGATACAGGTTTTTCACCTTCTCTTTCCAGCATGGTTCTAATTGAGTGATCCGTCTTTTGGAGGGGAGATCATGTTGTCTTATTGTTGTGTCTACCATGTTGTTGACATAAAAGGAAAAAGGGATGACCGTGTCCAAATAGAAAGTTTCTTCATTTTTTAAATCCATCTACAGAAGTTCGAGTAAGTTATGTGCCCTCCTTCCCAGGGAATCCATAATTTGTGATATTTCTCAGGCCTTAGTAATCAATTCCATTCTTTTCTTGATATTTTTCTCCACATATCCTCTACATGATGTGAGGAAGGTGGAGGATTCTTTTAGCTTTGCTGCAGGGCTGCAGGGGGTTGCAGGCATGGCTATTGCCAAAGGACTGGCAAGCAATGACATATGAATCAAAGCTTCCTCTAATTCCTTCATCCGGTCCTTTAGTCTGGCATTCTCGACCTCAATGACTCCAATGTAATCATGAAGAGTATCTCTGGTTTCTCTGTGAAGTCCAGATATTTGGGACAACTGCATATTGGCAAGGTCAACTTCTGAACGATATTTTCTTTTCTTATTTTTTACATCTCTCTTTTCAATAATTAATTTGTTAGATTCGCTTTCAAAAACAACACTCTGGAATACGAAGGCTTCATCTTCGTAAAAAAATTCGGTATCAACTATGTCCATTGGGTAGCTATGGTGAATCATGTCTCCCGGCTGATCAAGGTTGTGGAATATGCTATCCAGATCAGTGTCAAGTTCCATGTTCTCACTCTCAATTTCAGGCTCCTCCACCTCCCCTACAACTCGTTTTCCCTTCTTTTGCATGAGAAGCTTGTGAGAACTATCAATTTTAGAATGAACCTTGTCCGTTTGAAGAACTTTGGGTTGGTTTGTTACTGTGGCAAGTCGTTGGAGCAATGCCTTGTTACTGTGGAGGTTCTGGTCCTTAGGGTCGAAGATGTTCACTGTATCTCTACAAAATTGTTGTGGAGCTGGTGCCATTAGTTTATGAAAATGTTTGTTTTCTCCAGATGCTACTTGAAATGAACAAATGGAGGGGATAATATAACCCCCCAGAAATGTTGGTTCAATGCCTGCGAATGGAAAATATCCTCGAGCTCTTCGCTCATTAATGAAAATCTCTATGCGTACTATATGGTGAGCTGTTAGAAGTAAAGCTTAATTATTGTATACTTAGAAGTGCGAAGGTGGCGGTTACGATGAAGAAAATTTAAGGATTGGAGGTTTCATGAATGAACCAAGCCGACGACGTGCGAATGACATTCCATGGTATTTGAAATTAACACTCGAAATAGATAACAAAACCCTCCGCAAATATTGGTTTAATGTGCATTAATGACAGATCT
>SNQJ01S0002396.1:84398-113243 GCA_010110895.2 Picea sitchensis | reverse complement strand
GGAAGGAATGGCCAAGTCTGAAAAGCAGTAGGACAGGCTTCAAAATAGGTTTACATGAGATAATGAGGACAAGTGAGTGTCCAACGGTGAAATTGCATGATTCAGAATTTTTTACTGCAAAACGTGTAAAATGAAAGAGGGCATGATGGTGCAGTCCAGTGGATAGTTTGTATATTTGCAGAATTGCGGAAAAGTGGCCAAGTATGGAATAGGGAAACATGGAGTAGTTGCACTGTTTTCAAAATACAAGGAATTCTCAGTAGAGGTGAGCACGAATGGTCGTGTCCTACAAATAACATCCAGAGTTTTGCGATATACAAATTGATAGGCGGACTTGTGGGCTGGATGATATTTTATAGAGCATGTACAGTTTTTGGATCGCGGGCTCAAAATTGGGCCTCTATTGCTCCGTGCCTTACAAATAGCACCCAGACTTCAGCGATATACAAATTGAGAAGAAGACTTGGGGGCTCAACATTGCACTTCTATTGTTTTGTGTCCTCCAAACAACGCTCGGAGTTTCGCGATATACAAATTGACAGACGGACTCCAGGGCTGGCAGGCCCAGGATTTTGATTGTTTACGGATGGTGATCCTTATGAACTATCTGACATTATCTTAAAACATGATTTTCAATACTATATCATTAATATTAAATATTGATATTGTACAATTTAATTAGACAAACAAACTTTGTACAATATGAAACGGGGAAGCGATTGGTTGGGCTGGTGATATAAAAGTAAGTGAAATATGAAGACGTGAATCCACCAACATCCGCACTTAGAAATTTTCTGGAAAACGAGCAATACATATTATATATGTGCCTTTATAAAGTATGGACATGAGATTTTATAGAGCATGTACGAACCTCGCATTCCATACTTGGCCACTTTTTGGATCACAGATTCTCAGGCTGGCGGGCTCAAAAATAGGCCTCTATTGCTTTGTGTCCTAAAAATAGCACCTAGAGTTCCACGACATACAAATTGACATGCGTACTTGCGACCTGGATGAGATTTATAGAGAATGTACATTTTTTGGATTGCGTGTTCTTAGGCTGGCGGGCAAAAAAATAGGCCTCTATTGTTCCGTGCATTACAAATAGCACCCAGAATTTCACGATATACAAACTGACAAGCGGACTTGCGGGCTAGTTGGCTCAACATTGCACTTCTATTGTTCTGTGTCCTCCAAACAACACTCAAAGTTCCATGATATACAAATTGGCAGACGGACTCCAGAGCCTGCGGGCTTAGGATTGCGATTGTTTGCGGATGGTGATCCCTATCAACTATCTAACATTATCTAAAAACATTATTTTCAATACTAAATTATTAATATTAAGTATTGATATTGCACAATTTAATTAGACAAAAAAGTTATTATATTATTGGTGGCAAGACAATGACATTCTTAAAGAAAACTAATTGAAAAACTTTAAATATTCCATAATATCTACTATGGATTTTACAATATGTAAACACAACATTTAAAAAATTAAAATATTAACCTATTATTTTAAATAAATAATTCTCTTCTAACAAAGTGAAGAAATAGATAAAATGGGGCTCTATTGCTCTGTGTCCTACAAATAACACCCATAATTCCGTGATATACAAATTGACAAGCGGACTTGCGGGCTGGCTGGCTCAACATTGCACTTCTAAAAACATTATTTTCAAACACTAAATTATTAATATTAAATATTGATATTGTAAAATTTAATTACATAAAATTATTGGTAGAGCATGTATGGATACCGAATTCCATACTTGCCCACTTTGTGGATCGTGGGTTCTCGGGCTGGCGGGCTAAAAAATAGGCCTCTATTGTTCCGTGTCCTACAAATAACACCCACAGTTCTGCGATATAGAAATTGACAGGCGGACTTGCGGGCTGGCTGGGATTTTATAGAGCATGTACACTTTTTGGATCGCAGGTTCTTGGGCTAGTGAGCTAAAAAACATGACTCTATTGTTTCGTGCCTTACAAATAGCACCCAAAATTCTGCGATATACAAATTGACAAGCAAACTTGTGGGCTGGCTGGCTGAACATTGTACTTCTATTGAGTTCTGCGATATACAAATTGAGAGATGGACTCTAGGGCTAGAGGGCTCTGAGAAATGAGCCATACATACTAAATATATAATTTTATAAAGTATGGACATCACATTTTATAGAGCATGTAGAGATCCCTTATTCCATACTCAACCACTTTTTTGGATCACAGACTTGCGGGCTGGCAGGCTCAAAATTGGCTAAGGAAACAAAAGTGGTTGGTCGGACTCATGATGTATATCACGCACATAGGGCATCAGAGTTTGATGGCACCTACGCAGGAACTGACAGCCATAAAATTCACGAACTATGAGCATAGACATGGGGCAAAGTATAGAATCATAAATTGATAATAGAGGGGAAGAAAAAAAAGGGAGAACAACTAAGTATAGAAGGAAAAAGAAAGGGAGGTAAGAAGCGACATGAAAGCAAATTGCTATGTAGGAAGACATGAAAAGAAAAGATGGATTACAAATTCATTTATTTCAATATAGAAGCACATGAAGTATAACTGACACGAAGACAAGTCAATGTACAGGAAGATATGGAGTGTCCAAGGAGGGAAAAAAAATTAAAAAACAGAGCTGCAAACCAGTTCAACAAATACAGACAAAGTAAAGGAAAAACTATTGGATATGGAACATGGGTAGAAAAACAAACCTTTGCATGGATTCCTCTACATTCCTGGTTAGGGGCTCTTTGCGGTGTCTAGTTTTCCTGTTTGTTTCTATGAACAAAAGAACAAAACGAAATGGACACGAACATAGGTTGGCATGTAAAAAAAAAGGCAAGTACTATGTACATACACTAAATAAAATAGAATAAGAGGAATAGAGTAACATATAGTTTTTGAAGAATGTACCTTTTTTTTTTTCAAGTTCAATCAAGTTTCTGTGTGTGTATATATATATATATATTTTTGCAAAAAAATAACTTGTGACCAAAAACAATTACAAACTAGGGAAAAGTAAGAAGTTGGATATCTTGATTTTCTACAACAAGATAGACAGATATGTCTTGAAGCATACAAATATGATTATGCAATATGCGTGGTGTATATTTCATAATTCATGTGCAACACGAACTGTGTGGTGACCAGACCAGTATGTGTACAAACCAGGGAAAACTAAATATGTACCTTTATAAAGTATGAACATGAGATTTTATAGAGCATGTATAGATATCGCATTCCATACTTGGCCACTTTATGGATCTCGAGTTCTCGGGCCGGCGGGCTCAAAAATAGGCCTCTATTGTTATGTGTCCTACAAATTGCACCCAGAGTTCCGCGATATACAAATCGATAGGCGGACTTGCGGGCTGGCTAAGATTTTATAGAGCATGTACACTTTTTGGATCGCGGGTTCTCGAGCTGCTGGGAACAAAAAAACATGCCTCTATTGTTCTGTGCCTTACAAATAGCACCCAGAATTTCGTGATATACAAATTGACAACTGGACTTGCAAGCTGTCTAGCTCAACATTGTGCTTCAATTGAGTTCCGCGATATACAAATTGACAGATGGACTCCAGGGCTGGCGGGCTATGAGAAACGAGCAATACATACTAAATATGTACTTTTATAAAGTATAGAAATGACATTTTATAGAGCATGTACAAATCTCTTATTCCATACTTAGCCACTTTTTTGGATCGCGGACTTGCGGGATGGCGGGCTCAAAATTGGGCCTCTATTGTTCCATGCCTTGTAAATAGCACCCAGAGTTGCGCGATATACAAATTGACAAGCGAACTTGCGGGCTGGTTGGCTTAACATTGCACTTTTATTGTTTCGTGTCCTCCAAACATCATTCAGAATTCCGCGATATACAAATTGATAGACGAACTCCACGAATGGAAGGCTCAAGATTGAATATGTATTACACATTACATGTAATATGTATCGCGGGTTATCGAGCTAGCGGGCTCAAAATATCTACTTTTTGGATCGTGGGTTGTCGGGCTGCCAGGAAAAAAATTGGGCCTCTATTGTTTCGAACTATGAACATAGACATGATACTAAGTATAGATATGGTTTGAAGCATACAAATGTGATTCTGCAATATGCATGGTGTATATTTCATAATTCATGTGCAATACCAACTGTGTGGTGACCAGACCAGTATGTGTACAAACGAGGGAAAACTAAATATGTACCTTTATAAAGTATGGACATGATATTTTATAGAGCATGTACAAATATCACATTCCATACTTGGCCACTTTGTGGATCACGGGTTCTCGGGCTGGCGAGCTAAAAAATAAGCCTCTATTGTTTCGTGTCCTACAAATAGCACCCAGAGTTTCGCGATATACAAATTGACAGGCGGACTTGCGGGCTAGCCGAGATTTTATAGAGCATGTACACTTTTTGGATTGCGGGTTCTCGGGTTATCGAGCTAAAAAATGGGCCTCTATTGTTCTGTGCCTTACAAATAGCACCCATAATTTCGCGATATACAAGTTGACAAGCAGCCTTGTGGGATGTTTGGCTCAACATTGTGCTTCTATTGAGTTCCGCGATATACAAATTGACAGACATACTCAAGGGTTGGTGGGATCCGAGAAACAAGCAATACATACTAAATATGTACTTTTATAAAGTATGGAAATGACATTTTATAGAGCATGTACAGATCCCTTATTCCATACTTAACCACTTTTTTGGATCGCGGACTTGCGGGCTCAAAATTGGGCCTCTATTGTTCTATGTCTAGGAAATAGCACCCAGAGTTGCGCGATATGCAAATTGACAGACAGACTCCAGGACTGGCGGGCTCAAGATTGAATATGTATTACACATTACATGTAATATGTATCATAGGTTATCAGGCTGGTGGGCTCAAAATATCCACTTTTTGGATTGCGGGTTATCGGGCTGGCGTGCTGAAAATTGGGCCTCTATTGTTTTGTGTCATGCAAACAACACCCAGAGTTGCATCATATACAAATTGACAAGCGGACTTGCGGGCTGACTGGCTCAAAATTGCACTTCTATTGTTCCGTGTCCTCCAAACAACACTCGGAGTTCTACAATATACAAATTGACAGACTGATTCTAGGACTGGAGGGCTCAAGATTGAATATGTAATACATATTACATGTAATATATACAATATGAAACGGGCAAGCAGTCAGTCGGGCTGGCGATATAAAAGTAATTGGAAATATGAACACGTGTATTCGCCAACTTCCGGACGTAGAAATTTTCCGAGGAACGAGTAATACATACTAAATATGTACTTTTATAAAGTATGGATATGAGATTTTATAGAGAATGTACAGATCCATCATTCCATACTTAGCCACTTTTTGGATCATAGGTTTTTGAGCTGGTGGGCTCAAAATTGGGCCTCTATTGTTCTGTTTCCTACAAATAGCACCCATAGTTCCGCGATATACAAATTGACAGGCGAACTTGCGGGTTGACTCGCTCAACATTGCACTTCTATTGTTCTGTGTCCCCTAAGCAACACTGGGAGTTCTGTGATATACAAATTGACAGACAGACTCCAGGACTGGCATGCTCAAGATTGCGATTGTCTACATGTATAACATATAACATATATGTTATATATCTAACATTATCTAAAAACATTATTTTCAAGTACTAAATTATTAATATTAAATATTGATATTGTACCATTTAATTACATTAAATTATCAAATGAGTCGCAAGCTTCGAGTCCGGGTCCAATTGTAGATTGCCAAAGTTTCGAGTGCAAGACGTATACCATGCACATGGGTCATGGGAGCTACATGGCACCCACAAAAGAACCCGCGTCCATAAAATTTACGAACTATGAAAACGAACGGTGGTCGGTTGGACCTGTGATGTAGAGATATAAATGGACATGAAATCTGCCACTCTGTCATTTGGGAACCCGTGAGAATAGACATGGATTACCCAAGTTTTGGATGGAAGATGTACACTCAGAACACGAGGAATGAGAGTTTGATAATGCCTAGCCTGGAACCCATGACCATAAAATTGGCTAAGGAAATGAAAGCGCTCGGTCGGACTCATGATGTCAAGATATAGATGGATATACAAATTGTGAGTTTGATAAAGAGTGAGGCTTGGGAGTTCGTGGAGCCTGGGATCGAATTGTAGATAACTGGAGTTTTGGATGCAAGATGTTATCCGAACACGGGGCATGGGAGTTCGATAATGCATTGGGGGGGAACCCACGGCCATAAAATTGGCTAACTTTTGAGAGGAATGGGGAAAAATATCAACAGGTGCTTTGAAATATCAAGAAATGATGGAAAAACTGAGTCGCAAGCTTTCAGTCTGGGTCGAATTGTAGATCACCAAAGTTTCGGGCGCAAGATGTATACCGCGCACATGGGGCTGAGAGTTTGATGGTGCCTATGCAGGAACCGGTGGCCATAAAATTCACGGACTATGAAAATGAACGACGGTCGGTCAGACTCGTGATGTAAAGATATAGATGGACATGAAATCTGTCACTCCACCGTCCTGGGAACCTGCGAGCATAGACATGGGACTAAGTATAGAATCAGAAATGGATAATAGAGGGGAAGAAAAAAAGAGGAGAACGACTAAGTATAGAACAGGAAAAAGAAAGGAAGATAAGAACCGACATGCAATCAAACTGTTATGTAGGAACACATGAAAAGAGAAGATGGAGTAGAAATTTATTTATTTCAAGATAGTAGAACATAAAATATAGTTGACACGAAGACAAGTCAATGCATAGGAAGATATGGAGTATCCAAGGAGGAAAAAAAAAGAACAGAGCTGTAAACCAGTTCAACAAATACAGACAGAGTAAACGAAAAACTATTGGATATGGAAAACGGACAAAAAAACGCACCTTTGCATGGATTCCTCTACATTCCTAGTTAGGAGTTCTTTGTCGTGTCTAGTTTTCTTGTTTGTTTCTATGAACAAAAGCATAAAACAAAATGGATATGAACATAAGTTAACACGTAAAGAAAAAGGCAAGTACTATGTACATATACTAAATAAAATAGAATAAGATGAATAGAGTAACATATAGTTTTAGAAGAATGTACCTTTCTTTTTGTTTTTTTAAGTTCATTCAANNNNAAAAAAAAAATTGTGACCAAAAGCAGTTACAAACCAGGGAAAACTAAGAAGTTGGATATCTCGATTTTCTGCAACAAGATAGACAAATATGGTTTGAAGCATACAAATATGATTCTACAATATTCGTAATGTATATTTCACAATTGAAGTGCAACACCAACTGTGTGGTGACCAGACCAACATGTGTACAAATCAGAGAAAACCAAGAAGCTGGATAATTTGTTTTTTTTATTTTTTTGGCAACAAGCTATACGTATATGCTTTGAAACATAGAAATATGACTTTGCAAAATGTTTGATGTATATCTCATAATTCAAGTGAAATACCACTTGTATCCTGATCAGACCAATATGTGTCTAAGATAAACATATTGTATTGAGGAATGGGCACATTTGACCACACATGGTCAATAAGTGTGTTTTGCAGATGGCGTGTGTTGTTCAAAAGAAAGCGGAAACTGTATTTGCACATGTAGTTTTCCAATTCTTTTGTTCTAGCATTATTTTGTAGCATGTCAATATTGAAGTCTCCTACAAGCACAATTGGTCCGTTCAGATGGAAATGACCTAATGCATTGGAAATAACATTTACTATGATGGAGAGTGTTGCATGGGGAGCAACATACAGATTCAGTATTGCAATTTATGTTCCATGGGAAAATATTTTTGCAAGCGCCACCTCAACATTCTTTTCTTCAAAATGTATATGGTCCAAAATTCGTACATGTTTTTTCACCAATATCATCACCCCATGTGTAATGTAACTTGATATGCAATTGTGATTTGGGAATTGTTTGTTTTTCATGCATAATTCCATGTATGTTTCATGCAAGCACATAATATCGGATTGCATTGTATCATAGTAATTGAGTATATCATCCATGTGTGCATCTAAGCTGCGTGTGTTAAGTGAAAGAATTGATACATATGACTTTGTTTGTATGAATTTGTAATCACACTGCAATTGCCATTTTTGCGGTGGTCCTGAGTCGTTCCATTTCAATATCAACTTTTTGTTTGACTTTCAAGTTATCTTTTGTAAGAGGACTTAGTAAATGCAAGGAGTCTATGCTTCTGACACGGGACATTGTCAATGTTTCCAAAGTATTTTGTGTGCACATGTTTTATGCTTCTTAGTCGGTTGTCAATGGAATACAAGAAGCGACTTCCAATCAAATATGCTTCATCTATAAAGACAAGTTGGAGTTCATCATAAATCTTAGACAACGTATCCAACATTTCTTTGCTAAGTGGAAGAAACTGTGATTTGTTAAAAGGCATTAAAAATGCAGAGTGGACTGTTGTTCCACCTGCATTATATGCATCTTTTCTTGTGTATGCAACTATTAGGCCCTTTGGTTTCATATGATCAGAGGAATTGTTTGAATCATAGATTCGTATAAGCATTTGGAACAATGCTTTTGTTGTGAATATCTTCCCTGTTCCTGCTCCGCCTGTAAGGAACAAGTGCACATGAGTGTCCATGTTCAAACATTTTTTAAGCACAATGTCCTTTAGAATTGTTTGTTGTTCTCAATTCAAAAGACGTCTTATTCTGTGGTATTCATTATTTTCAATTAGGAAAGGATGTTTTGTGATTTGAAAACCAAGATTGATATGTTTTTCACTTCCACCTGCTCGAGGACGAGGCAAATCCGCTTGTAAGTCATAGGACTCGCAAGGAGTTTTGGTTGTTTTTCGGTTTGTGAATGTCTCATCAAGATTGTGAGGGTTTTCTATCTCATTAACTGCAATTTCTAGATCACCCCATGTTGAATTAACATTGCAAGTAAATATAACTTCATTTATTTGCACTATAGTCTCAGAGGCAACATATGCAACCTCCCATGTAGAGAAGTTATGTTTTAATATCTCTTCGTTTTCATCGAACGAAATGTATAACAACAATTTTTCTCTACAATAATTTTCCTAGTCAGAATCTTTATTGTATTTGACAAACCGTATCATGGAGGGTTTTTTTCTTTTTGATATGGGCGCACCATTTTTTTTCTAATGCGATACGAATTCTGCTAAGTATATATGCCTAATAGGAGATAGAAACTAGAGGTAATAATCAATAATAGAGTGACATAGCACATCTTCTGAATTGTCAGGATCTTGTTCTAGCAAAACCTGTGGTTTAAGCACAAATGTGTGTTTCGCAAGTGGAGATGTGTTTATGAAGACACATTTTCTTGACTACAAGTGAGGGGCAGGGAAAGTGCAATGTGAACTTCTTGTTGAGCAGACATTTGTTGAAGATTGAACTTCTTGCCGAGCAAACATTTGTTGAATATTAGGCAATGTATTGCCAAGTGTGTGTATCATTTGTATGGCATCAGTATGACTTCTTTCATGTTCTTTGTGTATTCTTCTAAATGCACTTGTCATAGATTTTTCAACCTTTTCCATATACGAGGTACAATACGATGCTGCAACATATGCATTGAGCATGTATTGGGCATCTGCATTTGCTTTCCACATAAGTGGCATGTCCTTGGATAAACTGTTGTTCCAAATATGGGAAATTTTTCATTTAAGGAAAACTGTTGGTTGTTTAAGCGTACATTGTATGGCTGGGATGTACTCATCTTTTGATAGATTTAGCTCTTTCAAGAAGTCATTGAAGCTCATCAACTCATCAAACTCTCCTTGTTATAGAAATGCAAACAAGGATTTAGATTTCTCAACAACAACATTGTCCTCTAAACTAAGTGGCTATATGATTCTTGTAGCTCTCATTAGCAACACAGGAAAGTTGTATCTACAATGTGAGTTTTTTCATTTTCTACAACTTCTTATATGATAATGTCTATGAACTTTTGCAAGTTATGGATCCAAATGATTTGTGTTGCATGTTATGTATTTGTCCACAAATTGATCGATCTGTGAATTGTTGTCAGCTCCATAGACTGGTGAACCCTCTATCCACAACAGTGTGTGGTCATGTTCATTCCCCCTATTCTGGAATTTAGTCACAAAAAAATATTCCGATATTTTTCCGAAAAATGTTTCATCATGGCATATCAATTGTCTCAAAGCATTTATTCTATGTCTATAGTAGCGAGTACATGTCACTGGGTCTTTTCTTATGAGGTAGTCAATGTCATTATTTTCCAGTGTATCGGTTTGTTTTTTACATTTCCTGTTCCTATGTAGGTCAAATACGGAAGCCACCAATGGATCCTAGCAATGTTCTGCACTTGTAAATGTGATGAAAAATGTCGGCGGGCCCAATTGCCGGATCATTGCAAAAATAGTTTTCTTGTTTTGTTGGAAATAGTCAGGAGAGGTCCGAATGTTTTTGAAATCTATGTATCCAATATCAGATTTCATAATTTTTTCTAGGTTTACTTTGTACTTGACATCCTTGGCCAACTACTTTCTTCCTTGTAACTGGCCTTTTCTTATTCGGACTCACATCCAAGACAAAACTTGCTATATTATTATGTGCATTGTTTTGAAAAACAAATTTGTTATGTGACAGGAGAAGTCATTGCTTGAATGTAGCAACTCTCATCAGACTATTTTATGATAACTGAATCATTTTGTAATGTCAATGGCACGTGGAACTCCATAGAAGAGTGTTGGGAAGTTCATTTCCTCAGCAAATTTATCCTTGAATATTCCAAGTGGACGTTGCCCCTTAGCTAGTGAAATTTTGACAATCTTGTCTTGCAAGTCACGAATGCACTGTGTATCAGTGAATCCATGCACTATATCAACAAGTGTTTCATTCTCCGATTCATCACTTGTATCAAATTCACTAGCATTTTTTAGAGTCTCTGCAAAGTTTGCATCCTCTTCTCCAAAAACACTGTTCCAGTTCTCATTTATACAAATGTTTTGTGCTTTGTACAGGGCCCTGGAACATAATTCCTTTAATTCTTTCATAATAACATGCACACCCAATTTACCTGTCTGATACGGATTTTTGTATCGCAAGCGTCTTTTGAGAGCCACAACAATTGTCATTGTATGGCTAATGAATTGTGGCAAGGATTTTTGCACAACATGTAGTTGAACATGCACATTAATAATTGATCATGTTAAGCCCATCTGGGGTCATTTATAGCCCCAAGGCCTGATTTGTGCAAATGCAATTCGCAGAGACACAAGTCTCTCTTCAAGTTCCGTAAGTGCACTTACATCTGGTAGTGGTGTATTACATATTATTTGGTCAAGGGTTGCAAATTGTGGCAGTTTTCCATTTTCAAGCAACCGTTTGCATGGAAGACAAATTTTGCCACTAAAAAATGTTGTATCATGCGCTGTCAAGCTGAGGTATTATGCCTCCAAATCAGGCATAAAAGACTTACTGTTTTTTGTGAAATTCAGTTGTTCACAAATTGCACATGCAATGGAAGGAGTGTCTTTGATTTGTTTCATGTAGTCTTGTCTTGCATGTTTCCTTCGTAGGGAAGCATGGGTAGAAAGTGCTTATTGGTTTTCATTGGTAGTAGTGCATGGTGTTTCTTCTAGACCATGGAATGTGACAGTTGAATGAACATTATGGGATAGCGACCATACATGTTTCTGTTGTGTTGTGCACGAACAATTTTTTTTAGATTGTGATATGTGAGTTTCTCTCTAAAAGGAAGCCTACCAATGTATTTTTTCCTCTCGCACATGGCCTTTTTTAAGTTGTGGTAACTTACTCTACGTTTCTTGTCCAAGGGCAGAATGACCTGATGGCAATTGCGATGAATTTCACTCTGATTCAGGTTGTGATAACTTAGCCTACTTTTTTTTGTTTAAGGCATGTATGGCCTCATCAAAACTGGGACAAATTTCACGCATAAATTTTTTCAAGTTACGATAACTTAGTCTACATTTTTTTTTTAAGCCTGGCCTCATCACAATTGGGACGAATTTCACGCATGCCTTTTTCCAAGTTGTGATAACTTACTCTACATTTTTTTTTAAGCCCTGTATGGCCATATCGCAACCGAGAGGAGTTTCATTCTCAGTAAAAAGCATGCCACGCGTATGCATATTCGATTTGGTTTGGGTGGCATGGACATTAAACCCTGAACCAATGATATGTCCAAGCAAAGGTTGATAATGGATATGTGTTGTATCTGTTTTCAACGAGAGGATGTGAATTGTTCGATCATAATTTGAATCAATAGACTAGGAATGGATAGTGCCATCTAGCAGGGCCGACCAGACCTAGATATTTACTCTAAATATGATAGATAGCCATTGCAAACAGAATCTGCAACCCTCCACATTTCCTTTTTCATATGGCAGCGCCATGTTTACAAGGTATTCTTGCCAACTTGCAATTGTCGGTATATTTTCTAGGAGATATGGTGAAAGGTGTTCATGCAAGCATCTAAAAGCCTGTCAGTTGCCGCCTATAATTGCATTGCAAAAGGACTGTATAATGTAAAGCTACAATGACTGTACATCAAAATCTCCTGCTACCAAATAACAAATTGCATTGAACAGACTATCTCCACAACTAGACACAACACTTGTTGCTAGCTATAAACCATGGCAGTCTATGTGATGCATAATCTGTTTCCACTGCGATTCAAGGTCTTTGAAAATGAGGGACAAGTAAATATGAGCTCCTTCAATATTACATATGGACAATTTTCTATACAGTAGTGGTTCATAATGACCACTGACAACATTGGCATCATGGAACAAGATGCAATATGGATTGTTAGATGCAGTTTTGTTGAATAGTAGATATCTTGTTTTTCTTGTCAATGACCATATTCCAATTGATATATTGAGCTAGTTAGACATTGACCAAATAAAAAGTGTATCTCCCCAAAGTCCCCTCTCATGTGCAGACATAATTGGATATGCAGACAACCGCATCTTTGAAAAATACGTAGTGACATCATGTATTCCATGCAACTGGCGAAGAAAATCAGATTCCAGTTCATATTCATACGACTCCAATGCCTCAATGTCGCCATTTTTTAAACATCCCAAGAAATGATCTATCAATCCATTACACAGGTTGGTTGAGGAATAAAAAAAATGCAGTAGAACCTGAAATGCATCGAAAAGGCAATCCCCTACATTATACAAGAATGCATCCGATCTAAAAAGGCCATTTCTATGCAAGACCTCGTCAATGTTGTCATGTATAATGTAGTGTGTATCTATTTCATATGACTCAACATCTATTACTTGTTTCATCTTTTGAACTGTCATTTTGAAGATGTTTCTTAGCTACTTTCAGTTTGCATGAAAACAGAGAAAAGGGAAAAAAAAAAAAAAAAGCAAAACAGGAAAACTACAAGCACATAACTACGTACCAATCCCCGTATGTATCCTTAAACCTTGTTCTTTTCAAATTCAATTCCCCCTAGTCCCCATAGAAGATGGCAAGAAAACAAACCCACACTGGAAAGTGAACCAAATAGAAGAAACAACGCAAATAAATAACACCCCTATCCATGGTGTGCATCCTACAAGCTTCTCAGAGGCAGAAAATATTCTGCAAAATAGAAAGGACAAGACAAAGGAAACAACCTTGCCTCTACACCTCGATGGATGGTTCCCTCTTATGATAGCTCCAAACTTGTTTTCAAAAACCCCTTTGCATTGCAATTTTCGAAATAGTTATGGTCGTGTCAGCTGGCATATGAAGATGCATGGTTTCCAAGAACAAAAATTAAGAGCACAGACAAAGATGGTCTGCAACAGAATTTCAGTTGATATATTGAGCCAGTTAGACAGCCACCGTATACAAAATGTATCTCCCCAAAGTCCCCTCTCATGTGCAGGAAGAATTGGAGATGCAAACAACTGCATCTTTGAAAAATACGTAGCGACATCATGTATTCCATTCAACTACCGAAGAAAATCAGATTCCAGTTCGTATTCATACGACTCCAATGCCTCAACATCGTCATTTTTTAAACAGCCCAAGAAATAATCTATCAATCCATTGTGCATGTCAGTCGAGGAACAATGGAAATGCAGTAGAACCTGAAATGCATCGAAAAGGAAATCCCCTACAGTATACGAGAATGCATCCAATCTGAAAAGGCCATTGCTATGCAACACCTCGTCAATGTTGTCATGTATAATGGAGTGTGTATCTATTTCATACGACTCAACATCTATTACTTGTTTCATCTTTTAAACTGTCATTTTGAAGATGTTTCTTAGCTACTTTCAGTTTGCATGAAAATAGAGAAAAGGGGAAAAAAAGAATGAAACGAAAAAAAAAGAAAAACACGAAAACTACAAGCGCGGAACTGCGTACCAATCCTCATATGTATCCTTCAACCTTCTTCTTGTCAACTTCAATTCCCCCTAGTCCCCATAGTAGATGGAAAGAAAACAAACCCACACTGGAAAGTGAACCAAACAGAAGAAACAACGCAAATAAATAACACCCCTTTTCATGGTGTGCATCCTACAAACTTCTCAGAGGCAGACAAAGTTCTGCAAAATAGAAAGGACACGACAAAGGAAACAACCCTGCCTCTACACCCCGATGGATGGTTCCCTCTTCTAATAGCTTCGAATTTTTTTTCGAAAACCCCTTTGCATTGCAATTTTCGAAATAGCTATGGTCGTGGTAGCTGGCATATGAAGACGCATGGTTTCTAGGCACATAAATTAAGAGCACAGACAAAGATTGTCTGCAAAAAAATCTCAAGGCAGGGACTCCCACCATTGAAAAATAACAACGAAATGATGGCACAAAAACTTACTCGTCAACGAGGGATGACAAGAGTTGAGCCCCAAAACTTGGAAACAACAACAACAGGTCCAACAACTTGCAAAGTTGAAGAACAACAAACCAACAAACAACCACGAAGAGGTCCAACTGCAACTGCAGGACCTCAACTTTGCAAAGTTAAATCAAACAAGAACAAAAACCATGGAACGAACCAACGAACAGGCATCAACCACTAAACCAGTGATGCCGGTGGGGAACAATTCTGCACAATTTCACTGCAAACAACACCATCAAAAAAATGGAACGAAATTGTATTGCAACACATCTGTACAATAAACATTTAAGGTTGCTAGACTTGTTAGGTAAACACTTAAGACTATCAGAACCATCGAAGGGCATAGCCCTGTGCAAACATTTAAGAAAGAATGCAGCGTGGAAGGCCTGTTCTCTCGAAGCACGCAAGAATAAAGCAAAAATCACACATAGTAATATGCTAGAGAATATATTCGAAGGAAAAACTTCCATTTGGATAAATTTAGCTAGCAGAAAATGATAAGACAAACATTCGAACTAATGCTAGCATTAATCCACCTTCGAGCAATGCATAAGAAAATATATGATTCAAGAAGACCATATACGATCAAATACTTTGGATATGCCAACTTATATAACATTGAGAATAGCGAAGCTGACAATAAGACCTTCAATCCATTGTCCAATCATATCATGACATATATGGTACTTTTTATTATATAAAAATTGATGTTTTTAGTTCCCTCATTTCAACAATAGATAATATGGAAATATGTGTGATCAAAGGAAAAGCTAATACAAGGTCAACGGATTATCAATCACTATAGTCCCTCTATGCCTACAACAGGAACTAATAAGGGTTCAAAATAAATTTTTACCATCATTTTTTACGCTTTGTTGCTCCTTTTCCTTTCCCCTCTTGTCCTTTCCTTACTCATTATACATGTGTCGGTTTGTCAATCCTTTTCTTGTTCTTGTTATGACTCACATCATATGATTTTCCACCACTTACACATCTTTTTTAATGCACATAAAAGTTTCTTAAATGTTGGTCCACCACCTACACACAATATTGATGGCTATGATGATAAAAAAAGGATTAAAATTCACTTTAATTAATTAGTGGAGATATAACTGGTAAATTAGGAAAAACATTATTACCTTTTGAAAAAAAAACTTTATTACCTTTCTAGTGGCAATATTTTTATATTTTTAATTTCATTATTTCAGAATTGCTAGTTAAGCATGGTTTTTAAATGGATATACAATAATTCTAAACAATATTCTTTGTTAAATTTGGACCAACACAATCATAAATGAGGTGATTTAGTTGTTTTGAGTACCAAATATTGCAGAGGGTTCCACGCGAGTGATAATATCTCCTACTTAAGCATGATCATCTGTGATGATTATCTCATCACAAAAATCTTTAATTTGCTCTTTGAACCATTCTGCATCATGTTTACAATAAGTACTTGTACAACTCACACAAATTCCCATCTCTCTAGCAAGTATCTTAGTGATTGAAGTAGCATGAGATGCATCACCAAAAACGACTGTTTTAGCTGTATTGTATGCAGAATCGACTGGTTCGGATTGATCCTAACCATATAAGGTTATTATGAAATGAATCACTTTCCCTTTCCTCCCACTTTTTTTTAAGAAAAAGAAGAGATCAACTTACAGTTTATAGTTCATTATAAAAATCAATGAAAAATAGGATCTTCCGATATGAGATCAACCTTCCGCTAATTTTTACACGATTTGAATTTGGTTATATAAAAAGTCAGAATTCTATTGATTTGAAATCTTAATCTTGAACTGAAATATCAATAGAATTTCCAACAGGTTTGTTTGAATTTGGTTATATAAAAAGTCAGAATTCTATTGATTTGGAATCTTAATCTACTGGAATATCAATAGAATTTCCAACGATTTAGAATCTTAATCTACTGGAATATCAATAGAATTTCCAACAGGTTTGTTTAAATTTGTTGATATCTATAAATTTTGTTAGTTCACTTTAAAATGGATAGAATTTAATAATTTCTAATTGCACAAAATATTTCTATAAACATTCTTTCTTCAAAAAATTATTTTAGGACAAAATTAACTTACCTTATTCCAAAAAGGATGGATAAACATGGTCATGGACAAACAACACGGTTTGTGGTGGCTCTCCAAAGTAAATTCAAGGCTGAAGAATAAAATCAAAGTGATCCTAATCGAAGGTTGGCATGAAGTGATTTTTACCAAAAAAGAAAATCACCGAGAATAATTGCTAAAAACATAAATTTGAACAAAAATAACTAAAATAAAAAAAAATACAAATGTTGTTAAATTCTGGATGATTAGAAAATTTAAAGGTTTCGAAATCTAAAATGAGTAGTGCATTATGTTGGGGGGATTGTTGTTGTTCAATTCACCTTATTGTTTACTTACATGGTGTCTAAGAAAGGCCTCTAGCAAGGGTATGCATCTGGATGCGAAGACTATCTATTGTTTATGTTGTGTGTAGTTGATCGGGACCTTAGTTTACTTAGTTTGAGGTCCTTCTTCCTTCTCTCCTGAAGCTAAATTTTCCTTATAAAATCCCCGCCATAATATTGACATGTCATAAGTTTCATGTAATTAATCATGAAACCAAACAAGACCTCTATTACATAGGCTATTGACACATCACAATAATTAGCAAACAAAGATCTCTATTACACAGGCTAGTAACACATCACAATAATTAGCACAAGCTTGAATTCATTAAATTTGACGATTGTTCATGACCTATTAACATGGCTAAAATTAAATTGACATGTCACATAATGCATTTATCTCCAATTAATTTGACACATCAAATAATGCATTAATTAAATTGACATTCATTGTTTATTTGATTTATTTACCTTAGACAGGTACTTGCAACATTGTTGCTATTTACCTTGTTCTTCTAGGAAATTTGTATCAATAATCTTGATCACGAATAGTGTCCAGAGAGGGCACTTCAAAGATCACCCACAAACACAATCAATTTCATATATATTAGTTAAGGAGCTAAATTTAACCCTTACTAACTAAAACTATCCCAGTCTTGCAACAAGCTTTGTAAAATTAACTTCACTAGGTTAGAGTCTAAAACAATCATTAATTCTAGTTTTTAAAAGTTATATTAGAGTACTTTAATTTGTTGATCACACGAGCTCATTGGAGGTGAAAAACCACATTGCATTGGAAAAAAAATATGTATTATTGGAAAAAATATGTATTAGGAGCAATGTACTTAAACTAAGCTTACGCTTAAAGGAAGCAACCACAATCTTTGTTGAAGCCACCCCAATTTTTGAACCGGTACTAAGAAGACTTCACAAGAACTCCAAATCAATAAAACTTGTAAGAAATTGTTTGGTCTAAATTTTTCAGCACTTCAAATAAATACGTGCAGAACCTCCACATCGAGCTGAAAGGAAAATCAAGTCACTCTAATAACATGATGCCAACTGAACCACCCTCTAGAGTAGCGATAAGAGGAAGGAGGACAAGTGTACAAGTTGGGTTAAAGAAGCGTAGAAAGTCACATGTAGGAACACATATCTTAATTTTTTATCACTAAGCATGGAGGAAGAAATGTACTATTGCAATAATGGTTGTATGTAAGTACTAGCACAACCACTCAAAACCGTGGCTGATGAACGCCGAAAGGCATGGATAGAAAATGAAACGCATAGCCAGAAAATGAGCATCTACAACCGACACAACCAGCGTGCTAAATCCAAAGTTTAATCATTTAAACATGGCAATCATATAGTGCTACAGTAATTTCTTAATATGATTAGGTAAATGTTAAAAAGTAAACAGGTTAAGGGACGCATTCGAAAATACAAGAAAGTTATGAAGAGAATATCACATTCATTGATTTGGGAGGACGACTAAGAATATGCCAACATCTTCAATTGTTAGCCATCAGATTAGAATTTTAGATTAAAAGGTGATTAATTGTGCTCATTGTCAATAGGTGTACGCCTTTCGACGTAATTAACCTCTTCTATCCCATGATGTATATTTGAGACACTTTGGCTCTACTTTGCATGGGAAAACATAGAGACACTCCTCGAATGGATCAAAGATTTCAACTCCAACAATAATGACAACAAAGAGTATATGAGAACACTGAAAGAGAGGTGCTCGAGGGTTGCAAGTCTCAACGGTTTTACATGATGAGCACATGTAGATTATGTGTGTTTTCGTGTTGCTTCTACTACTTAGGTGAGTGCATGGAAGCCACGCTAAAGGTCTTTGGGAAAGCAAGACTTTAACCAAAAAATACACGCTAAAATGTAGTCTTTGGGAAACACAGTGCAGGGCCTTGTCACATAAGATTTGTTAGATGTATATTAGTTCGTTTTGACACGTAACATTATGCATGTTTTTTCTTTCCTCTATTTTCTTTGCAACATTTAGTCTCTTATTTTTTACCAATTGAATTATGAATACATTGCACTAAGTCCTCTGTATTTTTGTCTCAAAATTTTGAATTTTTGAATCATTGTGTAGTCAATGATTTTTTGTATCAATTGTGTAGTTAATGATCTTAGAGTGACCTATTATTAGTCTAGATGTCCCCAATTTAATTCTAGTTTTCATTCATGCAATTAATCCCTCGGCCTCCGTAAAGTTGAGAAGTCTTCCAAATTTGTTTGTTAAAATCAGAATCCTTCTGCATAGCCTTTGCATCCATCCTCATGGATGTCTTTCGATGACCTCTCAAATTTTACCTTTACCTCTAGGTGCCTTCTTGGGTGGGAGCGAATTAATTTTAGGCTTTCCAACAAGTTTTTGGTAAGTCCTAAAATCTTTGTTACTAGTAACTTTATATACAACAAGCTATAGAATCTACTTGTATTGGAGGATAAATTAAGCTCAAAGCTTTACTAATTTATTTCTCCATAATGTAAGATCCCTACTTGTGAAGTGGTTATTTTAGTAGTGTTTTATGGTGGTTTTCTCTCCAACATGTAATTTCAAATGTATTGCATAGGTTTTGATATGTATATATAAATTTGGAGGTCCCCTGACACTTCAAGGGTGAGGAACAAGATGTTGTATGTCACCTTAAAGGACAAGTTTGGGAGGGAGTTGGATGGTGTCCACTATGAAGTGCAAGAAACAATTCCATTGTGTTGGTCATCGATGAAAAGAGAGAGTGCATGATGGTGTTTTATTCTTGTTATAGGTTTACGCTTAATGTGGAGTTGGTTTCCTTTATGGTCTATATGAGAACATTTGTTATAATTTGTTGGCCATTGATAATTTTGGTTGGCGGCATATAAAGTATATTTTCTATGCAACAACTACCAAGTTGGTTTTACAACATAGCATGTGAGCTTAGCATGTGTGGATGACCTGATGTATTTCTGCAACTAGTTGCTTTATGGTTTCCTTTAACTAGTTGTGATGGGTAGTCAAGTGGCCACCTTGTTAGGTTACAAAAATCTATCTAGTTCAAAGTAATGATTTGTTTATTCATTTTAGTTTGTTATGTTCAAATTCATATTTTTTCACTACTTATTAATTTTAGATATTAACTATTGTTTCTAATATATATTTGCATACTGACTAGAGAAAATGCTAAAAGTATAGGACTTCTTTGTGAAGATATTCTTAATGGATGGACTATCATAGCCAATCTTTAATTTTATGCTTTTATATTCTTGCAAATGATATTTTGTAACATGTGATTCTCTAGTATCCCCACTATTTTGATTTTTAACCATTAGATTATAGTCAACATTGTTCATTCAAGCCCGTGAAAGTTGCATGGAGCTAACAAACTCCTCTATTCATACTGAATAATTGCTAAAAAGATTAGTTTAGAGAGAATCATATATTGTATCTCCTTCATTTTTGTTTTATATATTGTATCTTCTTCGTTTTTGTTTTATATGCTTTGGTGCACATTTATGATAATCTTCGTAGGGTGTATATAGGTCCAAATCTAAATAAAGCCAAGAAAATCTTTTCTTTCTCAATAAATATAAAATATTAATTTATATCACTTTTCTTATAGTACTTCTACTATAGTAGACAGATTATAAAATGTGATATTTTGGGTGTGCAATTTCCCAAATAGCACACCCGTGTGCAATTTCCCAAATGTGCAATTTTGGGTGTGCAATTTCCCAAATGTGATATAAAGTTTCCCAAATAGCAAGCCGTGTTGGGTGTGCAATTTTGTTTTCCCTCAAACTCATCAACAAATCTTATCCATTGATTTCTTGAGTAGTAGACTAGAAAATCACTGGCTTTTCCTTCTCTCGCATCTACCATACATACTTGCACATCAATTTAGCGGAGAGAATTTGTGAGGGTGGAGAAGAGTCCACCATACCTGTGCATCGATTTAATGGAGAGGGTGGATTGGTAAGGGTGGAGAAGTCAAGGGTGAAGCGTAGGAAGGAACAAAAGAAATAATTTATTTCTTGTTTCTTCTATGTCGATGTTATCTAAACATCAACTAAAGTGCTGCACTTTTCTTGATAAATGTGGCCCGTGCCATTTCTTTCTTTTTATTTTTAAGTTTTGAATTTTTTTTAATGCATCCTTATCTCTGTTAGGTTTAAAAACGAAAATGGTTAAACATAAAAAAAAATGAAATAGTTTTTGAACATCTATATAACTATTAAAAAAGTGGAATGCTTAAATGGTTAAACATAAAAAAAAATTGAAATAGTTTTTGAACATCTATATAACTATTAAAAAAAGTGGAATGGTTAAAGATTAAAAACTGAAATAGTTTATTTTGAAGCTCTATAAAAAAAACCTGTTTTGGAAAAATATTTATATTGAATTTCAAGCTTGTTAATATCGATATTGGATTTCTAATTATTAATATAGATGAGGTATGGTATTGTGTTTTTACATTGTATTTTTTTTCAATATAATCTTTTTCTTGTATAAATTTGTATATTGTGTTTTTATCATTTATTTAGTCCTTTTTTTTTTAATTGTTCATTTTATTATTGTTTTCATATTGCATGGTTTTGCCTAGCTATAATAGTACAATTTTCAAAAAACCAATCTTATTAATCCCTGCCAAGTTAGGGACTTAGTATTCGATTTTGCGTTGACCATCAATTACTTTGCATTTGACTATAATTATTTTAATATTTTCCAAACTTATATATAGGAGAAAATCAATAATTATTTTTTATAATATTTAAATTGATATTTATCTAACACATATTGAGAGTGATAGAAATTATTCAAGTAGAAATTCAAGCTAAGCATCGATATCGACTATTGGTCTAAGCCATTGCACTAGATCCAAAGATTTGAAGGAAGGGCCTTCGATCTGTCTAAGGATAGGGAGACTATCCATAAAGCATGGAATACTGCTTGGTCCCAAACACGTTGAATGACAAGCTTGATAAGGAGGCTCATGAGTAGACATCTAGTCTAACATGCTAATGGTGTTATTAGCTAGCAAAATCGATGTCTTATTGCCGAGCTTTAATAGATATTTTCTCGGCTTTGATAGATAAGCTAAGATTTTCACTCTATTATAACTTCATTGCATTGCATTTTTTCCAATGTTACATAAATTATAACTTCATTGAATCTCTATAGAGGAAGTTCATTGATTATGTTTAAATATGCTTTGATTTTGACAGTGATGCATTATATCTATTGGAAAATCTATCAAATCAATTCGTACGCATTATGGTGATGTAGACAAACTAATCTTTGTATGTGGAAGATCTATGTATGCTGTGAGTTTTGGAAACATTCTAGAATCTTTTTCCACTGCCATTGTGCTTGTACATACCCTTTCCCTTCCTCTGGTCTAAGATTGCACTTGGTAAGATAAGCAAATCTTATATCATAAGCAAATCTTGTATCAAAGGTGCTTTTCATTACAAGCCAACTCATGAGACGATTTGAAATTAACACTTATAGGATCTATCGTGCATGAAACCTATTAGTTAATAAATCTCTAGGTATTTCTTTGATAAAATTCATGTATTTTTTCTTTGATTTAAAATTCAAATATTATATGCAGCATGAGAAAATGAATAAGTACCAAATATGTGAAGGATAGACTGTATTAGGATTTTAGCTAGATATGGCAGTTAGTATATCCTACTTCCCATTGAATGATTAGTCTTAGAGAGAACCAGATTTACAGAACCAAACTTAGGGAACCTAAGAGATTACACACTTGGCTCATACCAAAGATATTTTCCATCCGGCTTATTATTAACAACAAATAGATTATCAGTTGTCTTAACCTATTTCTCCACCTAGCTTTCTTTCTCTACCTAGCTCTGGATTGAAGGACCTAGTGACTCAAATCAATTACCTATCATGTTCCCTATCAGGCTCAAAGAGATAACCTATAGCAAGGGGTCAGGCTAGAGAACATACCTCTTTTGCATCAGTTTGATATCCTCTCCTCCTAGAATAAGAAAGGGCATAGGCATCACCTGTTGAAGGACCAATTGATCCATAGTACAATTGAAGTTGACAACCGAACACCAACTAACCACTAAATGTTATGTTTCATCTTCAGGAATACTCAGACGTGATCTTGTGAGATTAGTATGTCTCGGTTTGTATAAACCCTATTGAAGGCAGGCCCAACAATCATAAAGTGAAGAGCTCTATTGCTCGTATTCTAAATAGAAAATACAAGGCTGGATGTGAGTAACTAAAACCAATGTGTGACATTGAACCCTCATATATGCTTGAAAATATCGTTGTAGCTCCTTACTTGACTTGCAACTACCGACATGGTCTCCATTTTTTTAGATATCTTACAACACCCATAAATCTATTTAGAGTTTTTGTGGGATGCATTGACGCAGACCTCGACCGAACTCTCTCTGCCTTCCTGAATCCATCCAAATGATCTCATCAACATAGATATAAGAATAGGTACCCATTTATTCCCCACGTAATGAGGGGCATAAAATGATCTGTTGGAATGAAGTGCAACCAAATGATAGTATGAACGCTCTGCTGGAATAAAGTGTAGTTGAATGATAGTTTGTATCCCCCTACGTATAGAGCAGTAGGAATTACATAAAAAACCCTATCTCTCTTTCACAACTAGAGGAACCACAAGAGGCTCCCAACTCGTTCCTTAACTCTTCATCCTCTGGTATATGTGAAGCTAGAATCTATGATTGTCATAAGAGTGGTCTCATAGAAAAAAATTGGCATGCATGAATATGTCAAATGGCGTTGACATACATCCTCACAGAGAGACACAAGGCCCCCCTCTGGGTTGTTGGGTGATTTTACCAAGAAAGCGTCGATTTCCATCGTCACGTATTTAGATCATATCGATATCTTTGCACCTTCTTTCATTTAAACCATGATGTATAACTTATTTTTAGCTGAAAATAATGTTATGGAAACAAGTTGCTTCATTTCTTTCTGGCCCCCACAATTTCATTGGAAATGGACAATATTTTTGGGTAAGAGTGTATTTCCCAATTGATGTCCAATACATGGTTGTTTTCCAGAGATATACAGATCAACATACTTCTCTGGGATGAGGTTGATTGAGCCCTTGTTTGATTTCCTGCAGACCACTTTTCCACCTCCAAGACCCAATGTTCACTGAGGTTGAGCAGAGTTATATAGGTAACTCACAAGATTTGATGTTAAGGCAATTTCACATTGTATCAGAAGCAATTGGCTTTAATTTCCCAAAAGACACGATCATTGTGCATGAGAAAGACTTTGACATGTGAGCCATCATTTTATGGAATACTAAGTATTAAACTAAATGAAAATAATTTGTAGAAATTGGAGTAGTTTCTTCCCTACCTTGAAATATTTACCCCTATACAACATATGAATTGGAAAACTTTGACTGCTAAAATTTCATTGTTACCAAAATGCATCGAATTCTTTCAACTCGCGACTCTGAAAAATTCCCGATGCCCTAGCTCGAACTGTCTACCGTGATATGTGGTAGTTGACAAGAGCCTTAAGAATTTTAAGGCCACCAAAATTCATCAAATTATTATCGTCAACCTGCCACTTTGACAAACGAAGAGGAGGGAAGGATCGAGCCATCAAGATTGAGCTAGGGGAGCATCAGGCTACAACGAGGTGAGTTTTGATTTTTAAGGGAATGCATGCATGTTCCACGTACATGCATCCTTGAATTTTTGTATTTCCCGTGTGTAAATATACCCAACTAGTGTTTGTATACTAACCCAAGAATGAAGCTTCTTTGTTTTATCCGATCATTCACGATCCCTTCAATTTTAATTTTGAAACTTTTGGAAAGCTATAAGAAAATATAAGCACTCACGGAAATAGGAGACTGACGGGAATAGAAGCACTTACATGCGAAGTGTTACAGATCTCCATCAACCAAACCGTAGAGCACTTAGCTTCTTTAAAGTAACCATGTTTGTATGTATGTATTTTCTCTGTGGATGACTTTATAGAGGGTGATAACAGAGGCAAATTTTTCTGGGTAAGTGATTCTGGTGATATCTGCTGAACTAGATGTTCCATATTCCTGTGATATCATCCGTGCACCTGCGGATGTCCTTATTTACAGGACGTAAACCTGCATATGAGAATATTTATGTTCTTTTATTTCATTCTCTTTTCTGGTGGATTATGATAATGCCATTATTCTTCTCTTATTTAATATCCTTGTCATTCATTCCCGATTTTCCACACTTCAATTATGTAATTGTTGGCATCCTCATCTCATCAATGGTTATGTTCAAGATGTTTTGCTTGGATTCATCTCTGCAATCAATACTCATTTTGATCCCTCCATATGTTTTTCAACGAACAATCCCTACTTATTCATATACCTTCTTCCATTTGATTTTCACTCTTTCCAGCATGTAATCAACTATGATTCCTACTGGTTGGACATTGATGAAGGATGGCCTTCTGTTTGGGTTCATGTTTGGAGTCTACTTATTCCTATTTTTTCTCATATTAGGAATTCTGGTTTATTTATTACAAATGTACATTTGACTTGGTCAATATCCTAATGACCTGAATTCGATAAGTGAACATGAAGTTCTTGTCAGTCCGCTCTTACTAAACATCAAACATGTTATGGTAAGGAGGTTGAGTTGTACAATACCCTGCGATTAGTGTTCTTAATCTTCAAAAGTATTTGGTATGGAATTTGAGCTATACATTACCATGGGTTTTGTTTCATATTCTTAATCTTAAAAATATTTGAGGGTTGTATATAAAATTTTAACAATATTTGAGGTTTGTATATAAAATTTTAACATTTAAGGTTCATATATACAATTTTAACATTTAAGAATTGAGTTTGGTATGAAAACCTTAAAACTTGTAGTAATCTTTCTTTTCCAAATTTACCATTTATATGTTAATATGGACTTGATTTTGATTTCTATGATATANATTATTCTTCTCTTATTTAATATCCTTGTCATTCATTCCCGATTTTCCACACTTCAATTATGTAATTGTTGGCATCCTCATCTCATCAATGGTTATGTTCAAGATGTTTTGCTTGGATTCATCTCTGCAATCAATACTCATTTTGATCCCTCCATATGTTTTTCAACGAACAATCCCTACTTATTCATATACCTTCTTCCATTTGATTTTCACTCTTTCCAGCATGTAATCAACTATGATTCCTACTGGTTGGACATTGATGAAGGATGGCCTTCTGTTTGGGTTCATGTTTGGAGTCTACTTATTCCTATTTTTTCTCATATTAGGAATTCTGGTTTATTTATTACAAATGTACATTTGACTTGGTCAATATCCTAATGACCTGAATTCGATAAGTGAACATGAAGTTCTTGTCAGTCCGCTCTTACTAAACATCAAACATGTTATGGTAAGGAGGTTGAGTTGTACAATACCCTGCGATTAGTGTTCTTAATCTTCAAAAGTATTTGGTATGGAATTTGAGCTATACATTACCATGGGTTTTGTTTCATATTCTTAATCTTAAAAATATTTGAGGGTTGTATATAAAATTTTAACAATATTTGAGGTTTGTATATAAAATTTTAACATTTAAGGTTCATATATACAATTTTAACATTTAAGAATTGAGTTTGGTATGAAAACCTTAAAACTTGTAGTAATCTTTCTTTTCCAAATTTACCATTTATATGTTAATATGGACTTGATTTTGATTTCTATGATATACAAACGAAAATTGCCATACTATTATGCCATGAAAGATGTAAACTTTCTCCCCTTGATTTGTATGGGAAGGAGTCATAAGATTTTATTGATCCAGGTGGTGTTCAATAGGCAGATGCTCCAAAATAGCTACCCACTTTCACCTTCACCAAGATCTTATTATGACTTTAAATATCATTGTTTTCCATCCTATCTGCCTGACATGGACTAAGTTTCCCTGCAACACTTGTTTGATCTTGTATTCTTTTGAGAAGAGGTCGCCCCAAGTTATCATGTACTAAATGACTATCCTAGGATTATTTTGTCTACACAATAAATCTGCAATGTCATTTGTCTTTGGCCTATCGTCTTTTCCACTAATTTGTTATTCTTTATGTATATATTAAGATGCTTCTTTTTAGTTGATGGTTTCCTTCACTTAGTCAATATACCACTAATTTGTTGTTCTTTATGCATACATAAAGATGTTTATTTGTATTTGATGGTTTTCTTTACTTAATCAAGATAAATCACCAGAAACACACATTATTATGATCCTCTCTCCCTCTTGAAGACCACCTATCCAATCACTTGCTAGGAAGAAAGTTAATCCTACGTGTCAAGTCATACCCTCTCTCCCTACCCCATCCTCCCTCTCTTCCTTCACCATTACAACTTAATTCCTTTGGCATTTGTCTTATCATACTTCCATTATAAACAATTCACTGCAAATATCCAACTAACATGCATGAGTAAATGTTTCTTTACCTAGAGATCTATATAAAGAAGTGATATGATTTTGTCGATAGAAAATATCCTTAATTCAAAATCATATAGTTGGTTCTTATTTGTCATTATATTGTTTGTTCCATAGTCTATAATATCCTAAGATCCTGGGATATATGGTTATAATTTGGAGAAATTTCCACACTCATAATATTTCAATAACAATTCAAAAGTGATTAAGTCATGAAGGTTTCATTCTTTATTTATCACCATTGAGTTAATTCTTCTTATTAAGTTAATTCTTCTTATTAAATTTAGTGCAAACATGATTTGGTATGCTAATTTCATCTTGTTGTAGGATTGCCATAGAGAAATGGTCTAGGATTCCATCAAAATGCTTACAAAAAAAACAAATACCATCCTTATGTTATTTTATGTTGATTGACATAACCATATACCTTATCGTTATTATTATTTGGTATGCTAATTTCATCCTATCATAAATCATAAGATCCATAGACAAATAACCTAGAATTCCATCAAAATGCTTATAAAACAAATAAATATCATCCTTTTATTATTTTATATTGATTGACATAACCATATACCTTATCCTTAGTGTTGTGATCCAAATTAATAACCAATGCAATTGCTTGGAAAAAACAATTAACACCTAGAGGTGAATCAAGAATTAGAATATAAATTTAATACCAAACTTAAAAGTAATCATCCCTTCAACATGAAACATTGATGAAAAAAAAAATATTTACGATTATAATATAATATAATAATATACTTATAAACACAAACAACCAACTATTATATGTATATGGAAGCTTTCAACTTAACTTTGCTTACTTTCTTATTAAGCGAGAAGAAACATATATTTTTAATATATATAAATATTATAATATCTAATATTTTAAATTCCATTAAACGACAATCCAAATATATATTTTTAATATATATAAATATTATAATATATTAAATTCCAATAAACCACAATCCCAACAATTTGAAAGAGAAAATAAAGTATAGTTTCAAGTTTAGAAAATTGGAGAAAGTATAATCCCAACAATTTGAAAGAGAAAAGAAAATATAGTTTCAAGTTTAGAAAATTGGAAAAAGTATGTTT
>SNQJ01S0002396.1:49699-60889 GCA_010110895.2 Picea sitchensis | reverse complement strand
ACATAATACTTTGTATAGATATTAAGCAAAAAAATCTATGAGATAAAACATTAAAAAACAAAAATAGAAAATATTAATTTCCATGCTTGAGGTGGGCTTTAGCGAGGTTCATCCAATTACTTCCCTTTCTCAATGTCAATTGTAAGGTTGAGGGCACCTATTCCATATTTCTATTTCAGAGCTAGAGGATGGCGTGTATCCCAATTATCCTATGAGGCCAAGGAGTGATCACATTCATCTGATAAATTGGAGTCCTCAACAAGATTTGATACAATTTCCATAGGGAGTTAAAGGTCGGCTATTATCCTTCCTACCAACAACTATAAAGATTGAACTGACACACTGAGTTTCATGTGTTTTCCTATGTTAACTCCCATGAAATAATCCACCTCCTTTTCCCATTCATGAATCTTTAGAATGTGCTTGGCTTTGCTGATTGCACCCATCCCTAGCGTTATTTTCCTTTTGGACATTTTGGGCAGATTCATTTTTCCACCTGATCCAACATAGAGTCTAGGTCATCACATTGTGTTGTGTTTTTTCTATCACTCTTTCACATTTTTTCATCCCACACTTCAAATATTCAAGCTTATGCAACACACAACAACATCGTATGTAATAGTAGTGTGCCATCACAAGATCATTGATTACCAAAGACTAGTATGACAGAGCACCCCCCAAAGTAACCAACCAAAACTGCAACTCACAACTGCTTTGATGGATAGCAAGAAAAACCCAAGCCTCACACAAGGAATCATGAACATGAACTCATGAACCAAACACCAAATAGAAATTTCCATCAACAACCAATCCATCAAACTAGAGACCAAATGCACCAAAAAGTAGAGAACACAGATTCAAGATCCTAACACCAAATACATTAAGGAGAAAAGATATACCATATTCATGGAACCTCGATAACCACCATTCCAATTTGAAACTAATATATTTTTCGATGATAAGAGAATCAAAACCAATTGTTGTTGAGCCTAACAGAAATCCCGAGCCAAACTAATTATATTACCTCCTCAATTACTAACAATAAAAAATGAATCCATAATCTACATTTAAGACCAACAAATCATGTGATTACCAAGGCATAAGTTGTCGAAACCCTCATTCATTCTTGGACTCTGCTATTGTACACTTCACTATGGCTCACACGTATTAGATATGGCAATAATTGATGGAGAAATGCTTAGATATAATAACTCACCGTTCCATCATTGGTGCATGGAGAGATAAGTATAAGATGAATGAGATACAAAAATATTAAGGGCGTGGGGGAGTGACCCCCCATTTACCTCACAAACACCTTCTACTAATTGAGCTCCACAATTGTCTTTCGAGTTTGTTTTCCCCACAAAGAACTTGGTTCAAATGTTCAATCACCTCAAATTCTTGAGTGACTCGAAGAATCCTTTGTACAAGTCAACAAATCTTGAAGTTGTTTAGAGGGTGATTGTTATGAGGGAGCAGATAATAATTAATGAGTTCCTCACCACATAAGCTTTACAAACCCCTTTACCAAAAAAATGGAAAGACCTTGAAATAAAGTTAATGGTTCAACCTTAATGTTAGTTGAGATAATTAGATGAAATATTTTTTATAATGTTTATTTCTATATCTAATTCACTAGTACAAATAATAATGTAGAAAATAAGGCACAAAGGTGCTTGATAATTGAACATGGAGATCAAGAGAGGAGCATTGCATTTGATGTAAAAGGAAACCCAAATATAACAATAAAATCCTAAAAAATATAAGAGATTAGAATAGGTTGCATACTTTATTCATCTAGTCAAAGGATTCTTTATAGTATAACAAAGGGCCCATAAATTAACTTCCCAATGTAAATAAATAGATTAAATGCACAGAGCTCGAAGGATCGAAGAAAATGATAAATAATCTAGATGCATGTAGATTGAAGGTTGAAATAAATGCTAAAGAATACAATGCACACAACTCGAGGGTTGAAAGATGCAACTACTCGAACCAACTTTGCTAGCTTTCTTGAGAAATGCATTGTCAAGAGAGGGTGTGCCTTCCTAGAGGGGTGTGCTTGTTGAGGATGCACCCATGTTTCAAATCAATTCCTCTCAGTTTAGATTAAAATCATCCTCTCTTTTCTCCGAACTTATGAATAGCTCTAGGGAGAGGAAAATGATTGAATGGAACAACTATCCATGTTGAGCAGTGTATTGAAAGAAGAGGTGGCATTGTAGGGAGGGTAGTGCTATTGTCGAATGCTAAATGATTTTTGTGAATATCTACTCATGTTGGAACAATGTGGACTCTAGGAGTGAAATGTTGTGCTACAATAATGATATTGAAATTTTGTAGAGAGAGGTCTTCCCAAGAGAGAAACTTCATCCCATAAATGAAGTGGAAAGTTGAGGAAAGTGGACTAAGATATATGCACATGAGAGATATCAAAAGCACATTAAAGGAAATATGGATGTCGTTCAAATGTATAGAAGTTGATGATGTATGTCCAGTATATAGTTTTCGATGATCTACATTTCCGCTAAGAGGAGAATACAGAATTGGAGTAGTCAAACTTACTTCCTCTTGTGTGGAAGCGATGAGTAACTACATAAGAACCCAAACGTGTTTACTACGGTGTAGAAGGGAAGGTGGCATGCAAAACCAATATGAAAGAGAATGTTTACCATGTAGTGAGGTCAATAAATACTTATGCTCCTCGAGATAAGTATGAGTGAGAAAAACTATATAGGGATGTAATTTTCGAGATTATCTGTGTAGAGTAAGTCATTAATATATGATCCATATCCATTAGTATTAGTTGCAACTGCCCAATTTCTCATGATTCTGAATATTCCATTTAGCACTCATTGCATCAGGTGATTCTCAAAGAGGTAAAGAAGTGGAATTGAAACTAACAAAATGAATTGCATAGCATCAATCATCACCTCTAGGGCTTCCTCTTGGTAACTAGGAATTCTCGGGAGGTCACCCATCCCAAGACTCCTCTAACTCAAGCACGCTTAACTATGGAGTTTTCCCCACAATCAAGCCCACTTACCATTCTACCCCATTTGCAAAACCATGCATCCTACATATCACCTTGGAGACTCATGGTATTAGGTTCATGGATGCACTTAGGAGAAATCACATGCATTAGGTTGTGTGTAGCTTATCCCGATTAGTGTGGAATGGATCTAGTTTATGTGTGAGTGTATTTTGGAGTGGTAGTCGTGTTGTGGATTAGTGTTGGTGGAATAATAAGAAAACATGGATGACCATTGTTTTAATATGCCAAGGGATATAAGTATTTCTATAGAAGGTGCATGTGATGTGATACAAAAGATAATTGGTGTGTTTCTCCTAGGTTGTAAAGAACAAGTGAACTCCAAAAATAATAGCTCAAAATTGATATGGGATAAGTTGCAGATGCCAATGGAGCACCAACGGGGATGTAAAGAAAGACTTGTGGAGTATAAATATGAAGAGAAAATGTATTTTCATGACTATGTTGCACTAAAGGGTGAAAAATGGAGCTAGGAAGAATTGTAGATATATTTAGAGGGGTAGTAGGGAAGTAGGAAAGCTCTGATTGAGTGGACATAGAAATAAAATTTTGAGGATAAGGAGTTGTTTCTTATGCATAAAGAAGAGTTGTATTACGATCAATATTATTGTATTTCTAAAGGCCTGAAAGAGGTAGTTTGTAATAAGATAAACACTGTAGTTGATGAGAAACAATGGCCAAAGTAACTATGATGTATACGTGTGTAGTGATAGGGTGTTGGTGTTGGTGAATCCCATTATTTGGTACCAAATAATTTTGCAATGTATAATCTAGTATATATTATGTAGATCGTTTTATTATAGTTTCTAAGAGCACCATGAGAAGGACAGTGTGAGGTAGAGGGATGGAGAGAGAGGAAAAGGAGATTCGATGGGCATGGGGGTAATCCAAGAGTCATGAAAATGTGTTTCTATGTTGTGATAGGGTGGGGTACAAGCATTGCAATAATGGTTTGTTCATAGGTTTTTCCATCTTCAAAGAAGTTATAAGTGTTGCAACAAACATTAGTATAAGGTGTTTTAGTGTTGTTGGCATGGGATTCCCAAGAGTAAATCAAAGCAATCAAGGGGAGATACATATGATAACGAGAGGAATGTGTGGTAGTGGGAAGGTGAAGACACTTGACAAAATTATAGGAAATGAGGTTCTTTTGGATTCCATTGTTGAGGATCACGGTGGCGAATTGATCCTTGATTTGACAATTGTGAGTAAAAAAGAGATATAAATATAGTGTAGAGTGTTCCTTGGTCATGAAGATTAAGGATAAATCTATTGTAGTATGATTGGGAAGAGGGGTGATCTAAGGTTGAAAAGAAGGATCAAGGGATGGAAGCACCTCAAAATATTCCCGCGCTTGCTCATTAGTGTATAATGCTTTAGACATGGCTTGATGCTATAAGAATATGCAATATGCAGTGTCGTGGTTCTAAATTTATCATAGTGGTATCATCGTGGAGGATGAGAATAGTGTTACTTCCAAGGAGATTAGAAGGATGTGTTGGAGGGGGTATGGAAGGGGCACAAGAAGTTGTGCGAAGGAGGGCATGAGTGTTAGGGTGAGGGTGAGGGTGAGGGTTATGAAAGGGAATGAAATTAGGGTGCTTGTCTAATTTACATTTCACGGCAAGGGTAGAAATAAAATCTTGGTCTAATGTGTTATTCTCAAATAAAACTTCTTCATTACAAAATATATTTATCAAACCAAAATTAAATTTAACCACAAGTACCTCTTTAGAATCCCTAATTTGGAGTTGGAGTCAAAGCTTGGTGAACACCTCTATATATTGATTTACACTTTGATCATGATCTTGGTGTGGCTACAACCATATACACATTAAGTTTGAAAAACAACTTGGATGAAAAAAAACACCTTCCCAAGGTTTGGCACAAAGCATCCCAGTTGGTGATGTAACCTAAAGTTTCATTGGTGGATTGTTCATCATTGAGTTCAATGTTGTTAGGGTCCTACACTAACCTCCTTACTTTAGTCAATCTAGGAGTTAGTTAATTGTTGTATGTGGACATCATGTTTGAATAATTCCCATTGGATTATAGTGGATAGTTGTTTAATGTAAAAGAGTCCACTTTATAAGATTCAATAGGTAGTTGGTACCCATTAGTGAAGGGACCACAAGAAGCTAGGGTTTTTGCTATGGAAAATTTGTTTAAAGACATGTGATGCTATGAAATGTTTGTCTTGTGTTGTGTATTTGGATCTTTTCTCAATGAAAGGTCACCCCACCTTAAGAGGCAAGTGAACATTGTATTATTCTTCGCATTATCAATATACAAGGATATATTTACATATTTCATCTTATTGTCTCTTGGATCTGGTTAATCTGAAATTATATTCTCTATATACCTAGTTGTGTTTTAATTTTCAAGCATTAAGGAACACTACAAGTGGTATCAGAGGTCTTTCCTAAGACAACATGCCTCTAAATTTTGGTAGAATTTTTTTCATGCTAGAAATGTGTTCTACATCTTAAATAACAAAGTGGTTTGTCATTCAGTGCGATTCTTAGGACTTACATGCTATTACAAGAAGTTTGTGAAAAACAAATTATCCCCTTAACCTCGCTACTAAAAAAGAATTCCTTTGTTTGGAATAAGGTTGTTGAACAAGCCTTCTCATATTTAAATGATTCCATGTGCACAAATCCAATATTAGCTGTGCCAAATTTTACTAGGAATTTTGTCTTGGAATGTGATGCCTTGAGTAGAGGTCTTGAAGCGATATTGATGCAAGAAGGGTGCCCTTTGGCATTCACTAGTAAGCAATTATGTGACAAAAATTTGGCTAAATCGAGATATGAGAAAGAGATTATGGCCATACACCTCATTGGATGACATTTTCAGATCCAGATTGACCATCATAGTTTAAATTACTTTCTTGAACAAAGTTTATCCTCACCAAAGCAAGACAAGTGTGCCACCAAACTAATAGGTTATGACCATGAGATTATGTATAAGAAAGGTAAAGAAAATGTGGTAAATGATGCCTTATCTCAACGATTTGAGGAGAATGGATTCCTCTTCTGCTTATCTTTACCCATTCCACATTGGCTT
This sequence comes from Picea sitchensis, assembly GCA_010110895.2. Lineage (NCBI taxonomy): Eukaryota > Viridiplantae > Streptophyta > Pinopsida > Pinales > Pinaceae > Picea > Picea sitchensis. The sequence continues at coordinate 54,768 of SNQJ01S0002396.1, read as the reverse complement.
GAGGAAGCCCACAAAGAATGGTTAGAAAATGACACTATCATTCAACTTATCCACAAGCTTCAATAATTTTCCAACCCTCGTAAGGCGTATACATGGAAACTAGACACATTTCAATATAAAGGATGCATTGTTCTAGTAAATAATTCTTCCTTGAAACAAAGATTCTTGGAGGAATTTCATTCATCACCTACAACTAATCACTCTGGATTTCATAAAACATATGAACGAACTAAGTGCTCATTCTTTTGGGAGGGCATGAAAAATGAGATCCAAGATTTGTGACAACCTATAACGCCTGCCAAAGAAACAAAGGGGAGATAATAGAGAAACCAAGGGCATTGCAACTGCTATCAATCCCAACAAACATATGGGTTGACATCGCTATTGATTTTATAGTGGGACTTTCGAGGACGGGCAACAAATTCATGATCATGGTGGTAGTCGACCATCTCTCCAAATATGTTCATTTGTGTGCCCTACCACATCCATTCATTCCCTCCTCAGTTTCAAAGTCTTCTTTGATTGTATTTTTAAATCACATGGTGATCAGAATTTGGACCAAGGGTCAAAATTTTGCTCAAAAATCAAAGTTCTCAGAATTGCCTCAAAACGAATGGGTGCGTAGCCCTCATCGTCATGAACCCAATGCAACTCGAACAAGTTCAAACAGATGTCGGATGAGTGAGATATCGTGATCTGTTCGATTCGCTAAACAGGCAAAAAAAAAATTGCTAACTGTACAGTCCATACAATTGATGTGGAAGAGGTCGTATAGCTGACATGGCATGTCCGTACACTGAGGTGGCAGTTGATGATGTGGCAATCGTTGATTGTCAGATTTTGGACGAATTATGTTTCGACACGTGGAATTTAATTGGAAAGTGAAGTGGTGCCACGTGGCACAGGCATGGGATGCCATGTGGTACCATGGCAAAGGTTGGTTGTTTAAAATTTTTATAGAGTCTGTGGGGATTGAACCCCAGACCTCCACCTCTGTCCAAAGTCTTAGCAAAGTTCGAGCAACCAACGCACCACGCATTTGTTTCTTAACACTATATGATTTTATATATATTTAAGTTTGAAATGTGTATGGTTTGGGCATGTCCGGGTTGGGGCTTAGCCCCAGCCCCCGGTCGCACACACACTACCATATGACCTTGTCATTTGCGCGAGAGTCCATATGACTTGCCCACAAATTTTGGCGCGGATTTGGTTTTTGAAACGGTTACAACACCACACACCCTCCACTTGTCACAACCACATTCGCTCTTGGAACCTAGCCCTTTTGTGAGGGAAACGAGGTCACATGGTGACCCATATGTCCACGGGCTTGGCGGTTAGGGGCTAGGTGCGCCCTAATCGTCCTACAATTCACACGGTTATGCGGTTGTGTAATCGGTGCTAGGTTTTAGCACGAGATTGATTGCGTGAGCTAGGTTGGACACACAAAGGTGCGTTTTGGCGAACCAGAGATAGCAAGCTTGAAGGAGGAAAATGGCAGGAGGCCTATCTTCTTCATTTTTTGGCCAAATGAGGTGCCGAAAAATCCCAGCTAGGGGTTTTTGGATGTTCTTAATCCATTGGCATTGTTTTCAAAGGAATTTGAAGACTTATTTTGCAGGTTTTTCACTATTGAAGTTTCAGAGAGCTCCAGGGAGCTTGAAGCCCTCATTGATTGAGGCCATGCTCAGATGAGCCCAAGTCTGTTTTATGTGACTGAATAGTCATTTTTGGCTAATTGTTATGCTATGAACACATTGGGATAGGTTTCAGAGGCATTTGAGAACTTTTACAGGTGTTTTTTCCACAAGGAAGCTCGGAGAAGCTCAAGGCCACTTGTAGAAGAGGTCATGCTCGGATGAGCCAAGATCCATTTTCAGAGTTCTATTAGTCATTTTTGGGGCTTTTATGTATTATGAACCCAATGGTATAGTTTGTAAATCCATTGGAGTTGAGTAGCATCTTGTAAAAGAATCTTTGACAAGCTAATCCCAGAGAGCCAAGTCCATTGATGGAGGCTCAATGAGATGTAGCCCAGTTGGGGGTGAACTCCTTTATCATCTTGCTATTTTTGTGAGTTTTCTGGTTATACTTACTGCAAGATATGTTTGTTCTGTATTTATTTAAAACACATATTTAATCTTACGAAGATCTCACACATAAATATTTCAAAGAAGCATGAACTTGACACATAAAACCTCTTGCATATTTTAACACATTGAGCAAGGCCCTGAAAAGTTTTATTTTAATGGAGTAGATGGTGCTTGCATAGCATAACAAGTTAGCCCACTATTTTCAGATCACATGGCATTCCCACTTCTATTGTATTGGATCAGGACCCTACCTTCGTTAGAAAATGTTGACATGAGTTGTTTAAACTACATGTTACCCAACTAAAATTGAGTATTGCATATCACCCCCAAATAGATGGTCAAACTAAAGTGGTCAACAAGTGCCTAGAAATTTATTTGAGATGCTTTGTCTCGGTAAAAACATGCCAATGGGGTCCCCGAGGTGTAGGACAGTCGGTGATGGAGTGTGTTGTTAAGCCGCTCCGTGATGTTAAAGTCACCGGTTCGAAACATGTGGGGACAAAAATCGAACCATGTTAAGGGTTGGTGTGGCTCAGGCCGGGTGCGATCCCCGAGTGATTTTGATGACTTAGATGCCCCTGAGTCGCGGTTTCTCAAGCCACAAGTTAATCGCGTAGCCAACATGTCCCGCACAAATTAACAAACAAACAAACAAAAAAACATGCCAATGGGAACAATAGCTTCCTCTCACAAAATGGTGGTACAATACCTCTTATGATGTAGCTACCAAATTAACCCCATATGAAGTAGTTTATGGTTGAAAACCATTATCGGTCACTTCATATTTACTAGTTGCTTCCAAGGTTCAAGCAATGGATCACACACTCCATACTAGATAAGCCATTCTCTACATACTTAAGGACGATTTGGTTATGACTCAAAATAGAATGAAGCAACAAGCAAACCAAAATCTCTCCAGACATTTTTGCAGCAGGGGATCAAGTGTTTCTTCACTTTCAACCTTATAACAAACATCACTGAATGAAGACAAAACACCTCGAAAATTAACACCCAAGTTCTATGGACCATATGAGATCATTCAATGCATTGGACAAGTGGCCTATCAACTAGCTCTTCCAACCCGCTCCAAGATTCATCTAGCATTTCATGTATCTTGTCTAAATAAGGTCATGCGATCAAAGTTCAAGGTGAAAACCAACTTACTGAAACTTGATGAAGAAGGATCCATTTGGCTTCATCTAGAAGCAATATTGGATACCACAGAGTGTCAATTTCACTAATGTGTGATCAATGAAGTATTGATCCAGTGGAAATACATGCCTCCAGAAGATGACACATGGGAACCATCCCTAATCTTGCAACAATCTCCTCATCTCCATCCTTGAGAACAACATTTATTTTGAAGGGGGAGGGCATGTTAGGGTCGTACCCTAACCTCCCTACTTTAGGTTACCTAGAAGTTAGTTAATTGTTGTATGCAACCATCCTATTTGAATAAGACCCATTGGACAATAGTTGATAGTTATTTAATGTAAAAGGGTCCACTTTATAAGGCCCACTAAGTCATTGGCACCCATTAGTGAAGGGACCACAAATAGTTAGGTTTTTTTCTATGAAAAAGATATTTAAAGAGATAGGAGACTCTTGAATGTTTGTCTTGTGTTGTGTATTTAGAGCTCTACTCACACTTGGTGAAAGGTCATCCCCATCCCACCTTAAGAGGTAAGGGAACATTATATTTTTCCTCACATTATCGATATACAAAGGTATATTTACATATTTCATCTTATTGTCTCTTATTTGTGGTTATTTTGCAATTATAGTATGTGTATATTATAATTATTATTACATGTAAATTTTAATTTATAATTTTTTTTTTATAATAATAATAATAATGATCTATTTTTAAGGTCACAACCAAGCCACACATCAAATTGGTGTATGAGACGTGCTTGTTTGGATACATACTCTACCCCTCTAGAAAATATTGTTGTATATACATATAAATATTAATTGTAATTTATTCTTTTAAATTGATTATTTTATTTACTATTTGGAAATTTTAATTTATGATATAAAAATTTCTATGTTGCAGGAGTTTAGTTTCCCTCAAATTTACAGGAAACTTGAATTTGGGAGCAACAATAATATATATTAAAAAATTGTAAAAAATATTTTAGATTACAATGATACTTTAAATTACAATGTATAGAGATATTGATACATTTTAAATCTTATTTCAATAAAATTGAAGTTGAATCGAAGATAATGTTTCTCCTATTGCAACAACTATAATATTAAAATTAATAATTTAATTTTCATGCTAATAATTATATGAATGTATTTAACACAATAATGAAACTTTAATATTCATAAATATTCCATTAGAAAATGAGAAACAAAATTGAAAATACATATATACAATTTTAACATCTTTTTAAAATTAAACTTTACATATATAAACTTTAAACATCTTTGTAAATTTGAAGCATTATTCTTTTTTTGTTAAAAAAAAAGAAAAATAGTACTACTCTTCTAATATGAAAATACAATAAAAATCAATGATAATAATAATAATAATAATCTATTTTTAAGTTCACGGCCAAGCCAGCACCCCAAATTGGTGTATGAGACCCCCTTGTTTGAGGGACAAGGGACCCCCCTCCTCGTGACCTCTTAAGAGGAAACACATGTTCTTAACCATTAGGGTATTGGTTGATATACAGAGTGGAGCAAATGCTTGTGGTGGATAGGGTATTGATTTATTCGACTTTCATGTTTAGTTTGGTCTTGAAGGAAAACATAAATGCATTAAAAAAATTTCATATCCACAACCATAAAGTAAGTGTTATTAAGTTTTTTTATTTTACTAATTTTTGAAATAAAAAAATGATAATATATATATATATATATGACTTTCATATTTAGTTTGGTCTTGAAGGAAAACATAAATGCATTAACATTTTTTTATATCCACAACCATTAAGTAAGTGTTATTAAGTTTTTTTATTTTAC
>SNQJ01S0002396.1:23988-38541 GCA_010110895.2 Picea sitchensis | reverse complement strand
GCAGGCCAACTCCTTCACCAAGGCAAATGGCTCACCAGGGACCAAGTTCAACAGAAGTTTCCTCATCTCATGGAGGAACTCAATGCAATGGGGACCATTGCTTCCTAAGGGGGGAGGAATGATCCAGGTGGATATTGGTGTCCACCCACCTATTCTGCTTGGACCCCCACCATTGCTTCGTTTAGTTTTTCAGTTTCCGCACAGTTTACTATTTTTAGCAGTTTTTCGGGTCCTGAACTTCCGGAGCTGTTTTGAGGCCTTAAACGACGTTTTTTTGGGAAAACGAGGAGAAACATGAATTTTGGGTTATGTTTCCCACCAAAAAATTGTATTCCTTGGATAGATATTTCTAACGAGGTATAGAACGTGTCAAACGGAGATCGTACGCCAAAGTTACGTCCTCGGGAAGTTGATCTACCAACTTACCCAAACGGGGCCCATAGTCTTGGCGTTTCATCTCCTAGGGTTAGGTCTTTGGATGTTTAGGGTTTTCCATTGTTTCTCAATAATAATAGTCCTTCGAGCCTCATTGTAACACAGTTCAGAGGCTATTAGCCGCCACATATCTTCTACGAGATAAGCTACCAGCGCCCTAGCTAGTTTATTTCCATTCTGTCTGTAAGCATATTTCAGTTATTTGTTATTAATGAAATGAAGTCTTATTTCCACTGCATCTTTGTGTTTATGTGTATTTATGTATTTCATTGTGTTCCTACATAAATCTGGATCAAGGATGGTTTTAAACCAACCCTCTTTTTGCCCTGCAATTTACTACAAAGCGTCACATATTCCTTTGGCAATATCGTGGTTTCAATTGCGGCCCGCTCAAGGAGAATTAAGACTCGAGCATGTTTTGGTCCCGCAATTCTTCCTGAACGTCGATCTCTTAATTTCGGCGATGATCCATGATTAATGTTTGTTATCTATCCTCCTTTCATGTCTCTCACGCGCCTTCCCAGACCTCCTGATCCATCGACATGTAGCTCCCTTCCCAATCGACGATTATGTCTGGCTTCGGATCTTTGGCCTTCGGGAGTTTCAACTCTCAACTTCTTCCAATGAATTTTATCTGGATTTAATAATCTATTGACATGTGTCCCCCCCTTGGATCAACAGCTGCGATCCCTTCACGTCTCCGAACTGCGAAATTCTTAAGTCTCAATTTTCACTCCCTTCGAAGTATGCGGGTTTCTGCCATGTGTCTACTTTAATCGAACGATCAACGTTTACTTCGGGTCTTTTCTCGGAATCCACATATTGAAGCCACATATTCTCTGGATCTAATGGTTCAGATTCACTTTGGGACATAGGTACCTTGGCCAGTCAACCCTCCCATGCACACAAACATTAACACCCATGCACTTTACTTTAGATCAGACGACTAACGTCCCTTTGTGCTCAGATCCGACGGTTAGGATCTGTTTTCTCCCAGTGCTTCTCCTCTGTTTCCCTAGACATTGATCTAATGGTCCAGGCTTCTCCCCCCAACTGATCTAACGGATGTTTTCACTCCTCTTCCCGAGCTTTTGAATTCTTCCGACTTGGAAGAGTTTGGTAAGTGTTCAAAGGCCTCACCCTTCGTTCCTCCTGCGAGTCTGGCTATCTTGGGTCTCGTCGACACTTCTAAAAAGTGTTATCCCTTTTGAGCTTAATCCTTAGGGGATTTCGAATACTCATGCACTCCTTGCATTAATATACTTGTGTTAGATCGACGGTCCATGACCTTCCTCGATCCAACGGTCTAGATTACATCGCAACTTCTAGTTTCGGAAATTTTATCACACCAACATGCGATTCTCCTGATGTGCGAACTCCGATCTCGCTAATTCGACGATCAAGGAGGGTCTCGATAGATCCTTGGATCTATGGTCCAGATCATATTGTTGCTTCAGGATTTAGAGGATCCATCCCCTTCACGATGATTACCAACATTCGTCGGATTTGCGAAGACTGAAGGAATCGAGGCATTAACACTTGCGCCCCTTATTCAAATCAAACGGTCGCGATAGACCTTGGATCCTCCTAATCAGATCATGTCTTTTCATCTTTCAAACAAAAGGATATTCCCTTTTGATACTTGAATCTCGCTATTCCTCCTGAGCTTTGTTGGCTCTGAAAGGCTTAAGAGTTTTGTGCTCTTTCTCTTGAACGTAATGCTTGGAAGAATTATTTCGTGCACCCCTTACGTTCATTACTCAAATCTAGAAAATAAGATGGTCTTGGTATCTGCCCACCTTGCAGAGACTCAATGCATACATGTACTATCTCTCCTGATCTTAATAGACTCCGTCCTCGTAGTGATTGCGGGGTTCAACCTCCACAATCGGGGAAGTACTCACTCGACTCTAGGATGGTGATGAAATTCCCTGGGGAAAGTGCTTTCAAGGAATTAAACTAGAGCATAAGGAAATCAAGCAGCTGAAAAAGTTCTCAAGGAATGAACACACACTCTTAACTTAATCATTCAATACATAAACCATTTATAGGCATATAAATGCAAACATGCATCCATTATTTCCAATTCAAAGCACAATGCATAAAAACACTTATCAGAACCATAAGGTGTGATACAACTGCTGAGAGGGGTGCTCGTTTCCACCTAACCATAGGCTCATTCACTCCCAATGGATTTATCACTAGCCACCCCCGANGCTTAGGCCACGATGCTTTGAGATTCAATCTCTTACTTCCAGCTCAACGGAAGTTAGAGACGAAGGTTACTCTCCTTCTCCCAATACAGAAATAGATAAGGATGAAGGTTACTCTCCTTCTTCTGGCTCAGTCTCTATTCTCTATGATCATAACTCACTTTTCACTTTCAATCCTTCCTCGGACCTGAGAGCTTTGACTCTCAATTCTGCACTCTTCGTAGGTCGTCTCTACCCACGCCACGCTTCATTTCTTTCCTTCCTCAACAAGATTATGTGTGGCTCAAATTCCTAGTCCATGGTCAGGTCCGGAAGCCTTACAGATGGGTAGTCTACCCCATCCCCTCATTAACTCTTGAGGAGGTCTTCCCACCTACCAGTCTGACTGTAATTCATTCCTGGGTCAGAGGGTTGTTCTGATATGAGAAATTAATTCCAACATGGTATTGGTTCGGTGGAGGTTAACGCAACCATTCTGGGTCCCCTCCACCACCTTTCAGAGAATTTGTGGTTTTCTCTTAGCACATCCCCTCTTTCAGCAGTAATGCAACACATAACCATTTTCTATTAAAATAACATACTTTACATGCATCGACCTTTTATACAAAGGCCCATCAAATCGAACATTCACATTTTTAGGTTTTCCATAGTTCCTTGGCCAATATAGTTATATTTACAGACTGGGGGAAACAGGGTGTTACAATATGACTTCATTCCCATGACTCTATATTAGCTACGTTCTTGAACAATATACTATTCAAGTAAACAATGACTTCCAATATTCCTACAACCCTATTCATGCATTTGTTTATAAAGTATACAACTCAATTTGGCAAGGACTATGCTACTTAGTAGCCTTGTTATATCTAGGCATTCGTCCATCGATTCTTTCCCTTATCTCATAGGTGTGATCCTTAATGAAGTGTACAATGGCACAATCCAAGAATGAATGTCAATTTCGATGACTTATGCCTGGGTGATTACATGATTTTTTGGTCCTAAATGTATATTATGGATTTATTTTTTTATGGTTGGTAATTGAGGAGGAAACACAATCAATTTGGCTTGGGAGCTCTGCTAGGCTCAACAACAATTGGTTTCAATTCTCTCACCATCGACAAATATAGTGGTTTCGAATTTGAATGGTGGTTATAAGGATTCCATGAATATGGTATATCTTTTCTCTTTAATGTATTTGGTGTCGAAATTTGAATCTATGTTCTTTATTCTTTGGTGTATTTGGTCTCTAGTTTCATAGATTGGTTACTCGTGGTAATTGTTTTTTGGTGCTTGGTCCATGAGTTCATGTTCATGATTCTTGATGTGTGGATTGGATTGCCTTTGCCAACCATCGAAGCAGTTGTGTGTTGTAGTTTGGGTTGGTTACTGTGTGGGGTTCTCTCTCATACTAGTCTTTGGTAACCAATGATCTTGTGATGGCACACTACCATTACATATGGTGTTGTTATGATTGCATAAGATTGAAATAGTGAAAGAGTGATAGCAAAAGCATAACACAGTGTGATGAACTAGATTCTATGTTGGATCAGGTGGAAATATGAATTTTCCCAAAATGTCCAAAAGGAAAATAATGCTAGGGATAGGTGTAGTGGACACAACCAAACACATTGCGAATGATTTCATGGGTGTTCACAGAGGGAAACACACGAAACTCGGTGTGTAGGTTCAATATTTATAGTTTCTAGATGGTGTTACACATTAAATTTTCACACCTAGGTACCTCGCTCTAAGTGTCACAAGTGGCGTAAAAGTGCCATATGCACCTTGCTAAGTGCCGCATACACCTCGACACCGTGAAATAAAATATGTCACAATCCCTAGTCAATGTGGAGGATAAATATGTTATATGAAGTTCAAAATACTATGTGCACATGAATTATTATTAATATTCATGAAAATGAAATTAATTTAGTGTGAGAATCCACCTCACATTTAGTTTCCTAATTTCAAGGAGAGGTTGAGAATCTCATGGATGGTTGAGATATTTTCTCAAACCAAAATCCTAACTTGGTGGATCTTGAGAGATATTTCCTCCTTGAAATCCTTGAGAGATATTTCCTCCCTAAAATCCTTAAGAGATATTTTCTCCCTAAATATCTTGGAGATCCCATTTTAGTGGATCTGATGAGTGATCCTCTCCATGGTGGTTAAGCCTCCAAATCCTATATAATGAAGGCTTTCCATGGAGAAGAAGGAAGGTTGATTAGAGGTATCAAACTTATGATCTTGGGAGGAAGCTTTTGGATATCAAACTTATGATATTGGGAGCACCGTGTAAGGGCTAGACGAAGAGGACTTGGAGAGGCTGTTGCAACTACATGTACGGATTGTAAGTGTCTTTTTAATGTTCTCATTAATATATGCTTGGCATATTTCCTTCTAGTTTATGTATCTTTACATATGTTTGTCTACTGTAGATGAATTTGTTTAATCTAGTATGCTAGAGTAGGAGTTTCCTTGTGTCTATTTGTTGTCTGTGGTTTGCAGGTATCAAGTTGTGCGAACAAGTTTGGAGATCAAGCTCAAATTGGAGCAGCGAAGACAAACACCGAAAATACGTGCATCACACCCTTTCTCCCTCTCTCTCTTTTCAGCTAGTTAAAAAAATCTCAAAGGGATGTTAGTGTCCATTTGCATCTTTCTGTCTCGATATTAGGGGTCTAGAATCTGAGGGAAGATCCACTTGTCCGCAGAGGAATTTTTCTGTAATAGAAATTGGCGACTCCACTGGGGACACATTCTCGAGGAGGGTAACACATGTTCGATATAACTTACCGAAGGTGAGTTATATCGAGCATGTGTTACCCTCCTCGAGCTCGCTAAATTAAAAAGATGTACTCATCTATCTGGGTGGGGGGAAAATTGAAGGAAGTGGGTCAATTTTTTGAGAATCCTTTATGGAAGCTATTGTCTCCCTTGAACATGGAACCTGTTTGCGTCTCGTCTTACAGTTGGGTAATTCACTTGTCTCTGAGTCATACCAATTCCATGTGTTGCCATACTTTTTCATCCAGTCGAAGAGTGCTCTTATTGTCGTCACATTACATTCTTGGTACTCATCAATTCAATGATGCCAAGTCAGTTGTTGTGCCTCATCATGTTCAAGGGAAGTTTCACTTCAAACCATCCATTTGCACTATTGCCAGTTTCCATTTCTTGTGTCAGTCCACACTCATTCAATTCACCATCTTACATCACTTTCCTATCTTAGTTTCGTGTCGATGATGGGGGATACATCAAGGCCCTCCTTCGATGAGTCTTTTCCTGTCGACTTCAACACATCATCCGAGAATTAGACTTAGAAACCAGTTAGTACTTTGGGACTTGCATTTCTCAATGGCATGCCTCCTCGCCTCTGAAAATAAGTTTACATCATTGACCTCTGATCGGATGATTCCATGAATGTTTGACTTCAACTCATTTATTCACATTTGTTGGATTGTACTAGGGTACCTTGGGAGTCATTGACATCATTGGTGATTTCCCTCGCACTTGTTAACGCTTTACCTCAATGACTGGGAATCAAGTGGCTTCTACCATGTTCGATATCAAAACATCTATTCACATGGATAGATTCATGCCACATCGAGATTGGGTTGAAGAACCTGGGTTGAGCGTTCACTATGTATTCTTCTTTGCCCAGGCTGTGAAGGAGATCATTTGTGCATGCTGATATATAGACTGTTACATAAATCCACATTGTATTGGTCTGTGGCTATGTTTTATCATCTCGTAACTCCACTTTGTATTTATCATAGCTACGATCAGTCCATGTCATGGAGGTGTGGATCCACATTGTATCTTTGGTGGCCATATCCTTAGTCAATATTTTTTATGGATCTGCAGTGTATTAGTCGGCGACCATGCTTTGAGTCATCTCGTATTATAAGCATATGTATGCCTGCCTCAGAAATGGAACATATATTAATATTGTTTGATGGTTTTTTGTAGCTTCTTTTAGGTTCTCCAACTCCATGCCCTTGCATTGAATAATTGTAAAGTTTTTCGACCATTAGTTTCTCTTCAGACCTCACACTTTAGGGGGAATACTGTTACACATCAAATTTCCACACCTAGGTACCTCACCCTAATTGTCACAAGTGTCATAAAAGTTCCATATGCACCTTTCTAAGTGTCACATACACCTCGACACCGTGAAATAACATATGTCACAATCCCTAGTCAATGTGGAGGAGAAATATATTACATGAAGGTCAAAATACTATGTGCACGTGAATTATTATTAATATTCATGAAAAAGAAATTAATTTAGTGTGAGAATCCACCTCACATTTAGTTTCCTATTTTCAAGGAGAGGTTGAGAATCTCATGGATGGTTGAAATATTTTCTCAAACCAAAATCCTAACTTGGTCGATCTTGAGAGATATTTCCTCCTAGAAATCCTTGAGAGATATTTCATCCCTAAAATCCTTAAGAGATGTTTTCTCCCTAAATATCTTAGAAATCCCATTTTAGTGGATCTGATGAGTGATCCTCTCCATAATGGTTAAGCCTCCAAATCCTATATAATGAAGGCTTTCTATGGAGAAGAAGGAAAGAAAATTAGAGGTATCAAACTTATGATTTTGGGAGGAAGCTTTTGGATATCAAACTTATGATCTCAGGAGCATCGTGTAAGGGTTAGACAAAGAGGACTTGGAGAGGCTGTTCCAACTGCATCTACAGATTGTAAGTGTCTTTTAAATGTTCTCATTAATATATGCTTGGACTATTTCCTTATAGTTTATGTATCTTTACATATGTTTGTCTATTGTATATGAATTTGTTTAATCTAGTATGCTAGAGTAGGAGTTTCCTTGTGTCTCTTTGTTGTCCGTGGTTTGCATGTATCAAGTTGTGCGAATGAGTTTGGAGATCAAGCTCAAATTGGAGCAACGAGGACAAACACCGAAAATAGGTTCATCACACCCTTTCTCCCTCTCTCTCTTTTAAGCTAGTTAAGCAAATCTCAAAGGGATGTTACTGTCCATTTGCATCTTTCTGTCTCGGTATTAGGGGTATAGAATCCAAGGGAAGATCCACCTGTCTGCAGGGGGATTTTTCTGTAACATATGACAGGATAATATCCCACCTTTAACTCCCTTTGGAAATTGTATCAACTCCCATTGAGGACTCCAATCTATCAAATAAATGTGATCACTCTTTTGCCTCATAGGACAACTGGGATACACACCATCCCCTAGCTCTGAAATAGGAATATGGCATAGGTTCCCTCAAGCTTACAATTCACATTGAAAAGGAGAAGCAAGTGGATGATGCCACATCAAAAAATTAAGAAATTTTGCACACTAAAGCCCACCTCAAGCATGGAAATTAATATTTTTTGTTTTTCATTTTTTGAAAGTTTTATCTCATAATTTATTTTGCTAATTCTCTTTGTAAGATACTATGCCTGGCGAGCTATAAAAATAATTGTGATGAGAAAAACAAATCGAATAATTTTTTTACAAAACAATTTACATCAAAATATTTAATCACAACATCCTATTGTATTACAAAGTTGTTGTAATACAAAATAAATGTGTTGTCTAATTATTCTATATTTTGGTCCTTTTTGTCAGAATGAGGTAACATATCAATAACAATTTTATGTTATTTAAATTGCATTTATGAATGCATAAATGGATTCAACACTTGTTGAAAAACTTCTAGGGCACTCCGATTATACACACTTAGCCACTCAAATCTACAAATCTAACACTTTCTCACCAGATTTTGGACAAAATTAAACAGAAAAATCCCCAAAAAACCAAAACATATAAAGTTTAGACTACAACCAAAATACAACCCCTTATACATATACATATATAAAACAATTTAATTCACTACTGTTATATATATTCACAATCTCATCAATGTAATATGTTTACCTAATGAATCCATCCACAACTAAAAAAAATATTTAATGAATAAGACTGGGAGTGGAGAAACAAATTATTTTAATTATCGACCAACGCACATAATTACGTCGAAGGCGTTATTTTAAGGGGAAATATTTTCATGGAGACGACAATAGGTACAAAATGAGACACTTTAATAAATTAAAGTGGAAAGCCAACGTTCAGGAGAGACGATGACGCATGACCCAAAAAATCACATACTTGCCTATTAAACTCATGCAAAATTAGTCTGTTTGCGTTAGCGAAGATGTTTTCGCATTCACAATGAAAGCTATCCTAACTAAACCAGGTTGGTTTCCCATAAAACATGTGCATTCTTGTATTTCAATTTCATGCATCTGGATGTGTTCTCTTTCTTTTTAAGTTCAGTGATTTGGGTTATATAAATTAAGAAAAATACTTTATACACAATTGTATTTCAAAGTGGAATCAATTTAGCCACAATGCTATATTAGTAGTTGGGATTTAATGCATTTTCCTTCTCCATTGGTTTGGAAATTTTAACTCTACAATTTTCAAATCAAGTTTTCTTATTGGTAATATACATTTCATTTCCTGGTCTCACTACCACCTCTATCTTGTAAATGAGTACCAAGGTAAAACTCGTAAATGAATAGAATGTAAAGGTTGGAAAATTGTAAGTGGCCCATGTGAGCCATAGTGATAACGTTAAATGTCGAGTTTTCTCAATTATTTGAATAACCAATTAACATAGGGCATCAATAATATGTTAAAGGATGAATGAATAATACCCAATTTGGGTGTTTTTCTATTTCAAGGAAATTGAGCATGCTAAAGCAACCAAGGAGGGTTTGCAGGACGTGGCCATTGTAGGTAGCTCTCTCAGAATCAAATTATCTCGGGCGGTAAGGATTTTGCATTTCAATGCTCTTTGTCTGTTTCTTTGGAGTTTTTTTTTTATAATTGTCCATACACCCTTCTCTTAGCTTGATATGATATTTTTTTATCAATTGTCTTCAAACCCTTGATCGTTCAATGACATTTCATCTGAAGACTCTGTTTCCTAGGGGATTTTATCAAAATTCCTTTAAACCCTTGTTTGTCTAAAGTATTTTCATTAATCTCTTTCAATTGTTGTTTGGTAAATCTTAGAGGAATAAGTCATATTGTGAGGTTTCATTGAGTACCACAAGTTTCTCAACATGTTTTGTAGGTATTTTCCCTCGTATCACAACCATTAAAATGCATTCCCATTCAAAAAAGGAGTCAGGGGAATCATTGAAGGAACATAAAGAACAAAGTAATGAAGATCTAGGGCATCAATACAACTGCAAACTTTGTAATGTTTCATCTCATCCAAACTACATTCCTTGGATTGATAATGAAATGGCCATCATAAAACTTCATAGTACTTCACATTATGAGCATTGAGAAAGTCATTGTCGTGAAGAACCCCCTACATGCCTTGGTCCCCTTCCCGAAGGATATAAGAAACCAATAACATGGCCCACAAGAAGAGCTAAGGTTCACTCTCTCTTCCCTTGATGCTTGACTGGAATTCATTGATCTATGTATCACTAATAAAATAGACTTAGAACACATTATTGATTGTTAGCTTCTTATTTATTGTGCATATATGGTACACCAATGTTCCTCACACCAAACTTGTAGTTGTAAAAAAAACTCAAAACCGACTTAGGGTATCAAGGAAATATCTTACTTTATTTGGTGGTGGAACATAGCTCAAATGGTATTCATAGAGCACGATTTCTCTCTGACAATACCTAAAACCCCAAACCTAGAAATGAGCATTATGGTTAGAATTAATATACAAGACTCTTCCAACATAAATATGTGTATAACCTATGCACGACAAAAAACAAAAAACTGAATACTCCAACATCAAAATGTGTGGAGAAGTAAACAAGGAAAAACAACATTTTCAATCTTCCAAGATCAATCAAGGATCAAGATGTATACAGAACGACCGAGCCGATTGTAAATCCTTGTGTCTTCCAACATCGAAGTATAAAGATGTATACAAAACAACCGAAATTTCTTAAATCCGATTTTTCTCACATGGAATCATGTGATTTCAATCCACTAGGGTACACAAATAAAGGAAGACACATGAATTGCATCGGGGTGAGAATCTGTTTAAACTAGAATGTTTTGATACTTTATTGAAAGAATGTCAGGAAGCACTTGGAATATACTCCCATTTGCTTTTATACTCTATTGCACATGATTTTATTTTAAAATTAGTCAGGAGACGCACTTGGATTATATTCCCATATGTTTGCTTTTATACTCTGTTGCACCTGATATTAATTAAAAATTAGTGAAGAGGTGCACTTGGATTATATTACCATTTGTTTTTATACTCTATTGGGATTGATTTTAATTCAATATAGTTTGACATCTCTGTCTGTACAAAATTAGATAAGTAGAAACATATTTTAGAAGTACCTGGATCTATTTAAGACTCCAGATAGCACTAGAATCTATAAGATTTAGACAATCCTAGCTGGCAATAACCTTAATAGAAAACACTAACAGAATGTTGTGATCTCTTTCTGAAAAGTGGCTCTTCACCTAATAATCTGATCAAGAAGGTCAAGTGTTATATGTTTGTCAAGAGTAGCCCTTATGCATGTCCTGTGTTTTTCGCTGGACAATAGAGCGTAGGAAGTTGTTTGCGAAGATCTATCACATCATTCAAAATACAAATATAAAAAAAAAGGCAATCTTCTTACTTGATCTATGAGTGTAGATTAATATATCTCCATTCCAACTATCACCAACAATTTGTGGAAGAAAGTCAACATCTTGAGCACGCACACTACCACTTAAGGTCATCGGAGGTGAATCGTGAATACAATTCTTCTTTTCAAATTTGCACCATCCTGCTCCTTGGCAATTAAAGATACCCATTATTCCAATATATTTGTTTAGGTTCCATATTTTTAGTAAGCTGCACAGACAAATGGTCATTTGGTAAAAGATAAAGCACATAATGGTAAAAATTTTTACATGTTAATAACCAAGTTACTCTAACATAGATCCCCACCTTTTTCCGTCTTTGGTTGTATCTACGAAGAGACAGTCCCGTGTCGGTCTTTCAGGAAATCACGCATGCAAAACAAATCCATCAGGGAGGACTAGCTTTTTCAAAAGCTCAAAATTGTGAACCCCTGGCTTGTCACTGAAATTTTAAACAACCATGAAAACAATGTTTATAGAAATTATTCAAACCCCTCCCCTGCCAAAGCATATAGATAAAAAGGGGAAAAACTGTCATTGCACACCAAAAAAACTACTCGGACTATCGAACTATCCCTACAACTGAAATATATATTAACCATAAAGAAATGTTGAAGTTTTACCAAACTATCCCTACAACTCCAATATATATTAACCATAAAGAAAGGTTCAAGTTTTACCTGACATAAATTGCACAGCCTTTGACAGCTCGAGTAGCACCATGGTATTCAACTACTGGATGTAAGCTCTGCATCAGTGAATTGAATATCATCAAACATAAGCGATTTGTAGATATTGTTTTATAAATATCAAACACAACTTTTGAAGTGATGTAAGCTCTGGATTAGTGAATTGCAGATCATCAAACATAAGCAATTTGAAGACATTATTTTCTAAATATCTTACACAACTTTTGAAGCCCACTTACATGAAACATATCCCAATCTGGTTGCATGAACTCTCCCAGAAACAAGGTATTGTAAGCAACTGAGGAAATATGAATAGTATGTGATGTTGGATCTCTTGGAAAAAAGTCGTCTGAATCTCTTATAAGGGATTTTTTTTCATTGTTCTAATAAAAGCAGTGGTGACCGATCATTGTAATCCTGTAAGCGCATTTTTCCATTCAAATGTTTGAAACCGTAAGTGAGAAGTAGGAGCATACCACCAAATTAATCAGAGGGGTTTTGTCTATTATCCATTTTCCCTCCATTGTCGCTAAAATTGTAAATGGGATGTGAAAGTTTTCATTATTATCATTTTTCGTTCAACACCATTGACGATTTCAAGACTCTATCTTACTTAGCAAATCAATCGGTGGTGCCTTATCAATGGATAATTAGTTGAATGGCCCCGTGGATATATCCCCTTCTCAACGATTTTGGCAAGAATTTTTCGAAGTAAGAGGCCCCAATGACTCTCTAAAATATGTGGATGGCCTTACCACATCTGTCTTTGACAAAAAATAGAAGTATGACTGCAGGGACCTCATGCCCTTTTTTCCATCGGGTCCGACGCGCACATTGCTCGGGCAACCTGTATCGATCTGCTCCTCTACGTATTCAGATTGACTAATGCGACTCGAACCCTGCACCTCTGAAGCCTGATTGGTGTATATTTTGTTGTTTTACCAATTGCAAGATCGTTCAAGCGGAAATTTATAAAGAAGGTGGTATCGTGATGGCTTCAAAGGCTCAGGCTGACTACAATCAAGTTGATGACCAGTGACAGGGGTAAGAAGCTTACAGAGCCTACCCAGTACTCGTAAATTCCCTGTAAAACCATTAAATTAAAATTAAATAATAATTGCGAGGAATAGGCGACTAACAGTTGGAGGTGGTGGAAGGTACCATAACCCAAAGAAAATGTATCAAAAATGTGGCAATACTTAAAACACCTTCGATAATGCTTTATGTGACACATTTCTTGAAAAAATATCAATTCGATTTGTGTATTTTATCATGATATTTTAGAGTGATGGTTACATTCTACACTATAGTGTTCAGTCTTTTCTTTGTCGATATGCTATATAGGAATGCGAAGAGAAGAGAAAAACAAAGGCTGAAATATCATATGATAAAAGGAAACAATCAGCAAAATTGAGATCAAAAGTAGTGGAGTTGGTTGAAAAACAAATTTCCCTAGAGATGCAATAAAATCCATATTGGTCAATCATTGGACTCTTAACAAAGATTGTGACAGTAACTTACAGATAGATTGTAGTTTTTGTGTCTGTTAAGGTGGGTATAGAACATGCAAAGGGCAGATGATTTTCAAGGTGACAATTGTTTGTTGAATGACTATTGGGCTGGAAATATTTAAAGAATGATTTAGATTTTCAAATATATTTTATGGAAATATTTAAAAAATGCTTTAGATTTATTCCTAAAAGTGCTACTCTTGGATTTGTTCCTCTGCAGCAGATAGCCAAGATGGTTCCCTTCCGATATGGGACACTCAATATGGTTCTCAGTGAGATCACTCTCTCGGAGGAAGAATCTTTTCTTTTGTTATATATTTGGAAAATTTTATTACACTACTCACTTCTCTATATTATATTTGTTTCATTTTTTGTTTTCTCACTAAATATGATGATCATAAAAATATGTTACTCTGTTTTTTAAGGTTTTTCCTTTCCCCACTTCCGGGTATGTTAGTTTATTATGGAGTGGGCTAACTCGGGAGCAATTTTCGAGTTACTTTTCCTCTAGATTTTTGGGTGGCCCACTTTTAAATTTCGAATTTTTGAGCATTTGGGTTGGTTTAAAATGGGGCAAAACCCTTAAGGTAAGATTCTGAAATACATGGCACTTTGATCCATGCTAAACTTAAACTACCCCTAAAAATTTGACTTAGACCCATATTTTTTGCCAGGAAAGTGAAACTCAAGATTGCTCCCAAGTTAGCCTACTCCATTTATTATACATCGCAAGAGTTTTTATTTTAATCGAATAATTTAATAAGTAGAAATGTGTTCTATCGTGGGAAGTGGCCCTTCGTGAATAAATATCTCAAACTCACACGCAAGCATGAGTGGTATTTTATTTAATATATAATTAAATAACAATAAATTCAAATAAAATGCGTTCTATCTCGTTGGCAGTGGCCCTTCGCCAATAAAAAAATTTAAAGGCACATGCAGTCATGACTGGTGTTTTATTTAATATATAATTAAATAAAAATAAATTCAAATAAATATTTGAAACGTAGATGCAAGCATTGGCGGTGTTTTATTTAA
>SNQJ01S0002395.1:265299-295013 GCA_010110895.2 Picea sitchensis | reverse complement strand
TAGTGTTGGTTGTTGTAACTATTCTTCCAATTAATTTAGTGTTTGTCTGTCTTATCTTCTAGGGACTTTTTTTAGTGTGTGTTACTTTTGAATGTTTAGACTACCCTAGAGTGTCTTTGATCTTCTCACACATTGGAGGATCACGAGCTCTGCCAGTCACGAAGGCTTCTTGGCCTGCCGCCGGTTACACTAGAGCCACCCCTGCCACCATTAAGGTGAAAGCTAGACAAACAAGGGTCTTTTGAAGCAACCGGGTCACAAGAAATTTTGTCCGACCAACTTCCATAGGAATTGACCATTTTGGAACTTGGAGCAAACACGTTTGGCCCAGTTGAAACTCCAACCACTGAGTTCTTGGCACCTTTCATCGTACCAATTCAATTTTACGAGCGCCAGACATTGTTGAACACAACAATGGAAACAAATGTTGTTACTCCTTCAGGGAATTATTCAATTCCCACTACAGTTGTCACCACATGAGAGTTCACCTCCTAACCCACTGTCACCGGTCCCAGCCACCATGGTCTCAACCGCTTCTACATTTCACAGTGGTATAATCCCATCTTTGGCGGCAGCCACAACCCCTTTCACACCAAGTGCGACAGGCCCTCCGTTCTCATACGGGATGCCTAGTTCGGGTATAAGTCCTATACTTTCCTACTCCATTTTACAGACTTTAGGTCTGGGGGCACTCCTGCTCCTTTTAATGCTTTCCCTTACAGAGGAGTTCATATACCTCATTCATCCCCTTCACTCGGTGGCTCGCATCAGTAATCCGCTAGGAAACCTACACACCATAGTTTATTTGGAGCAAGGAGTCAAGGACCACCTTCGCATAATATGCCAGTACATTCGACACTGTTTTCTTTGATCGGAATGTTTGGTAACAATGCCTTCTCGTCAGCCGCTTTCCTGACTGGGGGTAATCCCAGTTTTGGACAACCTATTCCTATGCAGGGTACTATTCCTGCACAGGGGGAAAACCTAGGAACTTCTTCCACATCAGGGCCTTGGAATTCTTGGCAGGGATCCGTTCCCTCATCCGGAATGCTGATCTGGGGTAATTATTTCCACAATCAATGGAAGCCTGGACAAAATACTATGTCTATCCCCACGAGACCAACATGGAACAACCCTTCCCAAAGTCCTTCGAATGTAATGCATGCCCAACCATCTATGTCCTATTTTGGAAATCATCCGATGATGTTTCCACATACACAAAATCCATACGTTGGCCAAGGCCATGGTTTCGACTAGAATCCGGGCCAACAACTGAACTTTTCCTGGCAACCTGGTGCCAGTCAAACTCCAGGCCCCTTTTTCCCAGGTTATCACGAACAACCCAAACTACCCTTCCTAGCGACTTTGCACTTGCCAGATTTGACAAGGTTATTGAATGACCCTATCTGTCATGATCCACACTGGCCTCCTATGCTGACGATGTTGCCTTCAGACATCCCAAAGTTCGAAGCCAATCCTAGAAAATATCCAGGAGATCATGTGACTACCTTTCATCTTTGGTGCTCATCCAACTCGTTGAAGGATGACTTCGTACAATTGTGATTGTTTCAATGTACTCACATTGGGAGTGTCGCGAAATGGTACATTGAGCTCGATCGCTCAAGATACTCTTCCTTTGACGAACTGGCGATGGCTTTCCTAAACCATTTCTAGTTACCTGTGAGATACGACGCTGGCACAGAGCTTCTCGCCAATTTTGAACAGACAACAGTGGACCATATCTCTGATCACATCCGATAATGGAGACGTTGGAAGAGTTTAATTAAGGTGCTAGTCCCACCCTCATTCCTTCTTGAGTAGTTCCTTAAGTCTTTGGTCCCACAGTTATCCAAAGACGTCGCGAAGTCGGGAGTATTCTTTGAAGAAGACACCATCATGAGGGCTCAACAATTTGAGCTCATCTATTCTCAGTCCAGTTTATTATACAACATCTTTCCAGATGCACCACGCTTAATACTTGATAAAACTAGACAGAGAGTTGGACCACATGTCGATGGTATTGTTGGTTCAGCATAAACAAAGCCCACTGAGAAATTGATGAAGCAGTTGCAGCAGTTATCTATACAACACATAGCGGTCAACCAAACTACTACTTTGGATGCTCGCCCTACCAAAACATCGAAGGTACACACACTGCAATCGACTAACGCAAAGGCCACCCAATAGCCTGAAGGAAAGAAAAAACAATGAAAGAAGGGTAAGGGGGATAAAAAAAAACTACCGATAATGCTAGCGAGGACAACACTGAGAAACGAAAGGCGAGGCATCCATGCAACCTATGCGCGGAAGACCACTCGACCCACCTATGTCCTCGGCTTGCAGAGGCCCAAAATTTTGTGACGCAGCAACAACCTGTTGTGTTAACCAATCCATTTCAACACAGGAAAAAAAATACCCAAGCCTCTACAAGCACGAAAGGGGATAGTCAAGGACCCTCACTGCCTTCGAACAATCTCGCATCCACGAATGTATATATGATGAAGGGTGATGCTTTCATATCCACTAGAGCACATGACTATAGTAAATCAAGCACTTTTGAGAAGGGTAAAGAAGCTGAACTCTCATCTCTTCCTTTATATATTGAGAAGACATTGGGTGAAACAATGACACACATTCCCAAAGGTGCATTCAAAAAAGCTTCTCATAACCCAAATGCAAGGGCCGCCCAAAACTACTCTATGGTGGAAGATTTATCACAAACCCCTTGTGTGATGTTCTCTTTGGAGGTCCTCCAAAGCTTCCCTTCCCAGAGGAAAGCCTTGTTAACCTCTTTAGGATCTACCAAGACTTGTTATCTGGGTACAATCATGCTGGATACAATCGACCTAAAACCTCATCTGCCTTACCACGTTGCATTTCAGATAGTAGTGGCTTATCCCACAAAAAAATTTACTTGGAATATCTTTTGCACGGTGGTTGATGAGGGAACCTCGACATGCGTCATTTCGTTGGCATGTTGGAAGGCCATTGGCCAGCCCGTTTTGTCTCCGTCACCTACTCTTCTCACTTCTTTCGACGGTCATTCGTTCCGACCACATGGTATCATTCCTTATTTCCCCGTGCAGTTAGGAGGGAAGACCATGTGTGTTAGGAGGGATGCACCCCTCGACTATAATCTCTTGTTAGGGAGGAGTTGGACTTATGCCATACAAGTTTTGGTTGCTACAATTTTTCGGGTCTTGTTGTTTCCACACGAGGGTCGAATTGTGACCATCGATCAATTATCTTTCTCTAGACCTGACCCTGCATTGGGGGCATCCACGATCCTGATGATTGATAATCCTCAACCAGGTGTGGTCAACATAGGGGTTGGTTTGTGCCCATCTTTGATGGTTTCCTTCGATTACCCGCCCCCTCAGGGCGATATCAAGTTTATATCCAATCACCATAAGGTTGATATTTTTCAATTTTCGTCATTCCGCATGACTTACTTCGACGATTCATGGATACTTCCTTCCCCATCGGCCATGATGGATGGGACAGGGCACCCGGGCATGTCCATACCCTTGTCTGAAGTTGAAGTAGTGTACTCTTTAGTCCAACAAGCTTCAGCCAACCCAGATACAACTCCTACACAAGAGTTCAATCTGCTTCTAGAGCCTATTTGGGCTCAAGGTTCTCTCACTGACACCGATTCATTAGACTTAGTCTTGCCCTCCGACGAAGCAGTAATTGAAGCAATGACTAGTCCAGACAAACCCTGGGATGATCTTCATCATAGATCATACTTCCTCCCAGAGTTAAGCAGAATCGAGGCCGAAGAATTCGCCTATACTATGACTGGAGATCGGTCTTGTCCTATTAATCCCTTAGCTACACATGATCTCTATGATAAGGGTAATATGGAAACCATTGTTGAAATGATACCTATCAATATCTCAGAAGCCCTGGCGTCATAGACAATGTTTTCATCAAAGTATACTGCTCCCCCGAGGAGATGCCAGGCATTGACCCACAAAGAGTCGATCATGAGCTAACTTTGTTGTTTTTCAAGCTCGCTTTGAGATCCGAAAGCAACATCCGACGAGACTACATTTATGCTTTTCGATCTCGTCCAGATTAACTGAGAAAATTAACCTCTACGGGTCTTCTTTTAAGCCCTTTTCAGACCCTCTAAACATGAAAAGATTGTCGAGCGATCTTGTGGCCTTTCACGCTCATTAAACTGAAATTTGAAGTCATGTCTGTCCGGTGGTAGTTTACCCCTTCTTACCCCAATGGAGTCTCCTTTTATGTTTTTTCATACTCTCTAAATATGAAAAACCACCGAGCTTACCTTCTCTGGGCTCGTTAAACTTACATCGAAGGACGTTACCGTTGTGTGTTTTGTTAACCGCGTTTGCATACCTTATACGCCAGCCTTTTAACAGTTTGCTTCTGCGTCTTAACACCCTTGGCCCCCAAAGGATTTTCCACGAGTATCATTATACTAGAACATCGGTCTTGTCCTTGTGCCTTGAACTTGTACATTTTCAACACTCATTCCTCTATTGTAACATAACATTCCTTTATTCTTTTTCCCAAAATTATTGAAAAAGACAAAAAAAAAAAAAAAATCAAATATACCCCAAAAAGAGGAAGGGAAAAGTATTTTCTTTATTGGCAACATAATGAGTCTCCCTTGGATAAAGCACATCTATTTGTTTGTTCATAAAACTATGGGATGTAGTACGACCTTAGGAAGTTGTTCTCGCTATATAGAATTGTGTCCTCCGTCGTTTGGTTATCCTTCCAAACATATGGAGAGTTTGCGTTGCCTCTTGCTTCGTAGACTTATGATTAATGCCATGTTGCCTGAGTCTCATCATTTGTCGTGCTATTGTCCAAGGGAATTTTGTCACCAAGCTTGAGTCGGCCCCTCTGCAATTTGTCTCTTGCCCTCATACCCAGCCATCCTGAATGTCCAATCAAGTCCTTGTTCAAAATCAATGAAGCCTTCAGTTTGATCATCAAGTCCATAACCGACAAGCCGTCGAAGACCTCCAGGTAGTGCAGTCGTACACTCATATTACACTCCTACCCGAGTTTTGAATATTTTGAAGTCGTTGCTCAAGCTCTGAAGACCTCATCTCCAACCATCAGGCTGTATCAGCTTCTAGAAGATGGATAGTCTATATGTATATCTTTTTTATTTCAAGATGTAGCTTAGTTGTGTATTGTTTGCGGCTACTCTTTATATAGTTATATGACATGGATCTACAGTGTATTTGATTGGTAGCCATGATTCTATTTTATCCCGAGCATGGGTATGCCCTCCTTGGTGAGGCATTTTTTATTTTGTAGATGACACCTCTCGATTCCTGATCCTTGGGCTCAGTCGTTCGGCACATCAGTAAAGATTGGTAATGCATTTCATCCATTAGGTTCTCTTCTGACCTCACAGATTAGGGGGAATCTATTATAACCCTAAATTGTACCACAGATGCTTACCTGGCATCAAGCCATCTGAGATCCCTTCTTTGCCAAAGCACTGTTGAACAACTCTTTAAAAAACCTCTTTTATAAGGGCCCACGCACCCTACTCCATTACTGCACGTGTGTACACGCTGGATGACCTTAAACAACCTGCGTGGACTGACAAAAGAACAAAAAAGGAAAGTTTCCGATGAAACACACAGCTTTGGGTGAGTTAACTAAAACTCTCGGCCATGCATGGCCGAGGGTTCGTCCAAATACCTAGCTTCTTCTAGCCTATAAAATAAGGGGTAGGGGTCCCATTTGGAGGAGGAAAAATATAGCAAAGAAACTCTGCCCATTTTCATATTCCCATTCTCCCAACCTTTAGCCTTCCTTGTTCCAGAAGAGATACAAAGCAAAGGCGTTGGAGGACATTTGAAGAGGAGCCTAGGATCAGGTTCGTGGAGCGATGGTCGGTCTCAATTTTTTGTAAGTTGACTCATTCAAAGTAATAAATAAAATGCTTTTACCATCCCAATTCATGAGTTATTCATAATTTGTTAAGTACATGTTTGAATCTCTAACCCATTAGTCTATAGGTAAGATGCATGTGTAGTCATTGCTTCTCTTGTATGCAGGTCAGCATTGGAAAGGAGAACTGCAAACAAGTGATAAAGTGCGACAAGGGATCGACATCGAATGCCCAGAACGAGGTAGGTTGATATGGACATACATTTACTGAAAAGAAATGGGATTTAGGTATGGGGACGAGGGTAGAAAGTAGATTTTCTATAGGTCATATCTGCATGCAAAGTCTAACCCTATTTTCTAGTTCGTAAGGAGATTTCCCTCACAACAATATGGTTCCCCTTCATGCAGGAAGGAAACTTTTCAGGTGCAGATGGGTATACAGGACCAAGAGCAGAGTGGATGGACAAGTTAGCATATACAAATCTAGGCTAGTTTCCAAAGGATTTCAACATGTGCATGACATTGACTATGATGAGACCTTCACTCTAGTAGTGAATATGGATTCCATACATTTGGCACTTGCCATTGCGACATCCAAGGGATGGGAAGTCCATCAAATGGATGTGAAGAATGCATTTATTCATGTAGATCTCTCTAAGGAGATCTACATGGAGCATCCCGAAGGATTCATGTAGGATTCATCTTTGGTATATCGACTGAGGAAGTCTCTTTATGGCCTCAAGAAATCCTCAAGGGAATGGTATGCCAGGATGGACTCCTACCTATTGTCACATAACTTTGTACATTGTAATTCAGAACCAAATGTTTACATGCTCAGGACCGTTGATTCACTTCTACTCCTAGTTTTGTATGTTGATGATTTGTTGATCACAAATTTATTGACTTCAATGATTGTTGAATTCAAGAGGATTTTTCATGACATGTTCTTGATGCCGAACATGGGCATTCTACATTTCTTCCTTGGTCTCGAGATCATTCAAGATGCATCAGGAATCAAACTGTCTCAGGCCAAGTATGCATGAGATCACCTTGAGAGATTTCACATGATAGACTACAAGTCTACCCCGATTCCCTTACTATCAAGAGTCAGACTTGAGGATGGTGGGGACACTCCACTAATGGAAAAAACACTGTACAAACAACTAGTGGGGAACTTGTTGTATCTCACACACTTCAGACCAGACCTCTCCTATGTAGTTGGAATAGTATCCAAGTTCATGCAAGAGCCGCATGAGATACATTGGAAGGTTGCAAAGCGTATCCTTCGATACATACAGGGCACCATCACCTTTGGTATTTACTATGCAGTAGAATCTACATTGGATCTCATCGGGTTCACTGATTCTGACTGGTTTAGTGACAACATTGATCGCAAGTCCACATTTGGTTACTCACTCAGTCTAGGTTCTGGGCCCATCTGTTGGTTGAGGAAGAAGAAAGTAGCTATTTCTCTATATTTAGCTGAGGTAGAGTACAAATGGGTAGTTAAAATAACCATTCAAGCTATGTGGATACAATATTTTCTCACTGAATTGGGAATTCAGTTTCATCGGTTGATCATCATTTGGTGTGACAACCATAGCAATATGAAGTTCTACAGATGTTGCACCTCCTTTGTCACCTAAATGAGAAAAACAGAGGTGCTTACAAGCTTAGTTGGGTTAGCTAAGTAGGACAATAGTAAAGGAAAGGGTTAGAAAAAGAAACATAAAAGACTAAGCTAAGAATTAAACTAAGAAAGGAAATAACAACTAAACTATTGAGCATAAGGACATAAGAACAAAAACCAACAAGAATCATGTCACCAATGGAAAGGATTGTATTAGTGAAAAATAAAACACCGAGAAGAAAGGGGACTTTGGGTCCCTTCTTCCTCCAAGGGAGGGCTCTTGGACCCCCACATTTGAGCTCTTCTTACAACTTTGAAACTTGAAAGAAATGGTGAAAGAATCCCAAGCTAATCCACTTGAAAGTTGAGGTGGATTGCCCAAATGTAATGATGCTAGTATACTCTTGATGAGAAAAGAGGTTTCCCCAAGAGAATAGTAGCAGCATAACCTTGCAAATGAATTCCTTGAAAATGTAGTGCACCCATGGCCTTGTTTTATATCACCACTTTGAGGTATTGTGCAACTAGCTTTTAGTGTGAAAAGGGGTTGTTTAGGGCATTTTTAGGTCTTTGACCAGCCACCCAGTCGGATCCAGCCGAGATTTGGATGTCAAATCAACTTAGAAGCTGAACCAGAAGTGGGTGGGAGGCCGACCAATCTCATAAATGCGTCGTTCTCAGATGTGTGTGACTTTTAGCGACCACATTTCCGCATCGTGCGCATGTGCGCTTTTCTTGCGTTTTTGGATGGTGCATGTGCATGCGCGCCCTGTGTAATCATAACGCACCTTAATTTTATCACTGGTTGTATAGTTTTGAACCTTTTGGAAATTATTTTGTGGTAATTTTGGTTCATGGGTGAACTCATAGCTGTTTGAAGATGCTGGATTCCTGTAACCATTTGTAGACGAAATTTCAGTGATAACAGATGCCTCCTGATGGATGAGGTTAGGAGCATACGTATAGCCGAAATTCATCAATGTTTCTTCTACTGAGAGTACCGTTGTAAGAAATAGAGATAGTGAGAATATCAAGAGTGGCCCCATTGGAGAGAGAAGGGAACCTGTAGGACCCAACCTTTCATAATGTGTGTAAAATAAAATGTGTACAAACGAGGAGGGCATGCCCCATACTCGTGTCATGTAACTCAAAAAGAAGGGTGTTGTATAGTAACTGAAACTGTGTGTTGACGTAGACAACTGCAGCGCCCTCGGGGACGGTTGTGTTAAAGGAAGAGGACAATTCTGAGGAGGAACATACTTTGAGCAGTAGGCAATGACACTTGTAAGAAGTATCATGGATTCTATAGGTATTGATAGCCCAACCAAGTTCAGAGGTCTTTGGAAAATATAAGAAACAACTGCAATAGTTGTCAAGTAAGACCCACCGTAACATGAGAAAGTGTTGAAGTCGAATGTTATCGGGGTCAACGACAGCAGGGAGAAATTATGGTTCTCCCTGTGTCGTCCAAGACCTCTCATTGGAAAGGAAATGAGAGTCAATATACTGTCGCCCTTCTAGAAATTGTGCTGATGTCGACAAAAAGGGGGATGCGACTCCAAGAAGCAAAGGGCTTCGTGAAATCTACTAGGTGAGGTTAGGAACTGTGGAGGTACATGGATGAATTCAATATGTGTGGAGACTCAATATTTCCCTTGGTTGGGGATATATGTGAAGTATAAGTGGCCACAACCATTCAACTAGGTCGAGTGTCAGGGGGATAACAAGACGTGGGATAAGTTGTGCTAGAGGCGGGACAAGGTGAACAAACTCATAGAGTAGAGGTAGGTGGCCTGTGGGATACTCGGAGTATATGGATGATGTCAAGAGGAGTAGATGATAAGGAGTGCCCCAACCAAGGGTGACATGGGTTGCATTTGCTAAGAAGGTTGCCAAAGGTGACGACAAAAATCTATGTAACATGTTGGGAATCACGGTTTAATTACAAAAATAATGAAACAAATTTTGGGGAATAATAATGCAGACACAGAAACGGGTGCCCTAGTGTAAGATGGCTTGGCTTGGGGGTGGCACAAGTTGGTGGAAAAAACAAGTGGAGGGTGGGGGCCCCATAGGCTGGCTTCTATAGTAGGGAAATGTATGGAGGGAAATCTAAGGATGGGCAGACTGATGATGGGTAAATGATGTTGCGGGAGTGCAGTCAAAATAATCCGTGAGGAAGTGTCCTGGGAGTCCGTTGGGAAGGCTAGAAAAATGAGGAGAAGGAGTATGTGGATGATTCACGACATGATGTAAGACTATCGAGACCCCCATCCCTAAAGGGTTGGAAACAGCATGAGTGTCAAAGTGCCAAGGGGTACTATCAATGGGACAACTCATGTGGGTGAGAGTGCTACTAGGTGACAGTACCCAAAGTGCAATGGAGGTGGTGGTACTGCAGAGCCGGATATGGGGACCGTAAAGGAAAATTTCAGAGGGTGTGACTCGAGATGCAATTTGAGATTCAGAGAGAATGATTGCATGCCAGTGTTGATTATATACCTGAAGGGGTTGCAAAGATGTATGATGACCAAGTACCCGCACACATGAAAACCAAATACCCAACGTGAGCAATATCTAAAGAGAATCGAACATACAAGAATTTATTTGATAATTTTGAACATGAGCATGTGTACTTGGACGGGGTATGGGAAAAATGGCTCGCCGGGGGCTAAGGATAAAAAGTGGCCTGGGGAATGTCTTGATGTAGAGGACGGGGTATTGATCCCATGGCTGAAGACAGATCAAAAAACGGACACCCGGAGCTCTCGGAATGGGGTCTGGAAGTTTGGAAAAAAGGACTATATATAGCTGTAGGGCCCACATTGCCACCTCATTTGTACCATATGTCAGAGTGATTGGATGAGAGATATTCAGAGGAGATTTGGAGATTCCGGGAGAACAAGGCAGCCGATTCAGGACCAGTGAGCTTCAGGTTAGTATTCTGATCGTCCTGCATAGAATTAGGTTTTTGTTTTGTGGGTAGGGCCTATATGGAGGGTCGTACAGAGAGTTTTGTGGGTGTGGGTACCCTAGTGCGTGGGAAATTCGGAAATATGCGTGCATGGGTGCATGCCTATTATCCTATAATCCGCGCACGGGTGTGCCCTAAGCGGGAAAAAGGCACGCATTGAATGCATGCATGTTAGCTAAACAGTTGTGCATGGGTGTGTAGCTGTGTGGCGGACAGGCGCGTTGTGATGTGTGCCTGTGTATGTGACAGGTGCGCATGAAGGCGCCTTTGTATGGTGGATAGGCGCACAATCATGCGCACCTGTGGGATGAACAGGCGCGCATTTGTGAACACCTGTGGGGTGAACAGGTGCACATGTGTGTGCACTTGTGGGGTGAACAAGCATGCATGTGTGCGCACTTGTGGGTTTAAACAACCACGCCTTGAAGGAAAGGCTGGCGGATGAAAAAATCATCTTTTTTGGAGATTTTAATGTGTTTATGTTCGATATGGTTGATCTAGGACTAGATTTATGTGGTTGCAGGTGAGTATTGGGACAATGTCAGTTCATTGGCGAGAGCGAGACTGGTCACAACTGAGGGAGGCCATGGCTATTGAGGAGCCGACGGTTCATGCTACTTTGGCAGCTTGTGGGCTGCTGAAGTTTTTTGAGTGCCCCTTGATCCAGGCCCAGGAGTACCTTCTATAGTTCTTGATCTGGATGTGGAGTCCAGATATTCATTGTTTTATGGTGCG
This sequence comes from Picea sitchensis, assembly GCA_010110895.2. NCBI lineage: Eukaryota > Viridiplantae > Streptophyta > Pinopsida > Pinales > Pinaceae > Picea > Picea sitchensis. The sequence continues at coordinate 283,785 of SNQJ01S0002395.1, read as the reverse complement.
AGGTGAGTAGCCAGCCTTCACTGTGGTGGAGGATGTGTACTTTCTGACTGGACTCCCTTTTCGGGGAATGCCCCTACCGATGGAGCCTATATTACCTAGGGACGGGAAGTTGGCTACCTTGGGCCTGAGGTATTGTTCGAGAGATGAATTTATGTCAGGATTTGTAGTGAGTATCGGGGCGATGGATGCTTTGGTTCACTGTTGTGTAGCAGTGATGGTTGTGAGGGTTTATGGGTCCCTTGTGACTTTGTAGATCAGTGGTGGTCAACTGAGGATTATGGGGAGGGCATTGGCGGGAGAGCACTTTCCCTGGGGATTGATGATGCATGCCAAGATGGTAGGGCAGCTCGACAGGTGTTGGGTTGTAGACTCAGGGGACTTTGCCTTTGGGTCCATCTTGGTGGCATGGTTCTTAGAGAGGGTGTCGATGTTGCGCCTTAGAGTTTTATTGGGTGCACCTGGTGCGGGAGAGCCGTGACTGATGCAGTGGTTGCGGATTTTGATACACCACAGTGGTGGTGAGGGTGGCCATTTTTTCACAGCCGAGGCTGCACAGATGTGGTGGTAGATGTTGTAGATCATATTATAGTATCCATACTGTGGGGTTGACTTCCAGGTTGATCCGGATATGGTGTTACCTCCGGGAGAGGTGTTTGACCACCAAGGTATGTTTGTGATTTGTTTGATATGTTGATTTTTGAGATAGCATGACCTATGTATATATGTATAGATGGATGCTGATGATATCCTTTGTTTTTTTGTATGTGCACATGTGGGACCTCACGGACGTGAGGTTGAGTTGGTGAGAGCACTGGTTCGTCAGGGGTCGGTGAGGCTTCCGCGGGGGGAGCTGTGGGCGAGTGAGATAAGACTGCTCGAGGATGTTGAGGAAATACCAGCTGGCGAGGAGAGAGCAGCTAGGAGATGTTGTTTCTACAACCTTGGTGCAGGGCCATTGCATGCTCCTTCGGCTGAGGCCGAGGGAGATTTTGAGGATATTCACCGCTGCTTGGAAGCGGTGCTACAGGGAGTGCCTGAGGGCATGTGGTAGTGCATCCAAGATGAGGGTGCCCTGGGGCAGTGTGTGGGAGTTCCGCTAATGTGGTGGACTGTGGTTCAGCGAGCAGTAGTAGCAGGTGCTGCGATGACCGGGTGGTTACCTCCAGGTCCGGAGGGACCGATAGTGGGTGGGGCACCACCGCCTAAGGGAGGGCCAGGAGGTGGTGCTCTAGAGGCACCATGAGTGTTTTTCTGTGTATTTTTGTATATTATATATAGGATGGTGAGCCCATTTTGGTGTAGTGACACCAGTTTTGTACCGAGGTGCTTCACTGGCCTGTGGATTTTGTATACGATGTATTCTATGTGTATGTAAACATTTTGGTGGCACTGTTGACTGATTTATATATATATATATATATATATATGGATATACATTTTGGGGTCTTTTTGATGTTCACATGTGTGTGAGAATTTTTGTTTTTTAATGTTATTTATGATGTCTAATCTATATATGTTGTGACAGACTCTTGATGGCTTATGTGTGTGTAAAGGTATCTTGATGTGCTATATGCCAATCGAGTACAATGTTAGCTAGGTTATCTGTAGTTTGATTAAATTGTCTTGGAATATGTGTAAATGTAATGAAATCAAAATGTCGAGATAAAAGTCTAACTTGCAGGAATTTGCGAAAGAGGCAAGGGTCGCGTACACGGTACACATTTTTGAGTTGGAGAACGACTAGTTGGGAGTCAAGTAAGACGCTAAGGTGACGAATACGATGATGGTTGGAATCGTCAAGGAGGCCAATGATGGAAGTGCACTCGGCTTGGTTGTTGGTTGCTGAACCCAAACATATGCCACTAGAGTGGAGCAGTTCATGTGAGGGGGAATAGAGGGCCCAAGCTGTCGAAGCGATATTTTTTGTCCAATGGTCGGTGCTATCAGCGTAACCAATGTGGTAGACCAGTGGAGGAAGCATCTGTCAATAACACAAATGATAGTTTAGACGTGAGGTATGAAAAAAAGATTAAAAACACTATAAAAGAAATAACCCAATGTAGAATGGATATGCTTAGGAGTAAAATTTCTTTAAGTATAACCCGTTGTGGGTTCTTTGAGAGAGAGGCCTTCGAGGGAAGCTAGGATGTATGCACCTTTGGTGAGGAAATGTTGGATAATGTAGGGGCCATGCCATAGTGACTCGAATTTTCCATGGCCAAGGGTATTGTGAGCGATATCATAAGCAAGGATGAGGTTGCCTTCATGAAATGAGTGAAGGTTGACATGGCGATCAAAGGTGGCCTTTGAACGCCTTTTGGCTGCCTCATTGTTCTGTAATGAAGATCGACAATCTTCTTCCAGGGACTCTAGGTGCAGAAAACGCTACTCCATTGGAGCAGTGTCAGGTAATAGCTCAATTGTGGTGCGTAAGGTCAGAATTTCGCACTCGATAGGAAGAGTGGCCTCAACCCCGTGGACTAGATGAAATGGAGTGAAACCAGTGGCCGTTTTCAAGACCATACGGTAAGCCCATAGCGCAAAAAATAACATATGATGCCAATCGGTCTTATGTATGTTAACCGTGCGTTGTAACATGGTCTTGAGGACCTTGTTAACTGCTTCGACCTGTCCATTGGACTGAGGGTAATATGGTGAGGCAAACTCGTGGGAGAATCCTAACCGGGATGAGAGTTCAACAAAAATATCATTCTCAAAATGTGTCCCATGATCAAAGACTAGTTGGAGTGGTATGCCAAAGTGGGAAATGGCGTGATTAAAGAAAATAAGTGTTGTGGTGTCAGCGGTGTTGTTGAAGGAAGGTATGGATTCAGCCCACTTTGTGAAGTAATCGACTATGACAATGATGTATTTGTGTCCATTGTTGGATGGTGGGTTACAAGTCATGAAGTCGATGCCCCAATTACAAAATGGACCTGTAGTAATGACTGGGTGGAGAAGAGCAGGTGGTGCTTGTGCTTTGTTAGCATAAAGATGACATTTATCGCATCGCTTCATGACATGAATGCAATCATGAAACAATGTAGGCCAAAAGTAACATGCGCAGATGATTTTCTGAGCAGTGGACATCCCCGAGAGATGGCCCCCGCATGTGCCGCTATGGAAGTCATTCAAGACTCTATCGGCCTTGTCAATAGTCAAGCATCGACGGAGTATGGTGTTGATCCCTCGCCGATATAAGATATCACTGATGAGGAGATAGTAGGGGGCTTGGTGGAAAATATGATGGTGGTCATCTCGTGAGAGGTGGTTACCGAACTTTTGGGTTCAGAGGTAGATGAGGAGGTTTCTGTACCAAGGATCATCCGAAGTGATGTAAAAGAGATGTTCATTGGGGAAGTCGGTATTGATGGGGGCACTGGTAGTATCAGAGGGGAAGGCTGTGATAATTTTGGCGAGGATGAGAGCTTTATTGCTCTTGGGTGTTGAAAATTCAAGATCGTACTCTTGAAGGATAATGATCCATCGGGAAAATTTGCCATTAATTTGTCGATGACTGAGCAAGTATTGCATGGGGTTGGAATCCGCTATGACTTTGGTTGTGCGAAGCAGAATGTAATGGCGCAGTTTCTGGACTGCGAGGACGCTTGCAAGGGCTAGTTTCTCTTCGTGTTTATACTTCAAGGGTGGCCCTGAGAGGTTTTTACTAATGTAGTAAATGACATGCTCACGATCGTCATCGCCGATTTGAACAAGAACTCCTGCTACTGAGACAACTGATGCTGATATGTAGAGGATATAGTCATGATTATGGTCGAGTGAAGTAATTAAAGGGGTGTTGGAGAGCGCCATTTTAAGATCGTCGAGTTCTTTTTGTTCATGTTCATCCCAATGGAATGGGATGTCATGGCATAGTAAGTGAAGGAAACCGTGTGCTCGAGTGGCATAGTCTGGGACAAATCGTCTTAAAAAGTTATCTTTTCCTTGTAGTATCTGGAGTTGGCGTAAATTCTGGGGGAGTGGAATTTTTGTGATGGCCTGGACTTTGAGGGGGTATGCGGTAATACCGCTTTGGGAAACAATGTATCTGAGGAGGCGCATGGCAGTGACGCAGAATACGCACTTAAGGGGGTTCAAGTGGATGTTGTACTGACAACACCGTTGGAAGATGATCCATATATCATTGAGATGATGGGTGCATTTTTTGGATCGAGCTATGTGGTCATCCAAGTATGCGAGGATGATATGGGCTAGATCGTGAAAAATGTATGTCATAGCCCGTTGGAAATTTGCTCCATCATTTTTTAGGCCAAAAGGCATGACATGATATGAAAAAGTACCCCAAGGGGTGGTGAATGCGGTTTTGTATTAATCGGCTAGGTGGATTTGGATTTGGTTATAGCCAGAGAAATCATCCATGAAGGATAAAGCCTCGTGGCCTGCGCAGTCATCGATAATTTGATCGATAAAAGGTGTTGGAAAGTTGTCTTTGGGATAGGCATGATTGAGATCGCGAAAGTCCGTGCATACATGGATAGTGCCCTATTTTTTCTTAACTGGTATAGTGTTGGAAACCCATGAGGTATAGGCAATGGGGTAGATGAACCCTACAGTGCGTAATTTGTCAATATCAGCTTTGATAGCCACGACTTTAGATGGGTGTAGTGGTCATTTTTTTTGGCGAACCAGCGTGATATCAGGCCAGGTATCTATGCGATGTTCGACAGTAGAGGGATCGAGGCTAGGCATCTTAGTGTATGACCAGGCAAAAATATTCCGGTATTCTTGGAAGAGGGATTTGTAGGTGGTGATTTCTTGAGGAGTGCATGCGGTGCCAATGGTGATTTCCTCGACGACTCCATTTCTGATGGAAATATCGATTTTGATGGTAGTGGAAATGTTGGCCATATTGCCTTATTCAAAATCATCAAGGGAAAGGATGGGGTTGTTGAGCCAGTCGATATGCCCTGATGGGATAAATTCCTTTGTTTCAACTGTGTATATGGGGTGTTGGTTAGGAGGCGTGAAGGATTTCTGTGAAAAGAAGAGCACTCTGTGGTGTAGCACATCACATGGGTAGTCGGGGGTGGTTAACTCCTCGAGTATGTCCTCATCATAGTAGAATTGTCGGGAGTACAAGGGATTGAAAAGAGTGATATCGGTGGCTGTCACCATGTGGTTGTCCTCTGGTGATGAAGCAACAGGGGGAATGAAGCAATGAGAGTGCGATGGTTCGCTCGACATAAACCAAATATCGAGATACTGAGGATTATTAGTGGTAGTTAGGCGTAGAATTTCAGTGGGGAAATGAATGGGAGAATTGGGGGGATTTGGGGGTAAATCCTCAGATAAGTCAACCATGGAGGAGTAGGGAGTGCTTCTGGTTCAGGGGAAATAATGTGAAGAAACTCTAGTGATGGGGTAAGGTTGATCATCGAATCTATATGGGGTGCAGGGGTTTGACTCAGGGTCATTTGGCATTGCCTATATTCAATGATCATAGGACATTGGTATGTAAAATGATCTAAGGATCCGCATAGAGAGAAAGGGCATCTCATGCGTTCGTTGATTGAAGTTGTGACATAATGGATGTTAGTGATGTTTAGTCGGGATGATGTAGCTGGATTGGGTTCATGCTGGAAGCTTTGGCACACTACTACTAATGTTTGTCGGAATTGAGGTAGCGTTGGGAAATGGTGTGTATAATGGCCATATTTTGAACATATGGCACAAGCGAATTTAGTTCGCATCCCTTTGCTTCTTAAGTTAGGGGAGGTAGCGATAATACTTGCTAAAGTGAAAAATGGTGATGGTGTTTGATTGAGTTGAATTAGGTTACGTAACTCGAGTAGAGATGGGAATTTGTTGGTTGGGTGTCCATATTTCTCACATAGCACGCAAGGAGGTTGAACGCATGGGGGAAGTGGAGCTACGGGCTCCTTATTCTTTCACCTGCCCCCAGCTGTGGCAGGGAGGTTAGTGAGTGGAGGTGTAGGGGGTATGGTGGGAGTGAGTATGGGAATCTACATTGGGATTCCTTTTGTTTGGGGGGGAAGGGATGGTTGAGGAACCATCTCTGGTGGATGTAAATACCAAACTGGGATTTCTAACACCATATTATGGAGAGTAAGCATTGCGGCTACTTGGAAATCTTGTACACCTGGTGGAGGGTAAAAGAAGGGGATTTGAGTAATGGCTTGGGGAACTATCTCACAAACTGGGATATGGCCTTGGGGTGAGGTGAAATTGTAAACTAGTGGAGTCAATGAGTGGCTTTGCGACTAGTGGGATGTCAGATATGAGAGAAGCCTCCCTGGGAAGAAGGGTATCCTCAATGTCAGTTCCTTTGGATGATATGACACATACTTGATTGGAAGGATGAAGGAACTGTGGTGTGCCATGGTAAGTTCCTAACAAGGATGGGTCTTTGAAAATTTCGGGCCCCATTTCTATGAGTGGGTATGTTTCAGGATGAGTGTGGACGACAGGGAGAATGTTATTGATGTTGGGAGAAGGGTTAGGCTCGTAATGTGAAACTTGGTCAATTGTAATGATATTACCATTGTGGGGGAACATCATGGTTCAAAAGACGGAAGAGGTAATTGCCTTCATAGCGTACACGTAGCTACAACTGAATAAGATATTGTAATTGAGTGGGGCGTCGATAACTTCAATGTCAATGAGAATGGTCTTGCCCTCGATTTCTATAGGGACATTTTGAAAGAGCCCTTCAGGAGACGAGGGTCGTCCATCATAAGCTCTTAAGGTAATGGTAGATGGTATGAGTTCGGGGGAACCAAGTTTCTTCCATAGAGACTTGGACATGATGCATGTGGATGCGCCTTCATCGATGATGCACTGATGAACTGTAATGTTTCAAATTTTAACGGGGATTTGAAAAGCGATGAGAGTGGGGAATCGAGGTTCTTAGCTGTCGAGATCAAATGTGATGAGTAGAGTATCTGTGGGGTCGACTGCCCCCAAGGTGGAAAGTAATGATTTCCGTTGAGTATGACAAGTTTGAAGGACTTCTAAGACTAACATGGCAGCCGAGGATTGTGCTAAGTCATTCACCAAACTGTAATTATGATCCCCCCTAGCCTATGAGTTGTGGACATTCCTATGCAATGGGATGCGAGGGATATGAAGAGGTGTTTCGGTGTTAGGGAGAGGAATCACCAACGGGGGTTCCGTTGGTGTGGGGATTGTTTCTGGGGGCGTGGTAGGAGACTCAGTGGATGCATGGTATTGACAACTACATGTCTGTAGAAGGACTTCTTCCTCACTAGTGAGGAGGATAGTACAACCGGCGGGATTGTTTGGGTTGAGATATTGTCCCAACTGTGGTGGGGTAGGTTGCATGTCTTGTTGGGTGTTCATCATTCCTTGGTGTGGAATGGGATTTTGCAGCACGGTTGGGGGTAGTTGTTGCATGTATTGTTGTGGGGCCTGCTGAGGGGCAGGCAGTGCTGGAGGATGTGGTCCATTTCTTGAGTCTTTCATTCATTTAAAATCAGCGATTTGGGGGCAATGATGAGTATAATGACCGAAATCACCGCAAAGGGCACAAGGGAAGTTGGTTTGAAGATTATTGTTATTTTTCCCTTGATGCCTGTTGTTGTTTCCTCCTTGAGGGTTTTGGTTCCTTTGATTCTGGTTGCCCCCAGTAGGTTGGTTCTATTGGGGGTGATTCCCGCCTTGACCTGGCTTGTTATTGTTCCGGTTTCTTCCTTTCTTTTTGGCATTATTCGACTTATGGGTTGGATTTGCCGTATTCAGCTGTTCAAAATTTTGATATTGCTGAATGGGAGAGGGTTGAACAAAATTCACCCCAGCGTGTGGGTGTCCTTGTGGTGGAGCCATGGGCGGTGGAGGACCAGGAAATGGAAAGTATGGATTCTGTGGGGGTAATGATCCGTAAGGTACATAAGAAGGCATGGCGCTTTCGCTAGTACTTAGAGTATAAGCTGGGGTAGAGGGAGTACCAAAAATTGTTTGGATTGGTGGGTGTATTGTGGATGCCGGTGGTGGTCCACTAATGGGTGGAGGAAGGGCAACAGGGTATGGTTGTTGATATGGAGGTGGGGGATAATAAGGGTTCCTCCATATGCCGACGGATATTGAGGTGTGACATACATTGGTGATTTTTGGGGTTGTGGTGTGTGGTGTGTGGTGTTACGAATCAATCTGTCTACTAAGTGAGACATCCCAAGTTTGTCTTAGCCAAATGGCATGGGTTTTGGGAGATCAGGAAGTACCTTGTAGAAGTACCCTGACTGTGAATAGATGAGATCGCATTGTGGAGCCTTACTGATGGCTTCTTCTTCTGATTGAGGGAAGGTGGAAGCCACATATTTACCGAGGAGAGACACAAGTGATCTGAGAAACCAATCAAGACATTGTTGTTTGGTGGTTTCTACTTTGCACAAACTACGTCGTCGATGCCACTTGTGAATGTGATCAACGAAATGTGTGGCTGAGGTTTTTTTTTAATTAGAGAGTATTTCAAGACCATTGTCATGGAAGATTGGTAATTGGAAGAAGGTCAAAAATGATTTGTCCAAGTACTCAAAAGTCACATGGGACCCCGACTTTTCGTCTACATACCATTTGGCTGATGGGCCAATGAGTGTGCATTGAAATAATCGTAGTCGGATGGAATCATCCATAATGTTGTTGGAAGAGAACCATAAGTGGAAATTCATGACATGGTTGGCAGGATCGTCTCCTACCTTTCCTTCAAATTTGTGGATATTTGAAGGTAGTTTGGTAGGCATTGCAGGCCATGTGGGGTCATGCAATATAGGGTCATTTGTGAGTTTTCTTAGATATAGTATGTTGAGAGAGGCCAAGTATGGCATCTGCAGTGGTGGCGGAGGATTAGTTCCAGCCATGGTGTGAGTGGTTTGTGAACTTGACTCATAGGGGGGTCTAAGTGGGTTTGTACTTCCCCCTTGAGAGGAAGTGGGCCCCCCGCTTCCATGTAAAGGAGAGCAAGTGGACGGTGAACCTTGGGAATTGGACCCAAGTAAGGTGGAACCAAGAAAAGTTTATCCTAAGACAGTGGCACTCACTAGAGTGTGAGAAGGTGGTGTCGATGAGTTGGAAAGACTAGGAACTCCCCCTAGGATAGGAGGGAGGTTTATCAAGCGTATGGAATGATGAGGGTTCTGTGGGTCCCCTATGATGTTTGACTAGGTAAGTGGATGTGTGCGAATGATGGTGAGAGTAATAAATAAACAAGAGGCTTTATTTGCAATTTTTTGAACTTTACACAATATATATCCAAATCAAAATGTAATCAGAAGTGCATCATACACAAAGTGTTTTGATAAAGAAGCATATATGTGGATAAGTGGATTTTTTCCACGTGGGGGAACAAAGAAAACAAATGCTCGTGTCCTAAAAAGATGTAACATCCTTCCTCTCAAAATAGCATTGGACCTTCCAATAGCACTCGTCAGTGGGGTCTGAAGCCACCGGAGGAGAAACTAGTGAAGGATGAAGTGATCAATTATAATGAGGGGTAGAGGGGGCATATCCTGAAAGAACTGACGATATTTCCCAATAGCCACACAAAATCCGATCAAGGTTCAATTGTAGCCCACAATTGCCACCTGGGTAGATGTCCTAAAATTTGGTCACTAGCTACCTCGGTCAAAGTGTTGCATTTAGATTTTTGGCCTAAGAAATGGGTCACGGGATGGATCCCATCCAGGAGGTGGGTGCCTCAAGGGGGGATGCACAGAAAAATCGGACCTCGATCTTCAACCCTTCATGGGTATCTCCCTACCTTATGGTGTTAGGAACACTTGACTTGGAGGATTTACAGTTCCCTATTTGACAACTTCTATTGTTTTGACAATGTGAGAACTAGATAACAGGGAGTTATTTGGATGCCTATTCCCGAAATCCTACCTAGACTAAAAAATTCTTTTGGCACCTACTATGGAGGAAAACTTAGTGAGTTTTTATAAAAAATTTAGATGTGGTTGTTTGAGAGATTGGGGGTGTGAGCCAATCTCATTTAATTTAGATGGGAGTGGATAGTTTCGTCAAGAAAAGGGTGGGGTGTTTCGGAATCCCTTTGGAGGAAACTTACTTTGACCTCCACGTTTCGAGATGAAAACTATGTGAGTGATAAGTGACTTTTGTGTGTGAATGAGTGAAAGTGTGTCAATGTTTTAATGAATTAGGTGTCACCTTGCAACGACTATTTATTTTTTTACATACATTGTACTTTGAGGGGGGGTTTCCCATGATTTTTTCCCTCTTTCCTCATTTATTTCAGTGTATCTTTTGTTTTCAGGTACCTAACATGGCCTCATTTTCAGGACCCATTCTTTATTTTCACCACAGTTATGTTCAAGGGGGTTGTTGGAGATACTTAACATACACATAGGATTTCTTTTTCCTAAGGTTTTCCCTATGTTTATTATTCATTTTTCAGTCTCCTATAGTTTAGGGAGATTATTCATTTTCCTACATTCTAGGAGAATATTCTCTTTAGTTCACACTTTAGTTTGATCAGTTGAGTGGAGTCTTAATGCCACATTGGTTTCATCAACATGAAACATTGGGATCATCACCTATTAATGCACATTTTCCTTGGAATTATCACCATACTATCACATTACTCATGATTCCCTGATCTCCTCCTCACTTCACTATGTTTCAGTCAGTTAACTGAAGACTGAGAGACTAGTTAATAGACTAGGTGGTAGTTTACTCCTGTAACTTTCGGTGTGTGTCCAGATCACTCTAGACCACCACTATGGCACATTGGATTCTCCTCTAGTGTGCATTAGTTGAGTTATACAAAGTATATCATGTGTAAATTATCATTCATTCATTTGGTTAATGCAAATTCTTTGATTCTCACTCTCTTGTTTCCACCTTTTCTATTTTCTCTGCAAACTATGTATGTTTTGTCTCTATCTATATAGTATCTATGCAGGTTCATCCATGTTTACAAAGGATAACAACTCACAATCTCTCCACCCATGTATGCGATATCTCCACTATGCTTGGTCAAGCCTTAGAGGGGTGATCTCCTTGACTCTTCCTCACCCAGTCTCGTGTTTAAATCTTGTGTTAGAGGAGGTTCCCGACTATAATTATACAAGAATTGCATTTGTATCTCCCTATGTTAGACTCCTGTGTCTATTTTAACTGCCTTGGAGAGTTATCTCTCCAATCCTAGTCCAAGGCCCTACACCTAGATTAGTTTGTATACCCTACAAACAAAATTCTAACTTGTTTTAATTTATGCGTTAATTTTAGTGGGTGTTGTTTACTCAAAGGTTTGTGAAGGTGAAACTTAGTGATGTTCAGAGACTAAACATAAAACAAAATTTTTTTAAGAACATTGTTATTAAGTAAGCTTAATCTTCAATGAAAATAGTGTAAAGGAAAGCTTCAAAAAATGCAATCTCTTTATCTTTTAAATGCCATGCAATTGATGCAAATTTACTTTTATACGTAATGCAACACTAATTCAATTTTTTGAATGCAATGCAACTATCCAAAAACAAGCAAATCCAAACTTTCATTTTCAACGAAACTTGTAACTACCAGTTACGAAAAATCAAAGTTTTCAATAATACAAGCAAGATTATGAAATCGGTATGCACAAAGAAAATAAATTATTCTTTATAAATGACTTTTCTTTTCGGTGAAAAATAGAGGTAAAGACTGAAAACGACAAGCACAAGGCAGACTCTCTATTTTGTTATCGTGTTTTAAAGAAAAATGAGAAAAAGAAAAATTAAACTGGTTTTTCTTTTCAATGCATAACAAGAAAACAAAAAATGAGAAACAAAGAGGACTAACCAAACCTAATTACACTATAAGGAGAGTTAACAAAACAACCCCAAACATAAAACACCAAGAAAATAACTCTTAAACTACTCATGCAATCTTGAAGCAAAAAAACAAAGAAACAAAATCTTTATTGCTTTTATTTATAATAATATCTAACTAATCAAACTTTTGTAATTAACAGTATACAAACAAGATTCATAGGACCCAATATAGATCCCAAGAACCAATCCCAACAACCCAGAAACACAAAAAAGAGTAAAAAACACTTTCTCTAGAGATTTACATGGCTGTGTATAAGGTGGAGCACAAATGTACATGACTATATCAGAGAAAAAGAATATATGTACGCCACTTTGGACAGAAAAGAACGTATATGACTCAAAAAATTCCAGAAAGGAATGAAATTGAAAGCCAATTGGGACTGATAAAGCATAACCAAGACTCAGGAATTTTTTCTACTCAGTCAATCAACAAAGAAAGTGAAAAACAAGGAAAAATAAAGAAAGAAATTAGAGACCAACCCACAAAGGATAGTCCCTAGTATGGTCACCCGTTCTATTACAAGAAAACTTCCTATGGCTATGGGTTAGAGCCACAATAGATCATAGACCGTTTAAAGATAAAACCACATCCCAAGAAGGAAAACATAAATATATAACTAACTTGATTAAATAACTAACTATTGATAATGAAGGAATGAAGACCTACTTGGTGTCCTTTTTCTGATGAATATCCCAAGGATGAATGCTTTTGCGCTCCTTCCAAATTTCTCCTTTTTCATTTTGAAAAACTTTCAAGTGAAAAACTACGAAGGACAACAATTATATCATAACTAACTTCAATGAATTTGATCAAAATAGAAATAATTGCAACAACTAGTATTCTAACTAAAGAGATATTCAAACATGATGAATATATACAAAGAACACAAAAACTTCGAAGGGAAGAGGTATCTTTATTGATTGAAACCAGATTTTGGGGTAGTTATCACTTGCACTTTCTACGACACTTCTCCTCGAACGGACTCTAGGTCCCTCCACCCAGACTATTAAATATAAGATGAGGCTCTGACTCCACTTCTTAGACAAACCCAAAGAATATCAAGGGAGACTTCTTGGTTATATAGGAGAAGCATGTAACAAGGATGGAAATGAGGGTTTCCAAGATTGAAGACATAAAAAAATAGTGGGAATATAAGAGCTTGTAGACAAGGAGGGAAATGGCCAACACAACTTTGCTTCAAGAATAATTTTTTATTTTCCTCATGACTTATGCTCAATTTATACCATATCCAAGTGGTTGGAGTGGTTATAATTTGTTATGTACGGACATTAGGGGGTTAGGAACCGAGAAAACCCATGAAACCCGCCCAAAAATGTGGAAATTATATTTTTTGAACAAAATTGACATGTACACGACTTTCCTTAGTGAAACTCACATATACACATCTTGCATAGTTGTTAGGGCACGTACAAGTTAGAAAATATTTTCTTTTAAATAATTGAAAGAAGGTAAAGGGATTGATGTCTACAAGTAGGACATGGAAAAGGACAAAGAAGTCAACAATGCATATGTGGTGGAAAGTGATGCTATAAAACTCCTTTCCCATACAAATTTCCTTTTCCCCCATGCAATTTAACTCTCACACTCCCCAATGTTGGTTGTACTCAGGCCCATTGTTGGGTGTTGCATCGTTATTTTCAATCCATGCTTGTGTGTGTACTGACCTTATTAACACTGGGGAGTTTTAGACTCAGGGTTCATCAAGAGTGTGTCCAACAAAAACCCTAAGCATTGGCATATCAATCCTCAGCCAAGGACAAGGAAGGTCTCACTTGAGATGCATAGAGGATCACAGAGACCATAAGGTCTTGTGTAGGGGATGGAGGATTAAACATATGAAGCACTACTGCTATTGGAATTCATGGAACTCATGTCTGATAGACTATTTTTAGGACTAATAATTAGAACAATACACACACATATTCATCCCATTCACAATAGACACATAATATATTAGAACTGCCATATGTTTATTATTAGGTGCATTCCATCAGACAGAGATGTATAGTACACTGAACAACTTCTTAGGACAATCATATAACTTCATATCCTTACTATGCAAAAAAATGGGAATACAACAGAATGTGACATGCTCCTTGCCTTAGGATTCAGATAGAAGAAAGACACAATAATATATTCAAAACATCACAAGATTAAAATAGGCTCAGAGTGAGATCAAGAATGATAGCCAATCAACTATTTCACATACTAACTAGCTAACTCTTGTTTTGAGATTGGAGCTCCTTTTTATACATTTTGTTGTTGGGGAGTGTTGTCTCTTTATTCTTTGCTCCACTCGTTTGTCTGATCCAACTTCCTCGCACACTTTTGGTGCCTACTATCTCTCCATGTAGACTCTCTACATCAGGGGAAATCTTAACTTCTTATCCAACTCATATTCTAACCACCCCACGTCTTCATATGCTACATGAAACAATCATTCTGAGATATTTCCTTGTGATTCTTTTCTTGATTCTGATGGGCATATTCTTGGTTTCCGGTGCAACTAAAAAAAAATGGACCGAAACACACTTGGTGCTAGGACATGAAAAATTGGACCCAAAACTTTGGGTGCTAGGACATGAAAAATTCCAAAGAATTCATCAATGCATATGTGGTGGAAATTGATGCTATAACACTCCTTTCCCATACAAATTTCCTTTTCACTTATGCAATTTGACTCTCACACTCCCCAATGTTGATTGTATCCATGCCCACGCTCTCAATAACGATGAGATGTGACTTTTCACACCCACCCTCTTACATGTATTTAATGATTGCTCTCTAGAAAACTCAATGTCCAAATAGAATGTTCATAGTAAAGATAATTTTGAAATATGGTTTGGGTTTAATAGACATGGGTATACTCTCCTCCTTGGAACCCTTCCCTCTCTCATGGAAACTAAGCCCCCAAGTCTCTATCAGTGCCTATCTACAGCTCGAAATACATTTTATTTATCATATTCAATATACATAATTTACATATTACATTACTTGACCCATGACCATACATATATTTACAATATACTTTGCTAATTTGGGGATAAAAAATGCGGATGTTATATGGATCTTGATATCGAATAGTTTTGTCTTCTCCTTCTCTTTCTTGTGATGAAGGATACTCAGATTCACCCCCTTCTACACTGAAGTGCAAGAAATATTCTCATCCACATAGGATCTACTCTCTACCTAATTTCTTGAATCCATAGCTAGAAGGTTCTTCTTCTTGGCATCCTTCTTACGATTCTTAGGGTTTAGCTCTGGATGTAGTTTCCAACACTTTTCTTAAATGTGACCATCGATATTGCAATGGTTACAATGGTTACTTGGATCCTTGCACTGATGTGTAGTGTTTGTTGTCTTCTTGTCTTTCCCTTTCCACTTCTTCTTCCCTTTCTTGGAAGCGTATTAGTGCTTATTCTATTTGGAACCACTTGATTGTCCTTTCTTTTGGCCTATATTTTCTACATATTGTGCTTGCACATAGGACTCATCAACTATCATGGGATTAAAGAGAATCACTTGATTTCACAAATGACTATGTAGACCCCTTAGATACTTGAGGAGTACATCTAGGTTATTGGGATAGACACCCAAATTGATATCCATATTTATGAATTCAATGGTGTACTCTTTCACACTCATCCCTTTCCTTATCGTGAAGTAATGCCAATAGATCCATTGGTCCTCTACATACATGATAGGGTATAATTGGGAATTAATGAGTGTTTTTAAATTCTCCCAATTGGTTACCAGAGGATCACCCTTTGGCCTAAGTGTCTCCATGTGGATTTCCAACTAGGTTAATGCATGGCCCTATAATTTCAGTTGGGAAAACGAAATATTTTTCTTCTCATCTATATTGTGAACATTGAAATAGACCTCTAATGTATGCAACCAATGATTCAAATTTATTGCGTCAATATGACCTTGGTATAGATTTATATCCACTTTCGCTTCCAATTTAAATAAAAACTATGAAGGAGTAATGGCACTGGAACTTGATTTATCTTTCTCAGGCTCTTTCCTCGGCTCCTTTTCTAGGTATTCATTATCTCTTGGTTTCCCCTCTAATTTAATCTCTTAGTTAGTGCCTCCAACCTCCTTGAAAAAACTAAGATTGTTTGTTAAAGCCACCATGGGGAGGGTAATATTGCAAGAGATACCAATGACTTGCTCCTCCATCCTTGCAAATATCTCTTATGCTAGATCTCGATGGTTATTGTGAACAGACTTATCTCCATGGCTAGGGTTTTGTGACTTTCTTCTTAAACCAGTTCCTGAATCTTGCAACTTCCCACAAATACTCCAAAGATACCTACTTTTATACCAATATGATCTGTAAACTGTCGTGGATATTCCACTGGAAAAATTAGTCAAAACACATCTTATAATATGTTTAAATATTTGTTAAGTAGGTTTATCCTTGTAGATATTAGATTTTTTTATCTCTAGGTTATTGCTCTATTTTTATAGAAAACAATAGAAACATGAAAAATAAAAGAAGAGGTAAAATTAAAAGACCACCATCCACACAAATAAACATAATATTTACCCTAGGAAACCCAATATGGGAGAAAACCTAGCTTGAAGGTGAGTCCTATGCTCTACTCTCTTTGCTTGAGTGATCAAAATGAAAATACAAAGGAATGTACACTCACTATGGGGTCGCCTATGACATTGTGGCTTGAAAGGTTGCTACATAATCTTCCTCCTCCTTTTTTATTCTCTCATAATACTACTCCTATATGTATTTTCTCAGATATGGAACAAGTACAATGCTAAATAATCGAACCCCTTCTCCTCCTAGAAGCCTGGTATTTAACATAGCTCTATAGTTGTCTAGAATTACGGTTTTGACTTCCTCAATCCTCAACTAGTGATAAGGAGGGGAAGAAGAAGTGGAAAGGGAAAGACAAGAATATGAAAACCACTACACATCATTGTAAGGATCCAAGTAACCATTGTAACCAATGCAATATCAATGGTCACACTTAAGAAAAGTGTTGGAAACTATATCCAAAGCTGAACCCTAAGAAACATAAGAAGGATTCCAAGAAGAACAACCTTCTATATATGGATTCAAGAAATAAGGTACAAAGCAACGCATATGTGAATGAGAATATTTCCTGCTCTTCAGTGAAAAAGGAGGTGAATCTGAGTAGCCTTCATCACTACGAAGAGAAGAAGAAGACACAACTCTTCCATATCAAGATCTAGGTCAAGAAGACCAAGGTAGATGCTCTATTTGATTCAGGTTCATAGGTCAATCTAGTAGAAGTCAATATGGTCAACAAGATTGGGTTGGAGGTTTATGATCATCCTAGCCTATATTTATTGGGGTGGGTAAACAAGGATGCAGAGATCAAGGTCAAGAAATAGTGTGATTATTATTATAAAATAAATAGTGATAATGTTAAAAAATTAAATTAATATAAAAGGAATAATTTAATTAAAAGGTGAGATGATGTTATTGTTGCTTGTAGTTTACTAATATTAATTATGGTTTATTATATTTATTATATTAAATTACCTTTTCCAAGGAAAACCTTGTAGAAAAACTTAAGGGATACTTCTCAACATTCACGGATGGCATCTCTAGTAAATATGTCAATGTAAACTAGTGTCCCTAACCCAAGAATATTCGA
This sequence comes from Picea sitchensis, assembly GCA_010110895.2. Taxonomy (NCBI): domain Eukaryota; kingdom Viridiplantae; phylum Streptophyta; class Pinopsida; order Pinales; family Pinaceae; genus Picea; species Picea sitchensis. The sequence continues at coordinate 266,290 of SNQJ01S0002395.1, read as the reverse complement.
ATTGGGCACATGCTAGCATAGAACTAGCCAAATTCTCAACAACATTGGTGACAATCAATTGAGATAGCCCCTTGGATATCATGTTGTTTTTATAATCAAATAACATGGAAAGGAAATTTTTGAGTTCCTTTTGATTTTTATGGGTTAACAAGTTATTGACTTTGGTTTTATTACAATGTTTTGAATATGAAATATAAGATCTTTGTAGGGAAGGAATTCCAAGAGAAATTGTTTTTCATCCTCCACATTATTTGTCCTATTGATTTGACATATTTTTTCATGTCAAGGAGTTTTAGGTCTTGTGAATTCCTTGTTTTTAGTGTCCCTAGATGCCTTCCTTGGTCATTGGGCACTACCAAAAAGATTTATTACCCTTATTAATAATCTATGAAGCTAGATTTAACTTATAATAGAAATCAAATACAAAACTAATATGCAAATATAAAATAGTCGTGGAAAGAAAGATTGATACAAAAAATTATTTTAATCCCATTTGATTCAATCCATCAACAAGATAGAAAATCATTCCACAAAGATACAACCATGAATATTTATCTACAATTAAATCCATTCCAACCAAACTAATTGCTAAGGAGTGAGTTTCCACCTAGCTATAGAAATCTGCTATGGATCCAAATCCTAAGCTAGACCAGGATACCACCAAGTGAAGGAATCCCCTATGGAGCTCTAAACTCAGTCAAACCAACCCATTACTCTCATGACAAGAAATTTTCTCATGATAGGGATCTTTAGGCCCTCATCTAGCCATCAGACTAGCCATGGAATTATTTCCCTTCTAGTGTTTATTAGTGTGTGTAGAAAGAGTCCAATCTATTGTATTCCTTCTAGTAATAACCTCAGATAGAAAACAATTGGCCTCGAGATAATCAATGAGAAAAAGTAACAAGGTTTCAGTTTGAAGGTGTTACCTTAACTACTATGGATATATCAGGCATGGTTTCTCTCTCTAACCTGTTGGATTACTGAGAGG
>SNQJ01S0002395.1:243221-260998 GCA_010110895.2 Picea sitchensis | reverse complement strand
ATTTTACAAAGGAGGAAGGATTGTTGCAAACATACGAGATCGAGGTGCAAGGAAAAGACTGATGTTCAAAAGAAAGGACACTCGGGAAAAATCCCTCCTAGGGCCAAAGGTGTCAAGACACAGAGGCGAAGTGCTACAGGGCTTGCGTATAAGGCATGCTTCAGATGGTTCAGTTGAGAGCAACATGGAGCCAACATTAGACCAAAGATGTAGGTATGAAAATGCGATTAATAAGACACACAATGGTAACGTCCTTCGATGTAAGTTTTACGAGCCCAGAGAAGGTAATCTCAGTGGTTTTTCATATTTAGAGAGTCTGAAAAAATGTAAAAGGAGACTCCAATGGGGTACCTTTTTTCGAAGGTAGTCTAGTCGGTTCGAAAAAGGGGTAAACTAGAACCGACAAGATGTCTATTCAAAACTATTTTAACAAGTGTGATAAAGACAAGATCACTCAACATTTTTTTCATTTTTAAGGAGTCTGAAAAAAGCTTAGGTATGGACTCCGTCAGGAATGTTCTTCTGGACCATTTTAACGATTGTGAAAGAATAAGGTCACTCGGTGATCTTTTCAATTTTAGGGAGTCTGAAAAGAGCTTAACTATGGACTCCGTGAGGGTTCCTTTTTCGTAAATTTAGTCCCTCAGGCCCGAAAAAGGGTTAAAATTATACCTAAGGGTACTCTTCTAGAGAACCGATGCTCCTAGAGTATACCTTTGTTCGTACAGTTGACCATCTGGGCCGAAAAAGGGATAAACTACCGTCGGACAGACGTGACTTCAAATTTCACTTTAGCGAGCGTGAAGGTCAACAAGATCGCTCGACGATATTTTCACGTTTAGAGGGTCTAAAAATGGCTTAAAAGAAGACCTGTGGGGGCTACAACTCATGTATGAAATTGGTTCAGGTAGAGCCCGCTGCTAGGCTCAGACTAAGAGTCTCTTCGATAGTCAACTTGGGAAGTCTCCCAAAAGGGAAGAAAATACAAACCACGGTGTAATTCCTCCTACGGTATAGAAACTGTAGTCATGGATTCAAGGATAGCCTCATCTAAAGGCAATTCAAAATCCGAGAAATCACACAAATGAGGGTCGACAGTCCCAAAGGGTGAAGTAAACTGACCATACTCCATATGACAATGGAGGTTCTGACCAAGACTGGCAGAGTCTATCAGCGAAGAATTACGATCATGAGGGCTTGAGGATCTACTAACAATGAGATCAAACTCAGAAGCATACTCAAGCCCACTTGGACCAAGAGGGGGAAGCAAGGGATCCCATGCCCCCATTGGATCCACTAATGGATCAATTGTTGATTCCAAGTTTCGATAAGGAAAACATGATTGCACAGGTTCCTGCTCATAAGCAATTGAACATCGAGGATAATACGCCACATAATTAACCTGTGGCGGGGTGGAGTCTACACAAACACTAGGAACATATAAAGGGGCAGCCTGGACTAACGTTGAATTAAGATGGTGATTATCAAATACTAGTTGGTCAATAGTGACAATGCTTCCATTGTGAGGGAAATTCATCTCCCGGAAGAGCGTAGATACCACAACATTCATAGCATATACATAATCACGCCCGAGAAGCATATTGAAATCTAACGGGCCTTGCACCACTATAACATCGACACAGACAATATTCCCACCTAACAAGATAGGAAATTGAGGAAGAACCCCAAAATATTCACTAAGACATCTGCCAAAAGGCAACAACTCATGTGATGCAGACACAAGCTTGGGAGAACCCAAGAATTTCTAAACCGAGGAGGATAAAATACTTGCAGAGTCTCATTCATCCCCAATACATCAATAAATGTTTGTTGAATTAACTTCAACCCTTATTTGAAAGGGTGTGGAGGAAGGAAGATGAGGCTCAACAAGGTCATTCCAATCAAAGGAAACCATCCTAGGGCTTGGAGGGGGTGTGCTCGGAGCGAGCAGAATGCCCCCTTGTTCTAGAAATACTGAACCGAAAATGCTAAAAACATAGTCGATAGACACGTCACTCCCCAAAAGAAGAGTGGGATCATCTAATGACTCCATCAGCATGACCAATTTTGCAGCCAATTATTGAATAGGTTGCGAGACTACATGGTCTAAAGGCACCTCACCCCCCAAAATAGGAGTGGGATCAGCCGATGACTGCATCGGCATGACCACTTTCACAACCAATGGCTAGATAGGCTGCAAGACTACATGGTCTAAAGGCACCTCATCCCCCAAAAGAGGAGTGGGATCAGCCGATGACTACATCGGCGTGACCACTTTCTCAACCAATGACTGCATAGGATGTGAGGAAACCTGAGAAGACTCAGAATCAGAAGAGATTGCAGACAGGGACCACAATCTTTGTACCTCTGGAATGCTAGGACACAAATGAGTAAGGTGATCTCCCTTGCAAATATTACAAGTGAACTTAGGCTTATGTCCTATTCATATAGGTTTCTCAATAGAATCGATGCCCCCAGCATGACTAGCAGTGGTTGGTTGCACATCTACAACATGACTAGCAGTGGTTGGTTGCACATCTACAACATGACTTGCAGAGGTTACAGACCTATTACCAGTATGACTAGTAGTGACTGGACTTTTTCTCCCAGCATGACTTGTAGAGGGTGGGTGTGTGCCCCCAGCATAACTTGCAGAGGCTGGGTGCTAGTCTTCAACGTGACTTGTAGAGGTTGTCGACCTATCTCCAACATGACTCGTAGAGGTTGGTGATTTCTTCATCCTATTCTTCCTCTTTCTATTTCGTTTAGACTTCCGATTACTAGTAACTGTACTTTCACTAGAGGTGGGAGAAGGAGGAGGAGAAGAATTTGTTGATGAAGAAACATCAATAGGGTGCCCATGACATAAAGTGCCTAACTGAGAAGTGTCAATATCATTTGGGACATTTGGAATGGTACCCAACCAAATCGGTAGTCCTTCATTCAACTGAGGAATGTACAAAGTGGCCATCAAAGGGACACCAACGTTTCCAAAGAAGGGAAAAGCACAAGAATCCCCTTGTGAAGGGGCTCCTTGGTTGGTATCGTCAAGAACTTTGGCCATGAAGATCCTATGCACAGGTTCTCCCCTTGCAGGATCGTTCAAGTCCATAAAAGTCTCACGCACTGACTCTGGCAAACTAGTGGTTTCAAAATAACGCCTATAAACAGGTGGCTCCACGTTTCTAAGCGGAAGACCGAAAAATTCCTCACGACCAACGGAGTGGGGCAGTATACCACCCTAGGTCAAAGACACAAATCCATGACTGACTAACTCACTATGGAAAACTAGGGAGCACAAAGCACACAATAGAAAAACTCCTAAAGGTAAATCAAGAAAACGACTAACTAGTTGGAAGAACAGTTACACCAACCAACACTAGAGAAAATTACCGGTGCAAGTGCAACTCGAATACGGAAGCACCCTCCAGGTATAATCTACAAAGCATGGCCCGATGTTTTCCCTAAGTACTACGGTATACCCCTGTGGTCACCTGTGTAAGTCCCTAAAATAAAGGCAACTAGGTTGCCAGCTCGTGAACAATCACCAGGTAGGTATAGTCGACAGTCGAGTGGACCGCAATGAGTAGGGTATCAAGCCAAAAACCTATCAAGGGTATCAAAAGAAAGTGTTCTGGAAGACGGCTGAGGACCTCGAATGGATTTGAGAACCACGAAGCTTCGTGGAAAATGCGATCAACGGAATCCCAAGACAAGTCCTCTATATGTGTTCCCCACTACGCTTGGTCCGACTTTGGAGGGGTTATCTCCGCTACCTTTCCGCATGTGACCTCGTGTTTAGCCCCTGTGTTAGAGGGGGGTCCCGAATAATTTCCATGTTACTGGACTTCTACACTCCTTAGCACAAACTTGTATGTTTGTTTTATAGCCTTGAACAGTTTCCTCTCCAACCTAAATCAAGGCTCTAGCCTAATCTAGTTGATGGACCCTACAAACATAAAGTATAGTAATTTTTAATTAGAATTCTTTTTAAGGCTTGATTTACTCAAAAGGGGTACGGTAGTGAAACTGATGTTGTTAAGAATCTTTGTGAAAAATGATGCAACTTACATGAACACTGGCAAAGAATGATTATATTTCTTATTTTTTTTTTTTTTTGAAATGCTTTTAAAATTAGAAGAAAACACAACCCTATGCTAATTTCTTTTCTTTTTCAAATAAAAATGCAAAGAAAATTCTAGGAAAGAAAGAGATCTAACAAACTAAGTTTTTTTTTATATTTTCTTCCAATCAAAGTAGAAATAACAAAAGATTCTAAAAGAAACTGATGAATGCACGATTCACGATTTAAAATGCAACTCATTTTTCTCAAAATTTCAAGCTAAAAATAAGTTTAAAAAGCTAGGAAACACACAAAAAAAGTTAAATGAAAAAGAAAGATATGCTAGAATACAACCTAGGCTAAAAATTCTTATGACAGAGACTAGAAAGAAACAAGAAAAACCTGGGAAGTAAAAACTTGACAGGGAAGAGGATGATTGCCTCCTCAAAATTTTCTAAACAAACACATGACTGTCACTTCAACAGCCAACGTATGCACGTGGGCTACCCAAAGATAGGACGTGTATGCACGTGTGTAGGCCCACTATAGGCCACGTGTGCCTCTATTTCTCCTCAAAAGAAGCAAGACAAGTGGCTAAGCTCAGGAAGGGAGTACTGGTATTGAGAAATAGAATCCCTTGAAGACACAGAAACTTTCTTTGACAGAAAAAGATGCAAGGAAAAAGCTGATCTGAGGTTTTTACCTGACTATGGACTATTCAATCAGAGACCTATAAGGACCCAGAATATCCCTGAGAAGGATCACTTCTACAGGGGAGAGGATGACTGCCTCTTCCTAAGAAGGATTTCCTGGGTTCTTAAACACGCAGCTAGAACTTCATTAGCAGGCGTATACACGCGGGTTGTGTGAAGGTAGGGTGTGTGTACAAGCATGCAGGGCTTATATAGGCCGTGTGTACCTCTATGACTTCCCGAAAAGAAAATACAACCAACAAAAGAAAGCAAGGAGTACTTGTATGGAAGACCAGAATCCCTACTAGCTCAGACTCTTGCAAAAACTCAAAAAAAAGGTGATGAAACCAATTTAAAACTACCAAAAAGTATCCCTAGAAAACCCGAGAGATCCCCAGTATGGTCACCAATTCTGTTGTGAGTGGGAAATCCCTCTACGAACTAGCACTTAGGGTTTTATCATGCATGCAGAAAAGACCTAAAGATTCCTACTTTTTTATCGTCATCCCGGACCTAATCCCCATTATTCTTAAGCAAATACATAGTTAAGAAGATCAAGTGAACATAACTTATTTCTGACGTTTGATATCAATCCCTCTTCATGCTTGGTCTCTCTTTGACTGCAACTCTCCTCCCAAGGCTAACCTACATTCACAAAAGACAAACAAAGAACTCCACATGCATTTTATCTACAGATTAATGGGTTAGAGATTTAATCAACATATACGCAATAAAAAATGACAAACCTCATATGGTGGGATGGGAAAAGTACTTCTTTATTATTAACTTCACTAAAGAAACTTACAATGATGAAGCCGACCACTGCTCCACGAACCTGGTCTTAGGCTCCTCTTCAATTGTCCTCCAACTACTTTTCTCTACACTTCTCTTTGCACAAGGATGGCTAAATGTTGGGACAAGGGGAATGCTCAATTGGGTATAGTCTCTTTACTATGATTTTCCTCCTTTCAAATGGGACCCCTACCCCTTCTTTTATAAGCTAGAAGGAGCTAGGTATTTGGTCGAATGACTGGCCATGCATGGCAGAAAGGTTTAGTTAACTTGCCCAAAGCTGTGTGTTCCGTCAACAACTTTCCTTTCTCCATGCTTTTGTAGGTACACGTGGGTTGTATTGGGGTAGATAGCGTGTACACTCTTGCAGTAATGGAGCAGGGCGTGTGGGCTTTTATAAAGGGGGTTTTTAAGAAGAGTTGTTCAGTGGTGTTTTGGAAAAGAAGGAATCTAAGATGGCCTGATGCCAGGTAAGTATTTCTGGTGCCATTTAGGGTTATAATACTTAGCATAACAACTCAATCCAAGATGTCAAGAGCTCAGTAGATGGAGGCCAAGAGCATGAGAAAAACCCATGTTTCCGATTCGCCCAACATAGGCCACCGATATAACAACTACAAACTCGCCCATGGTTTTAGTGTCAGATGGAGTGTCAGGCACAATGTCGGATGAAGTACCAGATGCAGTGTCGGATGGAGTACCAGACGAAGTGCTGGATGGAAAAACGCCTTGCGATTTTTCCCTGTGACACACAGATTGTGCATTAGCTTCCTGTAATAATTAAATCATGTTGAATTAAACTTAAAACTATAATAAATATCAATCATATGTACTTGGTATAAGCTATGACGATTTGATATAAGAATCCTTCAAAACTTCTTCAAAATAGTAAAATACACATATAATACCGATCAAAAAGGATCTAATTATCATCATTAATTTAACCAAATCTCGAGCCCAACATTACCCCCACACCTAATATTTTGCAGGTCCCACTGCAAACAAAAATGAATTGCTCCATATGACTAGACGTGCTGAGAAGGATTATCTTTAGAAGCTTCTCTCTCTTGCCCTGAATATTTTGTCATGTGCCTCTTATGTTGTTTCAATTGTCTCCTGAGGTTGCGATTGGTTTTGGTCATTTCATCAACCAATCGTTGGAGGGAATTCACCTTTTCTTGTAGTATTGCATTATCATGGTGAAGATGCTTATCCAAAGTCTTCCTCTCTTCCAATTGTTGCAGCAATTGAACATTTTCCTGTTGTATCTTTTCAATGGTTGGAGTATGATCAGATATATCAGAGGAGGGTTTGGATCCCTTAAAATATGTAGAAAGTCTATTTGTTTTAGGATCGGGTATAGACATATGAGAGGTAGGAGTAACAGGGGGTTTATGAGGGGAAGTAGGTTCAGATTTTGTCTTTCAATGAGGCTCAAATTCTTCTCTAGACACGTCCCTAAGTCTTTTATGAGGGCTTTCAAGATCAGAGGATACTTGGATAGGGTCTGAAGTGGTCGGGGGTTTTTCATAAGGTTTTCCTCTTGTATTTTAGGTACTCTTTCGAAAATATCCTCTATTGAATCGATTATCTCCTCTCCTATTTATGGGGACTACAAAAAAGTCTTGTTGAATTACCTCTTGTAGCTTTTTGGGTGCATATTCAATAGACGTTGAAGGCATTGGGGAGTTAGCAATAGGCTTCTTGGTCTTCTTGCCCAATGAGGCTGCAGGGGTATCAACAAGTTTCTTGGACTTTTGTTCAGGTAAAGAAATAACTTGAGCAAGAGGGTTTGGAGTCTTTGGAGAATGGGGTTTGGATGCAGTAACAATCCATAGATCAAGTGTTTTCTTTCTACTCTTGATTGTAAGGTGAGGGTTTGAAAATTGGTAAATGAACTCATCCCACGTTTCCTCTGTTTTTCCAACTCGGCTAAGACAAGTAGTTTGATGAGGCCATGGTGGAATAGGCTATTTTGGGGATTGGTTACATTCTTTCGTACTTGGGAAGACATATTCTCAAGACTCTTTAAGAAGTAAAATGGAAAATTCAATGGCTTATTGAATTGATAGTGAGCTAATAACTGAAAGTGGCAGGCTTTAAAAATAGAATATCTACCTTCACAAGTGATCAATTTTGTGATGACTATGAGAGGGTTGATTATCTCATACTTAATACACTCCTTCGAGTATCCCTTAGCTCCAGAGATATTCTGGAACTCATTTTGAAGACCTTGTTATAGCTCGCTCGTGGAAACTGGTGGTGTTTAAACCAACGGTTTCCAACTCTTGGGAGCTTTGTGGTTGAGGCAATTGATTCCTCAAAGACCATGAAGGTGAGAGACCCCACACGCGTCATCTTTCCATCAAATATGAGGGAAAATTGCATAGACAGGCCATCATCATGGCCCTACAAATGAGCTAAGAATGGCCCCCACCCTACGTGAAGGAACACTTCTCTGAACTGTGTGAACTCGGGGATGGAAAAGAGGTCAGCATAGGAGGATGGATCATACCATTTGGGCATGGTCATGGTGTGGAGAAAGGATAGAGGGTGAAATTTGACAGAGGATGTGTGCAATCGGGCCAAGCATGAGCATAATTAAGCAGAGGTTGACTTTGATTAAGAAGAGGTTGAGCACAATTTATATAGAGGTGACCACAATTGAGAAGAGGGTGAGTGCAAGTCATAAATGGGATAACCAATTGAGAGATCCCTCCATTTTTTAATATGCCTGGGGTGGAAATAGTTTCATTCATCACACACGAATTTTCATGTGTGAGTATGAGTGCGCCGATTTCAAATTTGAAGGGCATCTTTTGGGAGGCAATTGTAATGATGAATGAGTTAGATCAATGTCCAAGTCTTTGACTTGGACATTTGATCATAAAAATTCTTAGGATTTGTATCATTTAATCTCAATTTCCATCAACTAACTCAAATAAATGCAATTGATTCTTGGTTACCTGAAATCATGGACATTTACTGTGCGAATACATCTCGTCTGATCCTTCATATGGCACCTCATCTGACACCTCATATGGTCTTTTAAATGGAACCTCATACAATACTCCATATGGAACTCCATATGGTACAACATATGGTACCCCTGTGCAAAATGAAATCTATTCCTCCTGTAATGGATTTTTTATTCACATCCTTCAGTCTTGAAATGATTTTGATAGTCACAGTGAATAGGAGCAGAGGCAGGATAATAGTGTTCCAATATTATTTGTTTTTCCATCGTGCTCACACAATCCATTCCTCTATCTCGCATAAGGCATGTAATCTCAGCTATGTAATGACACTTTGTAATGACAATAAACCAGTTAAGTGGTTTGTTAAGGAAATGTACAACAGTTTATAACACACAGGGAATTAGCATTTCAAAGTAAAATAACTGCTGATATAATAGCATGTATCATAAAAAAAATACACATAACTTTTTACAAAGATTCTACTTCTTCTAGGCAATGTTACCATTTGTCAACTCATGAAACCCCTCCCCCACACCTAAGTATTGTGACACCTCACAATAAAAAATATAGGAGACTAGTCAATTCTCCTAATAGCTAAAGATTTACAGCTTGTTAAGTGTAGAGATAAATTTTACATATCGGCCCGACGAGACATTTAGAATATGGCCCCACCTATAGGATAAAATATCCTATATATAGATAAGAAGAGGTAGGTGAGAGAGTTTCAAGATAGTCTCAAAGTTAGTTCCCAATGGAAAATTTATGGAGTTCATTAACCTTATCTTAACCATTCATACTTTGTGTTAGATTTGTCTACAAGTAATGTCATACATCAGGACAAGTTTAAATTTCTTATTATTTTTTATTGGATTATGATCCTCGCTAGGTAGAATGCCCTACTGCCAGCAAGCCTGTTCAGTACTCCGGTGGGTTTACCTAGTCATCCCATAGGCCAGTATCCGCTGCCAACATACCTATTCAGTATCCCGATGGGTTAACCTCTTACACCCTCAAATAATGGCCCTCCATCTTTTAAGATTTTAATATAATATTGCTTTGTGCAAGAGGATGGGGGGACATCTCTGAAAACAATTTTTTTCTCTTTTTTAATTGGGATGGTATTTATGTTAGAGGATGACTTTTCGTTATATATTCCTTAGTGATTGTCCTGATGTAAGGGGTACTTAAGAGAATGTAGCCTACCTAAATATATGATATAATCAAGTATTTTTAGTGTGTACTGGATGGTACCATTGGGAAAAACAAAAAGGCATCTTTAGGCTCAACTCACTTTCTTCCCTTTTTTTTCTATGTTTCCATGGCTAACCGCTAATCATACCTCCTTGTTACTCTTTAATAAATATACTTTACTCACTTACTCGGGTTTATTGGGGAAACTCTATGAGAGACCTCTAACCTTGATGGTTACGATATCACTTCCTTATACAGTGGTGAAGGTTTTAAGAGAAACTGCTTTTTAAGATGCCTTGAGAAAAAGAAGATGAAACATCTTTGCAAAAATATGGCTAATTACAGCAAGTCATTATTCATTTGATGCTTAGTAGACAACAAGGTTCAAATATAGCAATATTTTGAAGAAAAATCCTTCTTTTATATTTCCTTGAAACTATCTACTCCTGGTGAAATAAATACCTACAGAAATCTCTAGAATTGTCTATCAACAAAATTCAAAATTATTTACATATGTACATTTGAAAATTTAGAAAACATTCAAGAAAAAGGGGGGACTTCCCTGTCTACTAAGGCCAATTCCTTGTCAGTTGACATGACCTATAGAAAATATTCTTTGGAAATGGGCCTATGATAAAGTTTGAGTCAGTGTCCATTTACTACAAAGGAGACTTGTCCATCGTCAATTGTTTTGATTTTCACAACTCGATTGTCATATACAGTGACTACCTTGTAAGGACCCAACCACTGAGTGGTGATTTTTCCTTTGAAGGTTTTAAATTAGGAGTCAACCAACAAAGCCCAATCACCATGTTGGAAGTGTTTCTTCTTGATAAAATTGTCATGCCACTTGCTCCTCTAGTTTTGGACTAATATTGTTCATTGGATAACATCTTGCCTGATCTCATCCAACTCATTTATATGTAGGGCTCATTTTTTCTGAGCCTGATCTAAGTTTAATCCCAATTCTGCGGCAGTACAAAAGGTCCTTACTTGAAATTCTATTGGTATAAGTACTTGTTTCCCATACACTAACTCATAAGGGGTATGCCCAATGGTATTTCTCCAAGTGGTTTGATATGCCCATAGAGCCTTTGGAAGCCTATCATCCTGATCCCAATGATGTAATTGAACAATCTTGGTTAAGATAGATTCCAGAACTTTGTTTGTAGACTCTACCTGACCATTATCTTGTGGGTGGTATGGAGAAGATTTACAATGTTTAATCCCATATTTCTCTGTTAGTTCTCTCATCCGCTTGGAAGTAAATTGAGTGCCTTGGTCTGTAACAATTTCACGAGGAACACCGAAGTGGGTAAAGATGTCTTCATAAATTAATTCGAGAACAGATTTTTCTGTAGCCCTAAATAGGGATTTTTCCTCTACGCACTTGGTGACATAATCTGTACAAACCAAAATATAGTTTTTCATACGAGACATGGTGAAATTGGTCCTACAAAGTCAAGGGCCCATTTCACGAAAGGTTTTATCATAACTTGGGAACACAAGGGAATTTCGTCAGCTGACGTGGGTCTTCCTATTCTTTGACAACTATCACAACTCCTCACATACTTGGGAACATCCTTGAAAATGCTAGGACAATAGTAACATGGATGTAACACCTTATATGTTGTACGTTTTTTAGAAAAATGGCCACCACATGGTCCATCATGACAAATTCGTAGTATTTCTAGTATTTTGTCTTCTCGAACACATATACGAATAATCAAATCAGGACCTGTACGAAAAAGTCCATGGCCAACCCAAGAGTAATTGGCACTTTGCGTGATAATTCTACGTTTTTCATGAGGTGACAAATGAGACGGTAACTTCCTAGTAGCCAAATAGTTTTCCATATCTGCAAACCATGGGGTTTTTACAGAAAGGGAAAAAGGTGCTCTTTTGGGAAACTATCATCTACAGGAATATCATCTTCCTCATTTTTTATTTGTGAAATAAAATCAGCTACCAAATTCTCCTTTCGAGGTCGGTCAAGCCCGATGATATTAAACTCTTGCAATAGTAGAAGCCACCTAGTCACTCGACCATTAGTTATGGGTTTATTCATGAGAAGTCTAATGGTGGAATGATCTGTATGTACAAATAATTTGTAACCTGTGATGTAGTGGCAAAACTTATTGATAGCATGAACTACTGCCAAGAATTCATTCTCGGTAATTTTGTAGTTTAACTAGACAGGGGACAAGTTCTTGCTCACAAAATAAATGGCATAGGATTGCTGGTCTTCTTTCTACCCTAATACTCCTCCTATTGCAGTGTCGGAGGAATCAGTGGATATGTGAAATGGGAGAGCCCAATTGGCCCCCCTAAGAACTGGTGCCACATATAGCTTAGCTTTCAAGGTTTAAAAGGCAGTTTGACACTGCTCAGTCCCAAGAAAATCAACATCCTTTATTAACAATCCAAACATGGGTGCAACAATCTTTGTAAAATTTTCAATAAACTGTCGGTAGTATCCGGCATGTCCAAGAAATATTCTCACCTCTTTCTAAGTTTTGGGGAGTGAAATTTTGACGATGACCTCAATCTTTGCAGGGTCGACTTTGATCCCTTCAGATGAAATGTGATTTCCCAGAACCACTCCTTTAGTCAACATCATTTTACATTTTTCATGACTTAGAGACAGGTTCATTTCTTGGCATCTGATAAGGACTTTTTCTAAATTATCTAAGGCTTCCCGATAAGTATTGACATATACTGTGAAGTCATCCATGTATACCTCCACACAATCATGAATAAGATCAACAAATATCCCTAGTATTGCTCGTTGAAATGTGGCAGGAGCATTACACAATCCAAATGGTAAGACCCTATAGGCATAGGTTCCCCAAGGACAAGTAAAGGTGGTCTTGTCCTGGTCCTCGGGTGCTATAAGAATTCGATTGTACCCGCTATATGCATCTAAAAAGGAGAAATATTTCTTTCCAGACAGGGTATCCAAAACTTGGTCAATGAAATGAAGAGGAAAGTAATCCTTTAGAGTGGATTTGTTGAGCTCCTGGAAATCAACACAAATTCTCCATTTCCTGATCACTTTCTTTGGAACCACTACAAGCGGGGATACCCACTTACTTTTGGATATGGGATAATAAATCTGACATTTAATAACTTTTGGATCTCTTCTTTTACGATATCTTTGAGTGTTGGGTTCATCCTTCTCTGGGGTTGCCTAACAAGTGTTACTTCCCCCTGGGTATATATGTGATGGATACATGTGTCAGGGTGTATACCCTTCATGTCAGTGTATTCCCAAGCGAATGCCCCTAATTGTTCTTTAACGATACTTACTAACTATTTTTGTTGGTTTTCATCTAGCCCAGAGTTTATATGTAGAAATTTCCCTAGGCTAATATCGTATGGCATGGTATAAGATATAGCAGACTCGTCTATCTCGAAGATAAAAGATGTTGAATAGAAAATCGATGGGTCCAATTGTTCCTGAAATTATTCCCCAAACATGTAGTGAAATTGGGGAAAATATTGTGGAAAATCAACACACGTGTTAGCATAAATAAACTGGCTTAACACATCTTCCGTTGTGTGCTTCTGAAGTGCCCATGCATGGTCACTTGGAAACAAAATTTCTTACTAGTCCTCATTCTAGTATGGACATTCAAGCCACCATAGATTCTCCATAATAGGTTGAGATGGAGGATATATGGTGAGATTTTGGATAGGGAGTCCATTTGAGATGGTCATTTCTCCCTCTCTACAGCAAATAAATGCATTGGTTGTGGCTAACCAAGGTCTTCCCAAAATAACGGGATGGCCTTTGGTAGGATATTTTGAGTGGATGACCAGAAAGTATATCGGGTACTCCCATGAGGCTAAAGTAACTATGATGTCATCCAAAATTCCTTCATGTATAACCCTTGTCTTATGTTCTAACTCCAAAATAGTTGGGGTAGGTCTAAGAAGAGGTTTTAACTGTAGTTCCTCCAAGGTAGTAACGGTCATAACATTGATGGATTCCCCTAGGTCTATGAGAGTGTTCCCAATGGAAACCTCATTAATGGTTATGGTCACTACAGGGTTTCCTGGGTTTTTGTATTTTTCTACCTTAGGCTACTCTGATATGTACTCAGAAAGTTCTAACTATGAGGATCCTTTTGCTTCCTTCCTAGATTCTTAATACACAATTCTTTGACCACATTACTATAGATTGGAATATCCTTAATGGATTGTAGCAAGGGAATATTGACACAAATATTATTCAATTCATTCAAGATGTCAAATTCCAGTCAGGTGGTAGGTTTCTTGATTACTAATATTTCTGGATAAGGAGGGGCCTTCGTAATTAGTGAAGGTTAATTTTGGGGAAGCTTAGGAATAATAACATCTTCCCACCTATTTTCATATGTGGGTTGTTTGGGGGTTTCCTCTTCTTCTTCTTCCCGGATGACTACTAAAGGCCTTTGCCTTTCCAGAACTCTTCTCGACCGGAGTTGAATCTCCTACAATGGGATAGGAGAAATAACATACATTGGGAAGGCCTGCATATCAACATTGTGAAGAGGTTAAGTGGGATTATTATTGGGATTGGGCACTAGTTGTGCTGGTAAAAATGTCGGTCTTGGGGTGCTTTCATTATGATATTGTTGCAGTTTTTTTTGTGGAATAGGAGGTAAAGGTGGTGGAACAAAACCTGGCAGAAGCTGTAGAATGTTCGGTGGAAACTGAGGGTAAGGATGGTTGGGCATAGGGACAGGTGGAGCTTGAGGGTTCCCTTGGTTATTCTGTCCTCTCCATCCTTGAAGCCAAGGATGTTGGTACTGTGTAGACTAGTTTTTCCAACTTGGTGAGTTCCACTGTTGTGGTTGTTGATAATAGGGTGGAACTTGAGGTTGTAGATCCAGGTATGTAGGTTGGTTCCTAGGATGCCATGGCCTCCTAGGGGTGTAAGTGGACTCCCCAGGATCCCCACTCCTATATATGGATAACAAACCAGACAATGATGGACATTTTTCAGTTGAGTGTTCCTCCGTACAGAAGCCACAAACTGAAATGTTATCCAATGGGAATTCACTTGAGGATTGCTTCCTCCTGTATCTTGGGAAATATATGCTCATTGCTGCATTTTCCTCCTCCTGTTTCTTTTTAATCTTTAGGGTGCCCAATTGGGAACCTATTGTGCTTAAGATATCTGTTTTGAAATTCTCTAAAAGGTTCTATATCTCTACTCTCGTAATACCACCTGAACTAACTGGTTTTAAGTTTCTATTGTAAGTATCCTAAACATTCTTCCCTGGTTTAGCTCTACTCCTTGAGTAATTTTTACACATTTCACAGATTTTGGTAAATGTTTTATGGGATATGTCACCTGATGCCATCAGGTTAACTATCTCTACGTATTATTTTGAAATTACCTTAAGGAAAAGAGCCCTAACTGCATCATCTGGAAGGTCATGGTATTTTGATTTTTGTGAGATATAAGCAAGTTGTTCCATATAATCTTCGATATTCTCATCTTCTAACTGTTGGACTTTGAAAATATCATTATGAGACTCCTTGGTCTTGCAATAGTCTTGGTACTTTTTAAGAAATATATCTTGCATGGCTTCCTAAGAGCTAACACTGGACTCTCCCAACCCCATGAACCATCTTAGTGCAGAGTCCTTGAAGGTGGCAGGAAAGAGTTTTAGTTTCTGGGCATCTTGTAACCAGTTGTAGCTCCTACACAAGATGTCGAACTAAAATAGGAAGGTATATGGATATTCACTTCGTTTACCATAAAAGGTGGGCAGTGATAAGAGGGGGATATTTTTCATATTGACATTCAGTGTGGTGTCCAAAATTGGAAACCCAAAGGTGGTTTCATTTTGGTTTCCAACTTCTTCTTCCACCTCCTATCTTACATTCTTTTGATCGTCCTGATCATCCATACTGGTTTGGTTTCCAAAAAGAGAGTACCTGGGTGGTTTTATCCTTGAAGAGAACAAGGTATCCCATGGTTTTTGGCTAAGAAAGGTATCCCTCTGATGGGAAGGTCTTCCTATTGCTTGGATATCTGGGACTCTACTCGATCCGGTTGGGATTATTGGTGCCAAAGTTTTGTGTCAATTTGAGAGACAATTATATTGGATGAACTACCAAACAAAGTATTCACCTATTCAGGGTCTATGATTTCTTCAAAATTAGGATCTCCTGATGGTGGTAAGAAAAAAAGTTTGTATTGTTTGGTTCTGCAGAAGGCTTGAGTAGTCTAGCCTCCTGTCCCACTATTACTGATGCTTCAATTTTTTGTTCTATAGTGCTCCTTGTCTTAGTCTCTTTAGAGACTGCTTTAGCTCTTTGGGTTGAGATAGTTCATGTTTTTCGATATCCGTCTGCAGAGTTTATGAGTGGAATGTTCCTTACCCAGAAAAGGTCGAAAGGAACCTTGGTTGAAAGGTCTAATTTAGATTTAATGTATCTACATTTTGGGTCCCTAGGTCTGTTCATGAAAGCAAAAAACAAAAATAAAAACTACCATTGGGTTTGGGGGAACCTGCTATAATAGATGTGCAGGTTCTTACCTCTCGTCTTCAAGCCCCCCCACCACCAAACTAATACTAAGGTTTAGAAATGATCTATCTCCTAATTATTTGCTACCTTGAGACAACTCCTCGGCAATGGCTCCAAAAATGATGGGTGTTCTATATGCACTAAAAACCCTCAATTAAATTATCAACTCCGGGTAAGTAAACATAGAGTTGTAGCACTATATGGGCCAAGGAAGAAAGGATAAAGGTAGTATAGTCTAATTAAGGAAATGGTCTATCTAGGAGATAATCTACTTAAGAAAAGACTATCAATGATCAAACCCTATCAAGGAACTTAAACTATTTACCCTAAGTAAATTTTGAACAATGGATCAATGGATTGTCCTAAAGAAGCAAATGAAAACCCTAAAATGAACAAGTTAACTTAATCAATGTAATGAACAAAACGCAAGACATTTATTTAATCTATTTAATGAACAATAGCAATATCAAACTAATCTAATTAATCTATTCAAAATCAATGAGCAACAACAAGTAAACAAGCAAACAACTACCCTATTAAAACTTATGCAGCAAGTAAACTAAATAAAAAATACTTAATAGATAACTAATCAATTATTAAGCAAGTGAACTATATTCTTAAGATAAACTTCATAATTACTCCTAATCTACAAAAGGAAATCTTAACCTATTGAATTCAAAACATCATGACAATATTCAATTATTAATCAACAACTACTCTTTAATTTATGATATCAAGAGACATAAATATAATGATGATTATGTCTACGGTGTCTTATGACATCATGATGGAATCTAACGATCAATGATAGCTGAAGAGGAATAATTTCAATATTAACTTCTATGGAGAAATGAAAGGTATGAATCAAGCAATCTAACGAGAGGTTAGCCATAATAGAAGAACTATCAACTATTCTGAAAATCCATGTGATCCTTCAATTAATGCATTAATCATTAACAACAAGAAAACGTTATTCTATTTAATTCAAATGCACTCTTATGCTAATGTAAGAAAATTCATATCATTAGAGACTTATGACTAAAAACTAAACTCAAAATCAACTTTGAATTAAAATTGCGATCTAGATCTAGAATGGAAATTGTATGAAGTAAACTAAACTCATCCTACTTATTAACAATTCAAATTGCAAATTGAAATACTCATAAAAACATAACTCAAACCCTACTTCTATCTCAACATACTACGAGAAAATTGATAAGCAAACTAAATAGCAAACTAAATAAGGAAACTAAATAGCAAACTAGATAAGCAAACTAAGAATCAAAATCAGAACTAGTAACTATTCATCCATCGAAACTTTGCCAAAGAAACTTTATACTCTATTTTACTCAGTTTTAACCCAATACGATGTTCTACTTTAATTTCTATAAATTCAACTATCATTTAATCACACAACAAGGTTAGTAGCTAAGCTTGCAAGCTATTACTAATTAATTTAAAAGACATAGCATATTAACACTATCATTCACAAGTCCCCGAGGTGTAGGACAGTCGGTGACGGAGTGTGTTGTTAAG